>JAJLTE010000001.1:1200000-1547895 GCA_030568015.1 Ogataea dorogensis | reverse complement strand
ATGAGGTAGTTGGCAAAACACTCGAACTCGATGAAGTAGTTGGCACAACACTAGAGCTAGATGAAGTGGTTGGCACGACAGAAGAGCTCGAGGAAGTGGTTGGCACAACACTAGAGCTAGAAGTGGTCTCAGCAGCACTAGAGCTAGAAGAAGTGGTCTCAGCAGCACTAGAGCTAGAAGAAGTGGATGCAGCAACACTCGAACTGGATGAAGTGGTCTCAGCAGCACTAGAGCTCGAGGAAGTTGTTGGAACAACACTTGAACTAGAAGAGGAGCTTTCAGCGACACTCGAGCTGGAAGAAGTGGTCTCAGCAGCACTTGAGCTTGATGAAGTCGTTGGCACAACACTGGAGCTTGAGGATGTAGAAGCCACACTAGAACTTGAAGATGAGGTAGTTGGCAAAACACTCGAACTGGATGAAGTAGTTGGCACAACACTAGAGCTAGAAGAAGTGGTTGGCACGACAGAAGAGCTAGAAGTGGTCTCAGCAGCACTAGAGCTAGAAGAAGTGGTCTCAGCAGCACTTGAGCTTGATGAAGTCGTTGGCACAACACTGGAGCTTGAGGATGTAGAAGCCACACTAGAACTTGAAGATGAGGTAGTCTCTGCAACGCTAGAGCTCGATGATGAAGTAGTTGGGACAATGCTTGAACTAGAAGAAGTGGTTGGCACGACAGAAGAGCTCGAGGAAGTGGTTGGCACAACACTAGAGCTAGATGAAGTGGTTGGAACAACACTAGAGCTAGAAGTGGTCTCAGCGACACTTGAGCTTGATGAAGTCGTTGGCACAACACTGGAGCTTGAGGATGTAGAAGCCACACTAGAACTTGAAGATGAGGTAGTCTCTGCAACGCTAGAGCTCGATGATGAAGTAGTTGGGACAATGCTTGAACTAGAAGAAGTGGTTGGCACGACAGAAGAGCTCGAGGAAGTGGTTGGCACAACACTAGAGCTAGATGAAGTGGTTGGAACAACACTAGAGCTAGAAGTGGTCTCAGCGACACTCGAGCTCGAGGAAGTAGTTGGCACAACACTGGAGCTAGACGAAGTCGCTGGGACAACACTCGAACTCGAGGATGAGGTAGTTGGGATAACACTTGAACTAGAAGAAGTTGTTGGAACAACACTTGAGCTAAAAGAAGTGGTCTCGGCAGCACTCGAGCTAGATGAACTAGAGTTATCAGTCAACGTGGAGATAGGAGTCAAAGGAATACTCTCAGTAGAGGTCGTGGACGTATCTGTCAAAGTGGAGATAGTAGTCAAAGGAATGCTCTCTGGTTCGGTGGTTGTGGTTGAAGACGATGTTTCAGCAACACTCGAGCTTGAAGATGTTATTGGAACACTAGAGCTAGAGGAAGTGGTCTCAGCAGCACTCAAACTGGATGAAGTGGTTGGCACAACACTAGAGCTCGAAGAAGTAGTCTCAGCAGTACTGGAACTCGAGGAGCTTTCAGCAACACTCGAACTGGATGAAGTGGTCTCAGCAGCACTAGAGCTCGATGAAGTGGTTGGAACAACACTCGAGCTTGAAGAAGTGGTCAGAGTAATAAGAGTCTGGGACGAACTCGAAGAGCTGGTCTCGGCAACACTCGAGCTTGAAGAAGTGGTCTCGGCAGCACTTGAGCTCGAGGAAGTGGTTGGAACAACAGTAGAACTAGATGAAGTAGTTGGGACCAAGCTAGAGCTGGTAGAATCTGGCTCGGTAAAGATAGTTGTCTCTGTCTCATAGTAGGTGTAGGTTTTAGTCACTGGAAATGTCGTAGTCTGGGTGGATGTCGACCAATACGATTTACTAGTCGAGTTGCCGCTGACTATGTTGTTGAACCAAAACCATGTCATGGTAGTTGATGTTGTATACACCGAACCACTGAGCGAAGTTTCAACAAAAACTGACGTGATCGTCTCGGCCATAGGAGCCGGCTCAGGTAACGGAACTGCCTCAGCAACGGGGGCAGCATTGGTGGAAGCAAAATTGCTACACACTGCCAGCCCAACAAGAACTTTTGCGAATGGAAGCATGGCTGGAATATCGGGTGAGATCCAGGATCCACTATTTGATTTTTATATATATTTCCATGTAAATTCGTGTACTGTATATGCATATGTCATATCAGCTAAGCCTTGGCAACATGCAGTCCGGAATCGGGTACAAGCAGTAGTCAGATTAGTCTAGTGCCGTGAAATCAGCATGCGAATATACAGAAGTGGTTACTGTTCGTAGACGACAGGTACATATCGGGACTAAGTCGGCATGAAGGGGGGCCAGTGATATGTTGTCAGATATTCCAACACGTTGTGCCCACGAATGCAAAGGGTCTTGCCGTTTGAAAATTAAGAAGTAGCCTCAAATCTCACTTCGTGCATAAACCCGTAATTTTACCTTAAAATCACGCACTCTATTGTGTACTACCATGTACGCGCCATCATGGAATCTTTGAGAATACTTTTTATTGGGCTCTCTTATTGTTTGAATAACTTTTTTGAGAGATTATGTCTTGGCGTCTTTCCAAATTTGTCTAGCGTGCTCCTGCTCGTGTACTGGATAAGCTTAGAGATGCATATTCCGAAGTGAGACGCATGCACATTTCTTAACAGTGCATCCCAGATAACAATAAACCACTAAAATATCAAGAACTATTGCGCTAAAAATCTCGGAAGTATGCATAACTTTAAAATCTGATGTAGTGTGTGGTCCGAGAATGTGTAGTTTTGTTCCGAAAATATGCACAAAATTGCAGTACTTCCTAGATTTTTTGTCCGAAGCAAAATTTTCAGCTGACAATCCTATATACAATCTTCTTGCGTGCAATAAGCATTATTCAGGCCGAGAAGAAATGCCACATTGCACTTTTGCCAGGCATCCTCAGAGGTTTGCCGAGTGAATCCTCCCACTGATTGTTGTTTGGACAAAGCTATGGCCGCAACTGTAGTGGCTATTGCTCTTCTCTGGTGATTCCTAAAACTGTCTAGCGTAGATTTCTGATTTTATAGAACAACACATGCTGTCCCGCGGTACATTGCCAGCTAATAGGTTTCGAGGGATCTAGTCTTTATTTTACGAAGTTGACCTATGTTTCTTCTCTTCCGTCAGATTTTTCCTTTGGGTTTGATCTAAATTGTCAATTACAAGTGAATCGCAAGTCTACCTCTTATAAAGTCTCTTATTAAGGATTCTAGTTGCCGGCACAACCCGAACCAAAACTCTTGCTCATGAAACCTTTCAGCAATGATTTGTCAACACCGTCTCTAAAACACAAAAATACGGACTTCTCTCTGATAACCCCTTTATTTAACACAATAACACATCATCTATTTACACCTTTCCCCAGCACCCTATGGATGTAGAGCGCCAGTTCGTCAGTAGGGAATTCCTCATCAATGGTTTGGTATCTCGGGTAAGAGCTCGTGCCAACTTCTCGAGGAAACCTTCAGTACTAATCAACACTCCTACCACAGTTCCATAACCTTCAACTCCTTGCTCAATTCTGATGTTCAGGAAGTGTGTAAGGAGGTGTTACATGCCATTTATCAGACAATCAATTAGACATACATATGAGCAAGTCTCTTTGGAGTATAAGTCTCTTCCAGGTACTTGACCTCTTCATCAGTCAGCTGCAGTTTGATTGCAGCCACCGCGTCATCGATTCTCTCTGGCTTTGAGATTCCTATAATTGGGAAGGTGTTCTTGGCAAGCACCCAAGCAATAGCGATCGTGGCCATCGAAGTGCTGTGCTTCTTGGCCAGCTCCTCCACCCGTTCCACAACAGTCAGATCTCCCTCACTAGGGTTAGCCATTCCAACAAAGAATGCGTAGACGTGGTTACTTGATCTCTTGGTGGTTCCGTGTTCCTTCCATGGCCGGGCAAGGATACCGCCTGCCAACGGGGAGAATGCGGTGTACGCCACGCCGGTCTTCTCACAGTACGCCTTCATCTCGTCCTCCTCCTCACGGTACAGCAACGAGTAGTAGCTCTGCATCGAGCTAAACTTCGTCCACCCCTTCCTTTCAGCAATCTCCTGCATCTCCACAAACTGGTAGGTGCGCATCGACGATGCACCAATGTACAACGCATGGCCAGCCTGCACGACATCGTGCAGCCCTTTCATGATTTCCTCTGCCGGAGTGTCGTTGTCGTAACGGTGGATCACCAGGTAGTCCATATAAGTACCCAGTCTCTCGACCGACTCCTTTGCAGACTCCAGAATGACCTTCCGCGACAAACCAGCACGGTTCAGAAACTGCTCTCCCTCATACTGGTTTGTATTGAAAAAGTCCATCTTGACATCTTTTTCGTTCACCGGAAACCGACACTTGCTGACAATGATCATGGTCCGTCTGTCGACCTCCGGATACTTCTTCAGAAACTTACCAACCAGCTCCTCGGAAAGTCCATTCGAATACACATTCGCAGTGTCGAACGTACGGATACCATTGTCATACGCCTTCTTCATGATCTCCAGCACCTTGTCCTCATCCCCCTCGGCATAGTCAGCCCACTCGCCAGAACCGAAGGACATACATCCCAGCTGGATCTTGGACGATGCTAGTCCAGTCTTACCATATGGCGCATACATCTCTTTGGGAACGGTCTCCCACTTAAAAAGGTCTAATTGTGAAGTCATTTCTTTTCGATGAAAAAGTAGGACAGGACAAGGTTTATATACGATCCAACTCCATCTCACGCTGGCCCGAAACTGACGAAAATCGCTGCAAAATCTACCCTAATAATAGCAATTGACGGAATTTACGACAATCTCCGAGAATTCAATGTTCGAAATAATGGGTCTGGCTTTCTCTGTCTGGGGTGTAGTCAGCATTTCTTGAATCAGAGTTACAGAGAACGGAATTAGCGATCGATAAAAGAATATCGTTTTGCTTTCTGATATTCCAGTTACCCGTTTTGTAAAGCTTAGTCCTGCCTCACTTAAGAACCTAGAATCCTGAAGGAAGTACTCCAATACAGATTTCATTGATATCTTACTTAAGCAATTTTTTTAGTTACAAATAAGATGTGGTTTCGGTCAGCAAGAGCTGGAATATAAAGGCCAGCAGGGCCTGATGGCGGACCTGCTAGAGGTAGTGAAGTTGGTAGAGCTACAATCAACGAGTTGGAGCTGTCAAACAAGGGCCGAACAAGTTGCAGCAATCAGCAGACTTGGATAGGGTCCGCAAGTTTTGTCAACTTTCGAGGCAACAGCAAAAATTTTGTATTGAGGCATATGGCTGATTGGCCATAGTTCCTAGCTTTCAGTTTGCCCGTTAGTGGATCTATAGCCATCGACTTTCTGTTGGCTACCTCCTGTTTCGGCTTTACGGATTCTGCCACCCTCCCTTAAATTGCCCAGCTCGATCGAGTAGGATAAAAATTGCGTCAAGCTGGACCCTTCTCGTGTTGCTGCTGCTGCTGCAAAGTAGATGCTCTTTACCTTGCAACGGTAAGCTTTGATTTTCAATTTGAATCTTCTCCCCTATTTCCTATCACCGAACTTTTACCAGCATCATTACTTAGCGACATGGGAGCACTAAATCAAAATTTCGATTTCTTTATGACAGACCAAAGCGAGGTATGGCAGCCAGTGATAGGAAAGATTTAATTATGTCTCCTTAAACTGGCTTTTGCCTCGAAAAAACTCAATATTGATAACTTGCATTTCTTCAGTTGAAAAGGTAACTTAAGTGCTAACACCACCATAATTACCAATAAGTGGATACTAGCCAACACTGAAATATGTGGTCAGATCTGCGGCGTGACGTGCAGCTCCTATATATACCACGTTCATGGCCAAATATGTTTCTTATGCCTGTCTATTTTATCATTGGGGCAACCAGAGATATTGGGCTCGAGTTCGTCAGAAGATTGAGTTGGGACCCTCCAGCACTGTGATCGGAACGTATAGAAGTCCAGGATGCAAGCTCAACAATTTGTCGGATGTCACTGCTGTCCAGCTAGATCTCTCTAGCCCCACCTCCATTATAACCTTTCCAGATCGCCTACCAGATTTGATTGTGTCATCATAAACTCAGGAATTGCAAACGCGATGCCAGCGAGTGTCACTACTGGGCAGGCATTCATAGGCCACTTCAACATCAACGCCTCTGCTCCTATCTTAGTCTTACAGAGACTTCAGCCTCTGCTCAGTACCCATTCTGCAGCTGTTTCTGTGAGTCCCAGAGCTGGTTCCATTCAAGTCGAGGCTCCTGTAAGTTTTGGTGCATACGGATCTTCCAAAGCGGTCGTCCATTACCTCGTCAAGAAGCTTGGCGACGAGTATCCGCAGTATACGTTTATCAATATTCATCCGAAACCGTCAACTCTGGTCTTAGTCACGATAGAGTGGCAGACATCTGCAAGATAGCCCCGAAGCTGCCGCCAAGATTGAGGCAACAATCATTAGCCCAGTTGTGGCTGCAGCCAATATCCTCAAGGCCAATCAGACTCCAATACCATCCGGCCGGTTTATCAACTCGGTGAACATGTTTCATATCCCTCACTAAACTCATATAAGATGGTCCAAGATTTGGTGGCACATTCAAACGCGCTGAATGAGTTGGGCCAGTAGATTGAGATTCAATTCTCTAAGAAAGAGTAAAACTTGCATTTAAATTCTAGTTGCTTCAAAGTTTAAAAACAGACTTAATAAATAATCTTGCTATATAAAAAACCTGAATTCAGGAGAGTCGTCTCCTATAGTGCGCTTCATGCCTCTGTCATCAACACCCGTTCTACAAACACGCCTGTTGTCACGATTTCTCTTGACCAGCATTAGAGTAGTAGTTGCCGAACAAATCATGGCCACGCCGATACATCCAAGGGTGAATGCATGTCCAAGCGTGTACTTGGGAGGATTTCGGTAAACCTGGGCACTTGCCACTCCTGCAAGGTTACCAAGTGTCTGGTTGAATCCAATAGATGTTGCTCTCTTGAAGCGAGGGGCTGTATTGGAAGCTAACCATGACTCGTTTAGTCCTGGCAAGAAGAGAGCGACACAGATCAAGTAGCAGGCAAAATATTTCACCCCGGATGAAACCTCCGCAAGAAGGAGAATATATCCAACAACACCAAATAGGTCTAGACCCACAATTATAGGACCTCTGATGCCTGTCTTGTCGGACACTCGCGCCGTCCCCATGAACACCAAGCCTGCAAAAATGTAGCATGGAACGGTCAGGTATTGAGCCTTCATTGAGTCATATCCGAGATCACTTTTGAGAATCGACGGCAAAAAGGTGGAGAAACCGTACATGAGAACATCTTGGCAGAACTGAATCATTGTTGACATGTACAGCTTTGGATCTTTTAGCGCGGACCATGCCTCAACTTTCTTGTCCCCATCTTGCATCAAGAACAAGTGACGTTTCTGATTCCTCCATTCAAGTATTTCAGCTTCCTCCTCAGTTTTCACGAGATCTGCCGGGGAATCAGGCATAAAAAAGAATAACAACGTACCAGCAGCAAACGACAAAACACCTTCGATCAAGTAGATATATTGCCATGGAGCAAGTTTTCCACTGTCAATATTTGTAATTCCAGTTCCAACAAGACCTCCAAATGCGCTAGAAAAAGCGGACGCGGCAAAAAGATAAGAGGTTCGCTGTGATATCTCACTTTGGAACCAAAAGTCGGAAATCATAACTGCGATAGAAGTAAAGAAAGATGCTTCGAAGAATCCAAGCAACAGCCTGCAAGTAATCAATCCCCCGTAGTCTTTCACAAAGAGCGTGAAAACAGTCACAATTGACCACAGCATCACCATGCATCCAAGATACTGTCTCTTTCTGTTATTGAAAAACCGCATCATCACCCAAACACCAGGAAGCATAAATGGGAGATAGGTGGCATAAACAATTGAGACAGCAGTTGAGTATTGCGCATTCGAAATACCGATTGCCTCGTTCATGCCAGCAACTTTCGCATTTCCAATGTTAGATCTGTCGAGCGCAGAAAAAAAATACATTAAGGACAACAGCGGCATAATTCTCAGATCCATCCTGCGAACAAACTTGGCCTCCGCCTTGGGGTTGGGACACTCGAGGTCTTCTGGAGACTCGATGTTGATGGCGGCATCTGGAGTTTTCTCGATACTGTCAGATGTCATTTTTCCTATCACCGAAACGAACACTGCTGCTTTTAAATGACAGATATAAGGGGTGACCTGATAAGAAATTTAATGCGGGAATGAGGTTCCGATCTTGCCACCAGGCTTATCATGTAGTGAGCCTAATTTGGACAATCGGTGGTCCTTTCCCGATCTGCATATATTACATGTCTGCTAGTCTCTTGTGGCGTGTCCAAAAGCAGACATATTAAGTCACGTGACAATTCCGATAAGAAATATGTCTGAATTGTTGTATCATCCTCGCCTGAAAAAAACACAATTTGGTCCCCGTGGCAAAGCATGTGAAGCTTGCCATCGTAAGAAAATTAGATGCGTATGGGAACATTCCGATAAATGTGAGAGTTGCACAAAATCTAAACTCATCTGTGTCAAGAGAAAGTCATCCAGTGTGTATTATGCGTCGGTTAGACACTATGAAGAAATATCGAGGATTGACAGTTTTTACGACATCATGACATGTTCTCAAAAGTTTTTTGATTTTGTGCATGGATCCCTTGCAAGGACTCTTCGTGATCTATATCCAAGTACCACACTACAAAGTCCAGAGCTGGCGGAAATTAATTTCAATGAGTTGTTTATTGACCACAGATTCCTTATGCGAACATATAGCCCTGGAGAAATCCACGCATCCCATTTTCCAAGCAAATCTATTGCGCTTGATCTAATCCAATGTGCACTCGATATTGTGGGAACAGATCATCAGGTGATGTGCATAAAATCCACTTGGGCTTACTTGGACGATTTTTATGAGGCCAACTGTGACATTGACATTGAGAATTTCGAACAACGGGTAGAGGTTCTAAGGCTTTTACTTTTACTTGCAATAGGAAGACTACACAGTAAAGACGTTGTGCAAGAGGATTACCCGGGTCTGACATATTTCCGATTAGCGTTCTCAATTTTACAGGACAACTTTGACAGTCCTTCTGTGTCTTACGTGGAGTGTTTGATTCTGGTCAGCATCTACTTGATTGGCCTTCATAAGCTGAGTTTTGCTTATATCTACTCGGGAAATGCAATTAGACTGGCTACCTTATTGGGACTCAATCTCAGGACAACATACACTAAGCACAGCACACCGGTAGAGAGAGAGAGAATGAAGAGAGTCTGGTGGTCAGCCGTAAACGTCGACTCATTTGTGGCCTCCAATATGGGAATAGTCACCATCCCAATAGAGTTTGCAAGTGAAATTGGACTACCGGAAGAGGGAGAGTATGATGGAGAACTACCCACTTCGTTTTTCATCTACGAAAAGGTAGGACTTACAAGGCTGAAACAAGATATACGGAAATGCTATACCAGCAATACTGGATGCATTTCTCTTTCAATGATCACCTCCATTATGGAGAGCTTACAAGAAGTATCATTGAGAATCACCAGGAAGCGAGCAACGGGTGCCATAAAAGGTGAGCTATTTAGGAGACTAATGTGTGCACTTATTTTTCGCCTTAATGAATGCGTTGCGCTAGCGACAATGCCCTTTTTCCTGAAAGGTCTGATCCCCAAGATCTCCAACTTTGATGCCTTCAACCTTGATAGAAATCCCCGCCAGTCTAAGCAATATTGCTCCTATTTATCAAAACTGTGCACAACCGCGGCTATTTCGAACGTAACGGTCTACAAACTTCTCCACTCAACTGGTGATGTCTCGCTATTTGGATTCATTGACTCAAATTTTCTGTTTGTCTCCTCTATCATTATAATGCTAGCAGACTATATGAAGAATGATTTGGGGTTCGAAACAGGATTCACTCTGGAGCAATGTTTGCAAAGTGTTAGCGAGCTCACCCAAAGTGGAAGTATCACGGCCAATGACCATCTCAACTGTCTTATGCGACTTCAAATGGTACTAGTTCATGTGAAGGAACACGTAGGAAGTTCAGTTGCTGGTAAACTTTTGGAGAATGACCAGAGTTGCTATTTTGAAGCATTCCCCCACTTTGATATGGTCCAGAAGATGTTTGAACAGGTTATAAACTAAGATCTAACGACGCAATCTATTGCCTTCGCAAATACTCTACTGTTACTAGAATTTAGACTAGCAATATTCACACGACCGGTGGACGGCAGGTAAACATGAAACTCGTCCGTGAGTCTAGCACACTGCTCTTTTGTCAATCCAGAAAGCCAAAAGAGCCCTTGCTGCGTCAAAATCGATTCCCATTTTCCTGGCGTCTTGAATTCTTCGGTGAGCAATCTATATAGCTCCTTTCTTCGTGCTTTCAAATCCAAAGCAGCGTTTCTGACATTCTCTTCCCATAGGTCTCTGAAGTTTGTTGAAGCTTCAATCATGAGCCGTGCCCCATAAGTTGAAGCAGCTGACATTTCGGCCCTAATAGTGTATCTCAGGTTATCTGAAACAATCTTCGCCGATTCAGGAGATTTACAGATCACATGAAGAGCTCCAACACGTTCAGAATATAACCCCAAATTCTTGGAGAACGATTGACAAAACACAAACTCGAGACCCTGTTTCACGAATTCCCTAGCAGCCCATCCATCCTCTTCAAATGAACCAGATCCAAATCCTTGATAAGCACCATCAATCATAGCTAACAAGTCTCTCTGTTTGATGAGTTCAATAACCTCTTTCCATTGTTCTCTCGAAAAATCTGTTCCTGTGATATTATGGCAGATTAGTTGAAGAATGAAAACAGAACGCTTAGGAGCAGTTTTCAAGGCAATCTTGACCGACTCCCAATCAACAGCCTGGTTTTTGCAATGATTATAGAAGTGGACATTTCCACCGGCTTCTTTTATGAGAGGCTCATAGTTTGACCATGCCGGAGCACCAACATAAAATTCTGTGTATCCACTTTGCACAAAGAGTTTAGCAGCAAGAAAACATGCTCCTGTCCCCCCAACAGTATGACAAGAAGAGACCCGTTTTTCAGCCAATGGCGATTCTCCAACAGCAATTCTTGCCGACTGTGATATGTAATCTTCAAGACCAACTGTCATCACGTAATCGTGGCCAGGATCGTTCTGCAAGAGACTCTCTTTGGCTTTCTGTATAACAGGAAAAGCTTTAACCTTGTTATCTTCACCACGATAGACACCCGCACAAACATTCACTTTCTCCGGGTGGTCATCCTGGTTCATTTTTACTCTGATACTGTTCATCTCATCCTCCGGCTGCAACGTTAGCCGCGCAAAAACTCCGTCAGTGTCATAGGTCATGTTGGCAAAAGTATTGGGAACTAATTCCGCTATTTAAGATAAACGCATCTCTTACATATCGGAGGTTTACCTCCGGATCAAAAAAATTAGGAAAGAGTTTTTATCTCCTCTCCAGTGATATCCATAATAAGCATTGAGCCCGTAGTATGTGACATGATGGTTCCTTCAATGCTGCTGCCAGCTTGCATAATGCAATTTTGAGGAGTGACGCCACATCCCCAGAAAACAGGAACTTCATCGTCCCTTATATCTGGCAGCCCACCAAAATCCGGCTTATCAAGATTTTTGATCCCCAACCTTTTGGCTCCATCATAACCCCAATCAACAGGTTCTCCATGTGTACGCTGAAATCTGGCACATATCTCACGAACTTTAGGGATGTCTTGTGGTTTATAAGGCCGCATACTAACCACATAGGTACAGTTAGTGAAGACTCCTGCAGGATCAAGACGCTTCTCCGTTTTGTAGACAGACACTCCTCGATTCAAAATCTGGTGTCTAGGTGTTAGCCCCTCTTGAGCAAGATCGTGTTCAAATGAGTGGGAGCACCCAATCAAGAATCCAATGTGCTCAGAGCTCCATTCAGCCGAGATGTCTGTCTTCGTCTCCTTGAGTTTACCGTTCTCGTAGACACAGTAGGATGGAAAATCTCTGCTCAGGTCAAAGTCACCGGAGAGAAAACGTGTATCATCGACGGCTCTAGGATTTCCAGCAGGAGTCTTACACAGAAGAGGGCACGGGACACTATTGCGATAACAAAGACTGACGAAATCATTGCCATACCGTTCTGGAAGCACGAGGAGGTTGGCTTGGGCATATGACTCGCAAGCACCTGAGGTCTGATCTGTGTATCTTCCTTCGCGGCAAAGTTTCCTAAACTCCTGAGGGTTGGTCGTGGCGTATTGGCTCATGCGGGAATTTCAGGAATTGGTGGCACTATATCAGATTTTTGATATCTTACGAATTTCTCGATTTAGAAATTCGGTAGAGGATGACCGATTTATTTTGTACAGGAGATTCAGTATCGGAAAAGTAATCCCGCTATATATGCATAGGCATATCTGCGTTATCAACCATGGTTTCTAGTCAGGGACAGCTAAAGATCTGTATTGGTAAGTTGCCAATGAAACACTCTAACACCAGATCGTGGAGGAACATTCACTGATTGCATTGCGTCAAGAGATAACGGTGATGACATCTTAATTAAGATCCTGTCTGTGGATCCAAACAACTACAAGGATGCACCATCAGAGGCTATACGCCGCGTCCTGGAAATTCACCGCGTGACTAAAATTGACCGTTCAGAACTTTTAGATCTGGATGATGTTGCGGAGATAAGATTGGGGACAACTGTCAGTACAAACGCTCTTTTGGAAAGAAAAGGAAAAAAGGTGGCTCTATTTGTGACACGAGGCTTCAGTGATATCCTAGAGATTGGCGATCAGAGCAGACCACACATGTTTGACTTTAAGATTAATAGAGGCGACGTTCTTGCTAAAGACGTCTGGGAAATTGACGAGAGGGTGACAATTGAATCATCATCTGAATACAAAACTGCAGATCTCACTTACTACCAGGACTACCCATTGGCAGGAGGAGTGAATGGGACATCAATTCGCATCATAGAGCCTTTGAATACCGGTTCCTTGAGGAAGAATTTGCAAGAAGCAAAAGAAAAAGGCTACTCATCAATAGCATTTTCGTTTCTCCACTCATACTTATTTCCTGATCACGAACGCAAAGCAGGAGAAATTGCCAGAGAGTATGGATTTGAGCACGTGATTCTGTCTTCGGACGTTTCATCCTTACTTGGATTTGTGGGACGTACACACTCTTCCGTTGCGGATGCTTACGTGACCCCTATTCTAAAAGAATATGTTACTAACTTTAGCTCTGGTTTCAAACCTGGAGCTCTTGATAAAGTCAACTGTCAGATAATGCAGTCTGATGGAGGACTTGTTGACTTTCGCAAGATCAGAGGCCTGTGTTCTCTCCTTTCCGGACCTGCTGGTGGAGTTATTGGATATAGTGGCAGCACGTATTCAAAAGAGTTTGCAACCCCACTTATTGGCTTTGACATGGGGGGTACCTCAACCGATGTGTCAAGGTATGCTGGAAAGCTAGAGCATGTGTTTGATACCACCACTGCTGGTATATCTATTCGTACCCCACAATTAGATATCAATACGGTTGCGGCAGGTGGAGGATCAATTCTGCAGTGGAAGAACGGGTTGATGATCGTTGGTCCAGAGTCAGCATCCTCACATCCAGGTCCTGCATGCTATCGTAAGGGAGGGCCACTGACAGTCACAGACGCGAATCTTGTTACCGGAAGATTAATTATAGAGAATTTTCCAAAGATTTTTGGGCCACAAGAGAATGAAGCATTGGACTACGAAACTCCACGAAAGAAATTCGAAGCACTCACAAATACTATAAACGCTGAAACAGGGAAGTCATTCACCCTATTTGAGGTGGCGGAAGGGTTCCTCAGAGTTGCAAATGAGTCTATGTGTCGCCCAATACGGACCCTAACGGAGTCCAAGGGTTACAAAACCTCAAGCCACATCCTGTGCTCTTTTGGCGGTGCAGGAGGACAGCATGCATGTCAGATTGCACAGAGACTTGGTATTTCACTGATAAGCATCCACAGATATTCTTCTCTGCTTTCCGCGTACGGTTTTTCGCTGGCAGATACTGTGCACGAAGAACAGAGACCAAGCTCATTGACTTATACGAGGGATACAGCGAAACAATTTGATAAGGATCTTCTGAGCATGAGAGCCATTGCGGAACAAAAGCTTATTGAAAGCTCCAAGTCTATCAAATCTGTCGAGACGGAGCTATTCCTGAACATGAAGTACAGAGGAAGTAATACTGCTTTGATGTGCGAGTGGACCGAGGATACGGACATTCTAAAACAATTTGAGGAGATACATCTTCAGGAGTTTGGACTCAAATCAGACAGAGAAATTGTGGTTGAAAGCCTTCGTGTCCGCAGCTTAGGAAAGGCTTTAAGTCAACCTTTGGTGTCGCCATTGCTGGAACAAAAAACTATCCACTTTCAGAAAGCAAGCTGCACTCCATATGCTATGCAGAATGTCTTTATTGACTCAGAGTTTGTCTCAGCACCTGTTTATAAACTTTCTGATTTGAATACTGGCGACCTGATTCCCGGCCCAGCCTTCATTGTGGACGATACTCAGACTCTTCTAATTGTCCCTAATGCAGTTGCAAAAACATTATCATCGAACGTGTTGATTGAGGTTCCAAAACCTGTGCAAAAGGTATTTGCTTCCAAAGTTGATCCGATAGAGCTCTCCATCTTCAACCATCGATTCATGAGCATTGCCGAACAGATGGGAAGATCGCTACAAAGGTCCAGTGTGAGTACGAATATTAAAGAACGGTTAGATTTCACATGTTCTGTTTTCTCAGCCTCTGGCGGTCTAGTTGCAAATGCCCCTCACGTTCCTGCAATGATAGGATCTATGGCTTTTGCAGTGAAGTGGCAAATTGAGCACTGGGGAGCAGATTTGCGCCCTGGAGATGTTATAATCTCAAATTCTCCTATTTCAGGAGGTACTCACTTGCCCGACATCACTCTAATGACACCAGTCTTTAATAAAGAGGGAACCGAAATTTTGTTCTGGACAGCTTCCAGAGGCCATCATGCCGATATCGGAGGCATATTACCAGGTTCAATGCCCCCCAACTCGACAGAACTCTGGCAAGAGGGAGCAATTATGCGGGCAGTAAAAGTTGTGAAGGACGGAGTATTTGATGAAGAGAAGGTTACTGAGCTTCTTTACACTGTTCCTGCTAGTATATCTGGCAACCATGGCACTAGAACTCTCAGGGATAACATTTCGGACATTAAAGCACAAATTGCCGCAAATAATAAGGGCGCAGTTCTTATCATGGATTTGATGGAGGAGTACGGCCGACAAACAGTCCAGCTATACATGGAGGAGATACAATATTCATCAGAACTGGCTATCAAGAACTTGCTGATGAATGTCAGAGACCACTATGGCTCTGAGTTAGAGGCGGAGGATTGCATGGACGACGGAACACCAATACATCTGAAAATTACCATCCATTCTGATGGAACAGCTGTGTTTGACTTTTCTGGTACTGGAATGCAAGTTAATGGAAACTGGAATGCTCCAATTGCGGTTACTCACTCGTCCATCATCTTCAGTTTGAGATGTATGGTTGAGGGGGATATTCCCCTGAACCAGGGATGTCTTTCCCCAATATCCATTATTGTTCCCGAGGGATGTTTTCTCAAGCCAGGGGAAGATGTTGCAGTATGTGCCGGTAATGGTCTGACCTCCCAAAGAATTGTGGATGTTATATTCAGAGCTTTTGGGTACGCAGCAGCATGTGGGGGTGACATGTCAAACTTCACTATCGGAGTGGATGGAAACGAAGGTTTTGGATACTACGAGACCGTGTGCAATGGAAGCGGTGCCGGACCAGGATGGAATGGCACAGATGCTGTCCAGACTAATATGACCAATACCAAAATTACTGATGCAGAACACTATGAACAACGGTATCCTGTGATTTTACGGAGATTTGGGATACGTCCTAATAGTGGGGGAAATGGAAAGTTCAAGGGAGGTAACGGAGCCGTAAGAGAGATAGAGGTTACGAGTCCTTTGGTTGCGTGCATTCTCGCTGAGCGGAGAGTTTTTCGTCCTTATGGGATGGCTGGAGGTAGTCCTGGCAGAAATGGCGAGACTTTAGTATGCCGAAGGAATGGAACAATGATTAATCTAGGCGGAAAGAGTTCCATTTCAATCGGTCCAGGAGATAGAGTTATAATTCTAACTCCAGGAGGTGGCGGGTATGGAGGACCAGAGCTGCAAGCAGAAGAACAGAAGAAAAACAGCTTCGAGTTTCATCCTAGAGCCAATGGAACTGTTGACATCATGAGAGGCCTTGCCGAGGGTAATTAGTTTAAAAGAAGATTATTAACACATTCTGGTTTTCCAGATCCGTAAAAGTACTCCATCAAATTGTTCACACACTTACGCTCGAAAGCTTTAAAGCTATCTCTCGAGGCCACACCGACATGAGGTAGCAGAGTCACTTTGTAGTTTGCTAGTAGTTTTGGATGAATTTCTGGTTCAAATTCGTGGACATCAAATCCAGCCCCAACTAATTGACCCCGTTCCAGAGCGTCAATTACCGCAGCTTCTTCAACGATTGGTCCTCTTGCTATATTGACCAGTCTGACTTCTTTCTTCATTTTCTTGAACCTCTCGAAGTTGATCAAGTGCCTCGTTTCGGGAGTATAGGGACAGCATACAAATACACAATCGGTCACTGCTAGCATATCGTCTAAATTGGGGTAGAATTTTAGTCCCTCAATAGTGGTCTCGTATTCTGGTTTTGGAGATCGGTTGTGGTAGACAATGTTCATATCCATGGCTTTGCAGACTTTGGCAACACGTGCAGCAATATTTCCTAATCCAATTATACCCAGCGTTTTACCTGTTGGATTCTCTCCCCAGTATGTGAGAGGAGTTGCACCAAGCCAGCCTTCCCCTGTTCTCACGCAGTTCTCAGCAAAAGTCAAATATCTGAAAGATTGCAAAACCAAGGAAATTCCAACATCCGCTGTTGCGATCGTGCAACTATCCGGCGAGTTACAGAAAAGAATTCCCCTGCTGGTAAGATAGTCCACATCCACAATATCATAACCATGTCCTGATTGTACAACCAATTTAACCGAATCTGGGAGGTGTCTGACTGGCTCATTGCGAAATAGAAAGTGGTTCACATATGGCTGTCCCTTTAGCCAAGTAGACCTGCAGACTGCCTGAATGCCTGCAAACCTACCGTCCGGCTTCTGAAGTTCCTCTATATATTCCTGCTCTGTTTCACAGTCATAGTTGATCAGCTCAAAGTTTTCGTTTAAGGTTCTCCAAGCAGCTTCATCATGAATAACCCTCTCTGTGGGGATGTAAAGCACTTTTGGCTTCATGTCAGCAGTCATGATTTCGAGAAACCGGTTGTCTCGCCTATATATTAAATGGTCGGAGATCTATGTCCGATCTTCCCAATTAAGAAGATAACGGTAGGGTTTTAGTCCTCAACCGTTACGGTGTTTCTCAAAATGGAAGACCTAAAGTTCATTTAGTAGATGCCTTCATTTGGTTTTCAAATAACACGGGATATATAATTGACTTCGGTGTAATGTCAGATCTGCTAGACTGCATTGGAAAAATATGAAGGACCTTTATCAATTGACCATACAGACAATCCACTTGTTGCAGCTTTAATTAAGAAATGCTCAACCTGCAATCTAAGACAGTAATATCTCGTACTAAGTACTGAAGTAGTGTGCCATAACGTATATTTAAGGACAGCGGGAGCTCCTATCGTGAACTTACCTGTAAGATGTTTCATAACCCTAAGTATAGGAAGACATCCTATAGAACTGTTATTCACAATGATATAATACCTGAACCAATTCTGAACTGTTCTAATGCTACAGATTACTAATGGATTGATGATACAGATTACTGACTGATTGATAATGCCAGATTAAGGTTCATATCAAGTGCCATTTTGAGATCATTCCTTGATGATTTTGAGAAGTGAGTTTTGAGAATTTCATCACCTTCCAATTCAAAGATTTACATCTTTTGGGTAGTAAATTAAAGAGGTTTTCACGATTTGAACTACGACTTGCGTTACTCGATCCTCAAAAACCTTATCTCGAAACCTTAAATTCCGCGACTAGCCCTAAATATAAAATTCACAGAACAAATTAAGAGATCAGTATTCGAATTTTCTAAAACTTGTTGTCTCTGCAGTGCTCAATAATAGGCCATTCCCGAAACACGGCGTAGTTCATAACTTGCCCAAGATTGTAAAAAGAAATCTTTTCAAAAAACGGGCCGCGGGGTCGATAGCTGCTCGGCACGACCTGCTGAAAAACTTAATTGAATTTCGTATCACCGTTTGTTTTAGTATCACATGGCTGGAGATAAACGAAGCAGATCTGGCTGTCAGGTTTGTCGGCGAAGGCGGGTAAAGTGCGATGAACAACGTCCTCGGTGCCAGAGATGCACAAAACTGGATCTGGAGTGTGAGTTCGATAGACAAGTTCTCTGGGAGGACGATGCCATTGAACGAGGAATCACATTTGGCCGGTCGAAGCAATATATGAACATTCGGAAACAGCAAGGGAAGAACTTGAAGAATAATGAGGACGAGAAGACATTGACTCAACGTGTTGCTAATGAGAAGGTGCCTTGGGTGAGATTAGGCCATCAGCGAGTGCTCTTCATCAATGCTACTAAGAAGGATTTCTCGGAGATCTTTGAGGAGAAAAAGATATCAGTGGAATTAGCACCAGAGCCAAATTCTAAAAAGGAACGCAAGAATTCTGATCAGGAGATCCAGCTCGATGAGGGCTTTGCATCACCATTCGCTTCTGATCAAAATTTTCTTTTTAATGGCTACGAGGACGTCGATTATTTCTTCCGGCAGACTCTGGTCCCCTCGTCGCATTTGTTCTTATCTGTATCAGAAAGTCAACCTCAGAGTTTCGCGGGAGGAAACCTTGACCAGCAAGAACGGGAATTATTGGCTTATTTCATCAATTCGATCTGTCCCGTTTGCGTCTGCTATCCAACCAAAAAGGAGCTTCAATATTTGGCTTCACATCCACTTGATACAATTGGGTCTCTAAAACATACCATGAACCCAGAAACCAATCCATACTTGTACCTTATAGTACCTCTCGCAGCTGGCTCATCAATGGTGCTCAACTCGATCCTGGCAGCAAGTGCATACCAACTGTTTCTTCTGGGAAACAAAGAATACGGCAATGTCTCCGACTCATATACCAAGAAGGTGCTTGCCGAGCTTCCAGGAATTATCCAGAATATTCACAATCTCGATGAGGTACTTGCTACCATCATTATGCTATGTTTCAAGGAGATCTCTTCAAATTGCGGCACTGGAGCCGTTTGGCTTACACATCTAGAGCAAGCAAAAGAACTTCTGAAGGAAACACGTATGCGCGATAACGAGAGTCCCCTATGTAAGTTCTTCACGCGTTACTTCATTTCTCACGAAGTCATGGGTGAGACTGCGTGGGTTGAAGAAGCAGGAAGCGATGCAGCTACCAATATTTTCCGACTCCCCAAACCAATCTTTGATGATCCACATCTTGAAACATTGCGTAATGATGGTGATACCAGAATTGATCTTGTGCTGGGGTGCAGTGCGTACTTGATCTCAATCATCCATCGGATTTCCATGCTGGGAAAATGCTACGAGGACCTAGAGCTTGAGGAAAACTCTGAGAATCATGAGGCAATCCTTTCTCAAGTGCTCATTCGGAGAGATCACCTTGAAAGAGAAATTCAGCAGCTAAGGCAAAATTTTGAAGTCACTACAGAGGTTTGCATGGAAGACGCTTATTACATTGAGACGATTGCGGAAATAAAAAAGCTCAGTGCCTACATTTATCTTTTTGCGAGGATTGACCTCGAAACTGTCCATCAGCAGAAAGGCAAGATGAGCAAGACATTCTATAAACGATGGGATCACGTCCAACTCATTACGAAGCACATCATCGCTCTATTCAAAACACTTCCAGATATATACATGACATTGCTCTGGCCCTTGTTTGTTATTGGGATTGTCTCTGCTGAAGCTGATGAAGATAGATGGTTTGTCCTCAACGCATTCACGGAGCTACAGAAGACTAGAGAGCTAGGAAGTGTCAGAACTGCAAGGGCTGTTGTCACTAGTGTGTGGAAAGAAAAGGATCTCGGATCAGTTTCTATTCGCTGGAAAGATATGATTCGTGGTAAAGCAAGTACTTTAAGTCTTGCTTGAGTTCTATATTTTGGCGCTAGTCCACGTACTTATTTTCTGTAAATCTTTGATGACATTAGATCCACCAAAACGTCCCTGCAGCGCATAGATATCTCTATCCTTAGCAGTCTCTGGTCTCCATCTCCAAGCATGTCTACGATCCTCGGATAGGCCGGCTTCTCCTTTCAAAATGAGCTCAGAGATGCAACAGCCAATGATCGGCATGTACTTAAATCCTTGTCCAGAGTCTCCGGTAGCCAGAATCAAACCATTGTAATCTGGGTGATTGCAGATCAGAAAATGACGGTCTGGAGTGTCAGTACACCAACAAATCTTTGCAGCGGCAAATGGCCGAGAAGCGATGTTGGGGAAAACCTGTTTCAGGAAGTTTCTCATTTGTATCTCTGCCTCCAATGGAACTTCGTTTCTATACAGCGGTGCGGATATGTTTTCGGTATTGTCCGAGTTAATATATCCCGGAAACTCATTACAGAACTTGAGAATCCCATTCGCATCGGGCTCAAAGAAGAAGCCCTCGTCTAAGTTCAACACAACTGGAGAGTCCTTCAATCCCTCGGCCTCTTCTTGTGAAAGCTTGATATGCCCCACAGTCCAGCACTTTGCAAGCAGTTGCCCACCGTAGTTAAGAAGCTTAATAGAGTTAGCACCTGCACATATAACCACTTTGTCTGCCCTGATGAGGTTTCCAGTGTATGTACGAACTCCAACGCAATTTTTACCTTCAATTAACAACTCTTCTGCCGAATCTTGAATGAAGACAGCTCCCATTCTAAGACACTCGGCTGCGGCATTTTCAAGAGCAAGTGCAGCAAATGTCCAGCCACATTTGGATTTCTGGTAATAACCCTTCCAACTCTTGAAACGCGTTTCAAGGGACAATCCATCTAATTGACCTTCCAAATGCTTCCATTTGATCAGTTCTGCAAAATCCTCTGGTGTGTTCAGCTCTTTGACATCTTCGTTGCTACCACGAAGTCTTTTGAGTCTTTGATCAATCTCCTTGACAGCGTCTTCTCCAGTCGCTCCGTAGACAATTCCAACTTCATGGAAGGCAGGCTTGAACACGGGATCGGATCTCCACATATCAAGGGCCTCTAATGCTAAGTCTGAGTAGAACTTATCACTCACAGTAGACTGGAAGATCTTATTGATATCATTACCAGCAGATAAAGGTGATGGCACAGGATATGGATCAAGTAACGAGACATTCTTGTGTCCTTTGCGGAGTAATTGCAAAGCGGTGGACAAGCCAAACGTGCCTGCACCGACAATGAGCACTGATGAGTTAGGATCCAACATTTGGTAGAGCAAACAGGCCGGTAACCCCTGGTTATATTCGGTGCTACTACGAAATCGCACGATTATTTTGGTTGTAGTGGTTATCAAAAAATAATCAAGGAAGGTCGAGACGAGCTGCAAAATATCCCGCGTTTTCGCACATGACAAATTTTCGCAACCACCGAGTTTTCAATCTCTGCACATCGATTAGAACTATGTAATGTAGAAGAAATGAGGTTGTTGCTTGTCCGTCATGTCAAGCATTTTCTCGTCCTCGAGACCAGCAACAGTCACATTAATACTTGTTTCTGGTTGCGACTCCAAGAATTTGTGCTTGTTGCGGTTCATGTAGGCACAAACAGCCCAGTAGATTAACGATAACAGCATACAGGCACAGTAGGCGACGATCATGGAAATGAAACCTCCAGTATACTTAGGAGCCTGGTTGCTTCTGAATGTCTGAGATCCAGTAACTGCACCTCCACAGTATCCCAGGTAGTTGAATCCGTAAGTAACAGCTTTCTTTGTGTTTCCTGCGGTGTTAGCCTGAACACACGACATCATCACGACATAAGAAGCAAAGTAGAAGTACATCAAGTACAGTCCAAGAAGTTGAGGTCCCACCTTATCTTGGTCAACAGCGTAAAGGATGACAGATCCGATGAGTGGCACGACCAACGAGATCACCGAGACAAGAGAACGTTTGTTGGTCCACCGAGCGGCCAACCAAGTGAAGAAAAAGGTACTAATGGAAGCGATCACACCTGTTGGGATACCCATCAATGCAGATTTGACAGAAGAAAATCCGAGATTGTTGATGATGATGGAATTGTAGGTGCTCAAACCTCCATTTGGAATGTTGATACCGAAGTTGAACAACATAATCAGGTAAACACGCACATCGAGGAAGGCTTCGCGAACTTGCTCCCACTTCCATTCATTGTTTTCAATTCCTGTAGCGTTTTCCGACACGCGCTTAACCATGTGGTACTTTTCTCTGTCGGTAAGAAACTTGGCATTCATTGGGGAGTCTGGCAAATACCAGAGCACAAACAGGGACCAAACGAAAGAAACACATCCAACAAGAATGTAGATGTACTTCCAGGTAGGAATAGCATGTCCGAAAGTGGTTGCAAGGGCAGAAAGCGCACCGTTGATAACCGAGGAGGCAAACAGAAACACAAAGGCAGTACGATGAGGCGACTCGCGCTTCAAGTAGAATGAGGCAACCATTAAGGAACATCCTGGGACAATAGCGCACTCAACCACACCCATCAAGAACCGAAGAGCGGCCATACCACCGAAGTTGGTACAAGCACACAACAACAAGGTGAAAGCAGACCAGCAAATCGAACAAATCGCAATCACTTTTCCAATTCTAAATCTTTGCAAAAGAAATGACATTGGCCACATACCAGCTAACGAACCAATGTACAGGATGGAACCAAGCCACGAATATTGTTGACCAACAAGATGAAGATCAGTCTTAAGACCAAAAATTGCAGACGTACTCAAAGACACCTTGTCGACAGCACCAAGTGTTGCTGTGACAAACAACATTGGCAAGAGCACCAAATCAGTCTTTCTGATTGCACGGGCCTCCTCTTCCGGAGTCAGCTCATCGTACTTGTCACTGTTTTCGACCAGGAACTGAAGAGCCTTATCGGCACGCTTGTCATCGACTTTGGCAAGCTTTTGAACGGTGTTTGTCACGGAGACATCTTTCTCTGGTAGATCGGTCGAGCTCATCTCGTGGTAAAAAATTGTAAGGCTCAGACCTTGGGGGAAACGATCAACTTAAATTACCCCAGTCTTAGCACGATACAATGCATAGATAAGCAAATAAATTGTCCAACTAGTAATCTGCTACCAAAAAGAAAAATCGTTTGTAAATTTTCGCCATCGCGAGGAGCTCGTCTCGAGCTTCCCTGATAAAAAAGATGAAACGGGCACTTTTTTGTAGGTCTGTCAGCTCGGTACGACCTGCCTAAGATTAATTTTCGATTAGCTGAGATTAGGGTATTAAATATCTGCTTCAGGCAGGAAATCTTGTCTCGCAAATGACAGTTAAAGAAGGTGGAATCAGTATAGCTATCGACCGTGGAGGAACCTTCACGGACGTTATATACAAATACGGAAAGTACGAAGGTACCTTCAAGCTGTTATCTGTGGATCCTTCCAACTATAAGGATGCCAACATTGAAAGTATTAGAAGAGTCTTGGAGGCGGTGTCCGGGAAGTCGATTCCTAGAAATCAACTTTTAGACACCTCGTCAATCACTTCTATTAGACTTGGAACCACTGTGGCTACCAACGCTTTGTTGGAACGGAAGGGATCCAGATGTGCTCTCGTCACCACCAAAGGATTTAAAGATTTACTCCACATCGGAGATCAGTCCCGTCCTGATTTGTTTGCATTGAATATTGTGAAACCAGGTGTCTTATATGAAGCCGTCGTTGAGGCCGATGAGAGAGTTACCATGCCAGCTTTTCTCGTGGATCCTACTGGGTACGACGCACGTGATCTGCTGGATGGTGAACGCTATGTGGAAGGAGAGACTAAGGAGGTGTTCGAGATCATCAAGCCTCTGGATACTGATAAGCTTGTTGCCGACCTCATGGACTTGAAGCAAAAAGGTATTGACTCCGTTGCCATTGTGTTCATCCACGGATACAACTTCCAAGATCACGAGAAGCAGGCTGGAGAGATCGCCAAGAAGCTAGGTTTCAAAAACGTCTCGTTGTCGCACGAGCTTTTGCCAGTTATCAAGACTCTTCCTAGGGGACAATCCACAGTCGTGGATGCTTACCTTACCCCAATTGTGAGAGACTACATCGAGAGTTTCTTGAGCGGTTTTGAGCCTGGCTTTGAAAAACACACCAGAGTTGAGTTCATGCAATCTGATGGTGGATTGTGTTCATGGAAGAACTTTTCTGGACTTCGTTCTTTACTTTCCGGTCCTGCTGGAGGTGTTGTTGGAGAAGCCAAGACTTGCTATGACGCAGACAACAAGATTCCTGTGATTGGTTTTGATATGGGTGGAACTTCCACTGATGTCTCTCGTTTTGCCGGTGAGTTCGAATTCTCCTTTGAGTCCATTACTGCAGGTATCAAGATTGCTGCTCCTCAGCTTGATATTAATACCGTTGCTGCTGGTGGAGGATCTATCCTGGAATACGTCAACGGTGTGTTCAAAGTTGGTCCAGAATCTGCATCTGCACACCCAGGTCCTGCTTGTTACCGTAAAGGTGGACCATTGACCGTTACGGACGCCAATCTTTTCACTGGACGTATCTTGCCAGAATTCTTCCCTAAGATCTTTGGTCCGGGAGAAGATGAACCACTTGATTACGAAGTCACCAAACAGAAGTTTGAGGATTTGGCCAAGGTGATTAATAGAGATAATCCAGGTTTCCCCAAGACTGCTCACGAGATTGCACTCGGATTCCTCAAGGTTGCCAACTACCAGATGGCTAAGCCAATCAGAGAGTTAACCGATGCCAAGGGACATGATGCATCTGTTCATTCGCTTGCATCGTTTGGTGGTGCTGGTGGTCAGCACGCTGCCTCGATCGCAAAGATTCTGAAGATCAAGAAGGTGTTGATCCACAAACACTCTTCCATTCTGTCTGCCTATGGTATTTCGTTGGCTGATGTCGTGAACGAGCAGCAGGAACCGTGCGCCAAGGTTTACTCGCCAGAGTCAAGGGACGAACTCCTTAAAGAGTGTGAAAAGCTAAAGGTCAAAGCACTGGAAGAACTCGCTTCTCAAGGAGTGGATCCTTCAACTGTGTCCTCGAATATCTATTTGAACATGGGATATAAAGGTTCCGACACCAAAATCATGGTTTCAAAGCCAGAAGACAGTGATTTCTTGTCTCTTTTCTATCAGATTCACGAGCGGGAATTTGCGTTTAATGATGCTGAGAAACCAGTTCTGATCTCCGATATCAGAGTTAGAAGTACGGGTAACACATCCACCGATCAAACCGAGAGATCTGCTTACAAGGACTATGACTCTATCGAACGAGTGATGGTTGCGGAAGGTGTTGAGGAGAAGACTACTCCTATCGTCTTTGATGAAGGTGTTCTGGACTCTAAGGTGTACTTACTTGGAAAATTAGCTGCAGGTACTATAATTCCTGGTCCAGCCCTTATCTTGGATGAGACACAAACACTTTTGGTGACGCCAGACTCTGCTGCTACAATTCTTCCTAGACACGTTGTGATGGATGTTATTGTCGAGGCCAAGAGTTTGGTGAGTACCGATTTCGTTGACCCTATTCAATTATCCATTTTCTCCAACAGATTCATGTCTATTGCCGAAGATATGGCCAGAACTTTACAGAAGATTTCTGTCAGTGCTAACATCAAAGAAAGACTTGACTTCTCTTGTGCTCTCTTTGACAATGAAGGAAATCTGACCGCCAATGCACCAAATGTGCCAGTCCATCTGGGATCGATGTCGAGTGCCATCAGATACCAATTGGACTACTGGCAAGGAGACCTCCATGAGGGTGATATTTTGTGTACCAACTCTCCTAGTGTGGGTGGAACGCATTTGCCAGATATCACCATTGTCTCTCCTGTGTTCTACAACGGGGAGATCCAGTTTGTGGTGGCAGCAAGGGCTCATCACTCCGAGATTGGTGGTTCGTCGCCAGGATCTTCTTCCTCATATGCCAGAGAGATCTATGAAGAGGGTGTTAACATCGAGACATGGAAGATTGTCCAGAATGGAAAACTCGACTATGAAGGACTTGATTACCACTTCAACCAAGCACCAAGAAAGCATGGTGTTTCGGGAACCAGAAATATTGATGACAACATCTCTGACTTGAAGGCCCAGATTGCTTCCAATCAAAGAGGTATCAACCTTTTGAAGGAGCTTTTCAATGAGTACGGCAGTGAGACTGTTTTGTTCTACATGAGAAATGTCAAGAAGACTGCTGAACTCGGAGTTAGAAATTACCTCATGAAATTTGCTAAGGAAAACGCAGAGAGACTTCCTCTCATTGCCGAGGACCATCTGGATGATGGTACCAAGGTCCAGGTCAAGATTGATATTGATGAAAAGGATGGATCTGCCACTTTTGACTTCACAGGAACCTCTCTAGAGTCTTACAGCAACCTGAACGCTCCAAAGTCGGTTACTGCATCAGCAGTGATTTATGTTTTGAGATGTCTTGTCAACCTTGATATCCCATTGAACCAGGGATGTTTGGATCCTTGTACGTTGATTATTCCGGAAAACTCGCTCATCAACCCAAGTCGTTTTGCTGCTGTGTGTGCAGGAAATGGAATGACCTCTCAAAGAGTGACTGACTGTCTTTTCAAAGCCTTTGGTGTCACTTCTGCCACTGGAGGATGTATGAACGGACTCAACTTTGGTTCCGGAGGAGAAAACGAGCATGGTGAGCTTATCAAGGGATTCGGATACACGGAGACCATTGGACAAGGAAACTGTGCTGGTATCATTGACAAAGATGGTGTGAGAACAGGATTCCATGGATTTTCCGGTACTCAGACTAATATGACCAACACAAAGATCACCGATCCGGAAATTCTAGAACAAAGATATCCATGTCTGTTGCTACAGTACTGTATTCGTGAAAACAGTGGTGGCCGTGGTAAATGGAACGGTGGTAACGGACTGATCAGAGAGATCCAATTTAGTTCGCCAGTGCATGTGTCTCTTGTCACCCAAAGACGTGTCTTTGCTCCATGGGGTATCTACGGAGGTGAAGATGGAAAGAAGGGTGAAAACTATTTGGGCCGTAACAGAGGAGAAGGTGTTATCCAGTGGATCCAACTTCCTTCACTGGCCGAAATCTCTATCCGTAAAGGTGACATTTTGAAAGTGCTCACCCCAGGAGGAGGTGGATTCGGAAAAGTGGATGACACAGACGAGTTTTGGGATGTCCAGGTCACCGACACTAGAAATGCCTTCAAACATGTTCCTGTGTCCAGTGGAACCATTGGAACAATCCAAGATACCATAAACTCATCCCAGTAAATAATATTTAGCATATATTGCAATCATTGAAGATCCTGCCAAAAAGATCTGTAAAATGTAATGGAGCTTATCAAAATGACAGTTTTTCTGGATCTGTCTCAAAATTGGCTTTTTTTCCGCTGCCCGTATCTATCAGGTGAATTACCTTTTCTGGAAAAATCTGAGCACCTAGAAAATCTTATCAGAATGCCATCGTTACTGATTGTTGGTTGTGGAGTATTTGGACTGTCAACTGCGATAGAGGCAGCGAGTAATGGCTACATTGTGACTGCCTTGGACATCTTTGAGTGCCCCTCTCCTTATTCGGCAGCAAATGACTATAACAAGATCATTCGGGCGGAATACGATAAGCCGATGTATGCCAAGCTAAGTTTGGAGGCAATGGAGTGCTGGAGATCACACGCAATCTACTCTAAAAGCTACAGTGAATGTGGTAGACTATCTATGTGTCCCCCTGACAAGACATTAAGAAGAGAATTTGATGAAAGGAGCATTTCAGTGTTGCAATCTTTGGGAGAGGGGCAAAGGATTACTAGATTTGATGATAAGGAGAGTCTTCTCAAGGCACATCCATATATGCAGCACGCTGATTATCGAAGTGGTGCAGCATATGTATTCAATGAAAAGGCCGGTTATGCGCGTTCGGCTAAGGCCTTGATAGCTGCCTACAATATTGCGAAGGAGAGGGGAGTGAAATTTCTGTTTGGACAACAAGGAGATGTCATTAGTTTTGATGGTATCAAGAGTGTGACTACAAAGGATGGCAAGATACATACCTCGGACCAGGTGTTGTTTGCATGTGGGGCCAGAATTGGTCATCTTCTTGATATGGGAGGACAGATTCTAGCTCGTGGATCATTTGTGACTCACATGGAAGTGACAGAGAGTGAGGCTGCCTTTTTGAGAGACATCCCAGTGATATTTGATGCAGAACTAGGCTATTTTTTTCCCTTAGATGATGACAGTAACCTAATCAAAATCTGCATCAGTGGGAGTGCGGCACAGAATATGATGACCAGTCCTGTTGACAACAGAACACTTGTGTCACTACCTCGTTACAAGCTGGACTATCCTGCCGATACTATTCCAACAGAGCTTGTAGACCAGGCCCGAGAACTGGTTGCAAGATATTACCCCATGCTTGGAACTAAGGAGCTGATTGGAAGCAAGGTGTGCTGGATTGCTGACACTGTGACGTCAAACTTTGTAATTGACACTATTCCAGGATTGAATGAGACGTTCGTGGCTTCAGGGGATTCTGGCCACGGTTTTAAGTTTCTCCCGATCATAGGCAAGTATATCCTACAAAGATTGCAAGGGAACCTGGATGTGGAAAAGACAACAGCATGGAAATGGCAGAATAAGGTTGCGGAAAATGTAGAAAGGCCTAACTGGAAGCTATCTCGGCGGTTCTTGGAGATGGGAGAGATTGAGTTCCTGAAGGAGTAAGCAAGATCTCAGGGCCGCTGCCAAGAGATTATTTGATAAGGGTTCAATTTCAGATATCGGCGGATTGGTTACACCATCATAAATCTACGGCTGATTCTGTAACAGTCTTGGCATAATGTATGCTTGCTAAGTCGATCCCCCTAGCTAAATTTCAAGCTATAAAAGACCAACTTTGTCAACGATCAGAGCAGAACATGGCTGGGGCACAGAATTCGTCTGGAGAAAAGATTGCATCAATCTTGCCCGATGATCCTAGAAAATGGTACCAAAGACCAAACTCACTCAAGTTGAATGTTATCTGTTTAAACTATATGCTATATGCTGCCGCTATTGGTTACGATTCAGCACTAACCAATGCAATTCAGGTTTTGACTCAATGGAAGGAGCTTATGGGTTAACCAACAGGTACTTGGCTTGGATTCATCAACTCGTGCCTTTTCATAGGGACAATTGTTTTGATTTTTTTTATTCCGTACTTTTGTGATCGATACGGAAGAAAATGGGTGATTTTTGCTACTTCAGTCTTGATCTGGATTGGAGCAATCGTTGCTGCAACGGCAAATACTAGAGTCGGCTATATTATGGGCAGGATTATTATTGGGTTCTCTTTTGCTACCAACTATGCTGCAAACCTTTATTTGAACGAAATGGCTTTCCCCACAATGAGGGGAAAGTTTGCTGCAGCGTACCATGCTATGTTTCCATTTGGAGCAATGCTTGTTTACTGGATTGTGTTTGGAACTAGATCCATTCCCGGCAATATCAGTTGGAAAGTTCCATTGGCTTTGCAAGCTTTCCTGCCACCAATTTTGATGCCTGTACTCTATTTGTCTCCCGAATCTCCTAAATGGTTAGTTTCCAGGAGAGGAGACAAGGAGACCAAGGAGATTTTGTTGAAGTACCATGAAAACTACGAAGAGGCTTATATCCCGTTGGTCGAGTTGGAGATGGGTGAAATCAAGGCTTCAATCGAGGCCCAAAAGCTCAACAATGCTACCTCGTGGAAATCTCTGTATTCAACTCCGGGAAATTGACGGAGACTATTTGTTGGCAGTTTTGTGAGTGTCGGCAGTTTGTGGTGCGGATCTGGAATCATCACTTCTTACTTGAGCACTATTTTATCTGCTGTGGGAATTACTCCGGTCATGGAGAAAACCTTGATCAATACCTTCTTGCAGCTATCTAACTTGATCTGTTCTGTTACCGGGGCCATGTTGGTTGATCGTGTCAGAAGAACATTGTTCCTCATCTCAAATATCGGCAGACTGACTTTCTACATCCCATTGACCATCATCACTGCGGTCTACCAAGAAACCGGACGCAATATCGGACAGGCTATTATTGTCTTCATTTTTTGGGTTACGGGATGCATGAGATTGCGTATTCTCCACTTTTGGTGTCATACCCTGCAGAAATCTGGCCTCAAGAGACCAGATCTAAAGGTCTCTTCACGGCCATGTTTTCACTGAATGCGACCATCTTCTTCAGCATCTTTGTGAACGGAATTCCCATTACCGCAATTAGTTGGAAGTATTACTGTGACTGCATCGGGATTCAAGCTGTTATCATCATCACAATATACTACACATTCCCCGAGACTAAAGGTCACTCGCTGGAAGAGATTGCACTTATTTGCGATAAGGACGAGGTCGCCATAAACAAGTTCGGCAATATTCACATTGACAAGCATGACATTGAAATCAATAAGGCTGAACCCCTTGTTTCTGTGACAGTGCTTAATTCCCCATCTTTAGAAATATGTAGTGAGCGGAAATAGGAAGAAACCCGCTTATCAGGAATTTCCTATTTGAGAACTTTGTTAGTACTATAGGTGAGATTGCAGCGCGGATCTCTTCTCCCAAAATCAAACTCCCAGCACCGGCGTATTCTCGTTCTTGTTCGAGCCCAACTATATATCCCGACGTTCCTGGGCTTTTCAAACTTACATTGCCAACTTATTTCTCGGAAATGAGTGACATTAAAATTGCTGTTGATAGAGGTGGAACCTTCACCGACTTCCTGGCCATCATCCCTGGTCAGGAAGACTACGTTTTCAAGTTGTTGTCCGTTGATCCGGCCAACTACGATGATGCCAACATCGAGGGTATCAGAAAGATTCTGGAGTACGTCCAGAAAAAGGAGATTCCAAGAGGAACTCCGCTGGACACCTCGATTGTGAGTAGCATCCGTCTAGGAACAACCGTGGCCACCAATGCGTTGTTGGAGAGAAAAGGTGCTAGATGTGCCTTCCTCACTACCAAGGGATTCAAGGATCTTCTCCACATTGGAGAGCAGAACCGTCCTGACTTATTTGCATTGAAAATCACTAAGCCCGGTGTTCTTTACGAGGAAGTTGTTGAAATTGATGAGAGAGTGACCATGTCGGCCTATACCGAGGATCCGGAATTTGATGATTGCTCTAGACTTGTTGATGGCAAGACTTTTGTCGAGGGTACAACGAAAGAAGTCTTTGAGATTCTCAAACCTATTGATCTTGAAAAAGCCCGTGCTGAGCTTGTCAGATTGAAGGAAAATGGAATCAAATCCATTGCAATCTGTTTAGTTCATGGATACAACTTCCAGGAGCATGAGAAGGCTCTCAAGGCATTGGCCGAAGAGGTTGGGTTCCATTTCATTACCACATCTCACGAGATCATTCCTATGATCAAAACTGTTCCAAGAGCCCAATCTACTGTTCTTGATGCCTACTTGACTCCCATCATCAAGGAGTACATTGCTGGTTTGCTGAAAGGCTTTGCTCCAGGTTTTGAGAAACATACCAGAGTTGAATTCATGCAATCTGACGGAGGTTTGTGTACTCATGACCATTTCACTGGTCTCAAGGCTCTACTTTCTGGTCCTGCAGGAGGTGTTGTCGGAGAGGCTGAAACTTGTTACGATCCCGACTACAAGGTCCCAATTATCGGCTTTGATATGGGAGGAACCTCTACGGACGTGTCTCGTTATGCCGGTCAATACGAGCATGTGTTTGAAACCCAGACTGCCGGAATCAGTATTACTGTTCCTCAATTAGATCTGAACACCGTTGCTGCCGGAGGAGGATCTATCTTGTTCTACAGAAATGGTATCTTTGTCGTTGGTCCAGAATCCGCTGGTTCTCACCCAGGTCCAGCATGTTACCGTAAGGGAGGTCCATTGACTGTTACCGATGCTAACCTGGTGACTGGAAGAATTGTTCCTGAACGGTTCCCAAAGATCTTTGGTCCTAATGCTGATGAGCCACTGGATGTTGAGATCTCCAGAAAGAAGTTCGAAGAGTTGACCGAACAAATCAACAAAGAGAACCCAGGAACTCCAAAGACCGTTGAGGAGGTTGCGCTCGGTTTCTTGACCGTGGCCAATTTCAACATGGCCAAGCTGATTAGAACCCTGACTGAGTCCAAGGGTTACGATTTGACCAAGCACAACCTTGCTTCATTTGGTGGTGCTGGTGGACAGCATGCTGCACCAATGGCTGAGATCATGAAAATCAAGAGAGTTGTGATTCACAAGTACTCGTCTATTCTCTCTGCTTATGGTATTGCTTTGGCTGACACCGTTGTCGAATCCCAAATTCCAACCAGCGAAGTTTATAGCGATGAGGTGCTTCCATCCCTATTTGAGAGATGTGAGTCTCTGAAGACCGAGGCTAAGAACAAGTTGTTGCTCCAAGGTCTGGAAGAAGATGGAATTTCTTACGAGGTGTTTTTCAACATGGGATACCATGGATCTGAGACTAAATTGATGATCACCTACGACGAAAACTCCAACTTCCTGGACGACTTCAAGGTCTCCCACGCTCGTCAGTTCACTTTCAATGACGACACCAGAAGTGTCATTGTGCACAATGTGCGTGTGAGAGCTTTCGGAACGCTCTCCAAGGTTACTGAACGGTCTCCTTACAAAGACATGGACAACCTTCCTAAGCAGCCTGTGAAAGAAGGAATTGAAATCAAGTCCCAGGAGATCTCTTTTGACGAGGGTAAGCATATGGCTAAGGTGTACCTAATGAAGGACTTGCAAATTGGTGATATTATCCAAGGTCCTGCTTTGATTTTGGATGAGACCCAAACCTTGTTGCTCACTCCAAGATCCAAGGCCTACAACCTTCCAAGACACATCATCATCGATGTTGAAGACAAGAAGGAGATTGACACCATTGATCTTACTCATGTGGACCCAATTCTGCTTTCGGTCTTTTCCAACAGATTCATGTTCATTGCCGAGGATATGGGTAGAACCCTGCAAAAAATTTCTGTCTCAGCCAATATCAAAGAGAGAATGGACTTCTCTTGTGCTCTTTTCGATGCGGATGGAAACCTGACTGCCAATGCGCCTCACGTTCCAGTCCACCTGGGATCCATGAGTTTTTCCATCAAGTATGCTATCGAATATTGGGGAGACAACGTTCACGAGGGAGACGTTCTTGCTACCAACCACCCAATTGCTGGAGGAACCCACTTGCCAGATATTACACTGATCTCTCCTGTTTTCATTGAAGGTAAGATCAGGTTCTTCACTGCTTGCAGAGCCCATCACGCCGAAATTGGTGGTCTTGCTCCAGGATCCAGTTCGAACAGAGCCACCTCTCTGGCCCAGGAGGGTGCTCAGTTTGAGGCTTGGAAGATTGTTTCCAAGGGTCGGTTTGATTACGAGGGCTTGAACAAGCACTTCATGGAAGATCCTCCAAAGACTCCTGAATGTTCCTCCTCTAGAAAGATTGAGGACAATATTTCTGACTTGAAGGCTCAGATTGCAGCCAATCAAAGAGGTGTTAACCTGTTGCAAGATCTTTTCAAGGAGTACGGAGCGGAGACCGTTTTGTTCTACATGACAAATGTCAAGAAATCTGCCGAAATGGCCGTGAGAGCTGCGCTCAAGCGTATTGCCGTTACCGAAAAGGACAGATTGCCATTGAAAGCAGTCGAACTTCTCGACAATGGTGCCCAAATCGCCTGTACCATCCATATCAATGGTGAAGATGGTACTGCAGTGTATGATTTTACGGGAACCTCTGAGCAGGTTTACAGTCCTCAAAATGCTCCGATTGCAGTTTCATATGCATGTGTCATCTACACTCTCCGTTGTTTGATTAATGAGGACATCCCATTGAATGAGGGATGTCTTGTTCCAATCGAGATTGTTGTTCCTTATGGAACCATGATGAACCCTACCCCAGAAGCTGCTGTTGTTGGTGGTAACGGTCACGGGTCGCAGATCATCACTGAGACCATCTTCAAGGCTTACGGAGTTGTTGGTGGAGGTCCAGGTTCGATGAACTCCATCACTTTCGGTAAGGGAGGAATGGTGAATGGAGAGCTTGTCAAGGGTTTCGGAATGGTTGAGACCATTGGTGCCGGATCTGGTGCTACTGAGGGCTGTGACGGTTTCTCTGGTTGTCAATGTCACATGACTAACACCAAGATTACCGATCCAGAAATCTTGGAAAAGAGATATCCATGCATCTTGTGGGACTGGAGTGTCAGACCAAACAGTGGAGGAGCTGGTAAATGGGTTGGTGGTGATGGACTTCGGAGACGGATTGAATTCACCACTGACCTCCAGGCCACTGTGTCCGGGTTCAGAAGAGTTACTTTCCCATACGGTATGGCTGGTGGAGAACCAGGAGAAAGAGGTCTTAACAAGCTTGGAAGAAAGAGACCAGATGGTTCTGTTCAGTGGTTCACTCTTGGTGCATTCAATGATGTTGACATCCAGCCAGGAATGTTCCTTGAGGTGAACACTCCTGGAGGAGGAGGATATGGAGATCCTTGTGAGCGTCCTAAGGTCTTGTCTATGAAGACCGGTTCTGAACCTTCATTTAAGCGGGCTCCAATTGCTGGAGGAACTTTGGCCAATGTTGCTGAGTTGAGCAACACCTCTCAATAAACAAACTAATAGATAACTGATTTTATTATAATCTAGAAACTAGCGGGCTTATTCTCACAGTTTCAGAAAGCTCCTGTGGCAACCCTGTCATTCTTGGAGCACTACCATTGTCCTCCACAAGCTCCAGCTTTTCGTTCCACGACCATTTTTTGGCAAGCACATGATCAAGTTTACCTGTCAAGAAATCAACCACCTTGTCACCCAAGATTGGCACAAACTTCCATCCATGTGCAGACCCTCCAGTGGCCATCAACACGTTTTCAAGCTTTGGATGATAATCAATGACAAAGTTTGCCGACGGAGTTTGGGTCAACCAGCACAGCTTGGTGCGATCAAATGGTCGATTTGCAAGGGATGGCATAATCTCGGCAAGATTGCTACGTAATGCTTGCTCTGCATCCCTAGGTATCCAATCACCCGGGTTCGACATGATGGTTCTCGGATATGAGATGGAAACGGGATCCGATTTTGATGGGTCAGGATTGGTGATTGTAACAGTATTCTTGTAACCAGCAGACCGTCTCAAACACTTGATTTCTCCATTATATGGTGGGAAAATGTTGATTCCAGTAGAAAGGTTCGTTGTGATAGACATGTTCTTCCATTGTTCCTCCTCCTCTTTGGTCACCTTGTACCATGCAACTTCAATGGCCGAGGAATATGCAATATGCTCGAGATCCACCAGCTTACAACTCCAGGCACCGGCAGCAACCACAACTAGCTCAGCTTGATAACTTGAGCCGTCCACAAATTGGACTCCGCAAGCCTTATTTGTTCCTGGTTGATACATAATCTCGGCAACCTCTTTAAAGAGGAACGAGATAGAAGAGTATTTCTTAGCCCGCTCGTAGTAAGCTTTCATACTTCTTTCTGCATCAATGAACCCATTAGAGTAGTTGGTGTAACCCTTGTTCCATTTGCGGTCGGATTTGGCAATTGGAGACGTGTATCCTTTGCCGTGAATACCTTGGAACACCTCATCTGCAGAATTATAGAATTTCATCTTAGCCGGGTCATCCTTGTTGGCTTCAAGTGCTGCCAGCTTACCGTTGATCCAGATATCTGCCCACTTGTCCTCACCACCGTCATAGACAAACGACATTCCGCATTCATGGAAAAATGGACTGATATCAGGATCCTTTTTGATGATTTCCATAGCCTCGGATGCTAGTTGGAAGTAGATCGGGTCCTTATAGTCAACCCGGATACATCTGGTGGTGTCCACGCTAGTAGCATCAGGCACAGGTGGCTCGTATCGGTCGACCACACACACGTGGCACTGGGGATATCTCTGGGCCAGTGCAATGGCTGTAGACAGTCCAAACACGCCTGCTCCAATAATCACAATCTCTTTCGGAGGTTCCATACTGTCGATAAGCTTATCTAAGACCTAACATTCTATTCGATGCTGTTTAAGTAGCTTTAAGAAAAATAATGCACCTGCAAAGGCGCACAAATTACCCGATTTGGAAGCCGAAATTTTCATCATCTACAACTTGTGATCGCGCTTTCCAAAGCGGAGGTCCTCTTCGGTGGCAAGTTCCTGCTTGTTGTAGTTTCTGCTGGTTGCCAACTTCTCTCTAAGCCCGTTTGGATCTTTCTCCGTACCGTTCAACTTTCTCCATTTGAACAGTTTAGTGTAGAGATTCTCTCTTCCTTCAACCTTATCGACCAAGAATTGGCCCAAAACAGGAAGCATCTTGAAGGCATGACCAGAACCTCCGCAAGCAACAAATAGGCCCTTCTTTCCAGGAACGTAATCATAGATGTAGTTGTTGTCGATGGTATCAGTGTACCACAGCAATCTACTCTCGTAATTGAGACCAGCACTGTGCAAATCTGGGAAGAACTCCTTGAGCCACTCGTCAACTTGCTTAATAATGTGCCGGGTCAGATTGGTAGTTGGTGGATTGCTGTTGGATGTCTTTGGAATCGAAACAACTCTACCGTCCGAAGTCTTGACCGGGTTGGTGTACTTGGTCTGTCTGACAATGATCTTCATGTATCCTTCGGGATCCATGATTGGAAACAAAAACAGTCCTGCCATGTACTCCTTTTCTCTAGAATGGCCACTTTTCCAACCAACCACTGGGAAAGATTTCGAGCTGTACTTGGCTCTCAAATCCTTGCGGTGTTCTGGGATTTTGAAAATAACGATATTTCCTGAGGTTCCTTCGTTCATACCATCTAGTTCAGGCACCAGAGATGTAGACCATGGGCCGCAACTAACCACGGTCAGGTCAGCAAAGTGACATTTTCCGTCCTTGGTCCGAATTCCGCCAATGACAGTCTTGGCCGCATCCTTGTAAAGATACTCTTCGAAAGTGCCCTTATCTCCGCCCAGTGTAAATTTCACACCCATCTCTGTGCAGAGATACTTGGCGTACTGACAGGCTCTGGAAGCATAAAGCACTCCCGATGTAGTATCCAGGGCTCCCTCAAGAGTTGGGATCTTCTTTTTAAGCTCCTGCGCAAGCTTCATTTTGGTACCAAAGCCGCATGCTCCTGCACGTCTCACATCGACTGGATTGTTGATGTCATATCTCAGTGGGAGGAATCCATCCTTCTCAAAGTTGTCTCTACTAGCTAACTCTTCCCAGCCAAGAATATCATCAAGTCTCAACATCCCGCATAAATCGAGAATCTGCAGCTTGGTATATTTCTTGGCTTCGCTTGGCGGAACAAATTCAATATCCTGATTCCACTTCTGCCAGACCTCGAAGGCCTTGAATGCCAAGTCCTGGTAGTGCTTCTTCTCTCCATATTGAGCACGGAAAATTTTATTGATATCTGCCGAAGCCGTATCCGCTCCTTTCAAAAGAGTGTAATTGTTGGCATCGAAGTCGAGACGGTCAAAAACCGAGATATTGGTGTATCCATTAAGAGCAAGGTGGTAGGCGTTGGACAAGCCGAACACACCTGCACCCACAATGACGATTGGAGAATCTTTTTGCATAGTTACTACAAAAATTATAACTGTATTTCCTTTTATACTCCTCGTGCCACTATTCGGCGGAATTGCCTATCTTAGAAAATCTGGCGATAGCAGTTGGAGATACTAAAAATTTTATTTTTCGTCCGAACAAGGAAATTCGTCCGCATCGAAAATCTCTCCGATTCGTCGAGACCTATATTTCGATTCCAAAGATAGGGCAGCTGCAAGACCAAAGCATATAAATTCCAGGGGCGATCTGCAATTGCCATCTTTATTTGATGTCTGGACCATCCCTTAGCGAAAACAAAATTTCCAATGAAGTTCACGTGAGCCCTGTTCTGTCTCCGGAAGACCACAAAAAGGTCGATCAGGGTTTCGACTATGCTCTTGAGACCGAAGGTATGGAGCTGGATCCCGAGTTCGAGAAAAAAGTTGTCCGGAAGATTGACATGTTCATCTTGCCGCTCATGTGTATGTTGATGTCCGCACAACTCATGGACAAGTCTACCAATAGTTACGCTTCCATCACTGGTATGAGAGCTGATCTTCACATGACCTCCTATGAGTACTCGTGGACTGCCACTGCTTTCTATCTGGGATATCTTGTGTTCTGCTATCCTGCAAGCATGATGTTGCAACGGTTCCCATTGTCGAAAACTCTTGGCATTGCAGTTATTATTTGGGGAGTTGTCAACTGTTGTCACGGAGCTACGCACTCCACTTCGACGTTCTTGCTTTGCAGAACACTTCTGGGTATTTTCGAGGCATTCATGACTCCATCTTATATGATCATGACTAGTCAGTGGTACAAAAAGGAGGAACAGTATCGGCGGTCCGGTTACTGGCTGGGACTCCAAGGTTTTGGTACCCTGATGGGCTCTTACATTGCCTACGGCTTTTACACTCACAAGGACTCTTACCCAATTGCTCCATGGAGACTCATGTACGTTGTGACTGGAGTGATTACTATTTTCCTCGGATTTATCTCGCTGATTCACATTCCTGATATTCCAGTCAATGCCTGGTTCTTGAATGATGAGGAGAAAAAGTACGTTGTTGAGAGAATTAGAAGAAACAGAACTGGATTCGGAAACCCTGTCTTCAAACTATCCCAGCTCAAGGAAGCTGCTACAGATGTTACTACTTATCTTTTCTTTTTCTACATGTTTGGTTACGGAGTGCCAAATGGAGGAATTGGAAACTTTGGTTCGATCTTACTTAACACGGATTTTGGATTCGACACCGGAACTTCGCTACTCATGAATGGAGTGGGAAGTGGCATGGATATTGTGTTTCCTCTCGCTTTCGCGTACCTCAATTATTACTTGATCAAACAGAGATTGCTCGTTTGCACGATCATCAACGCTCTCATCTTTGCTGGACTTTGTATGCTTGCGTTTGCTGATGTGAAGGGTGTTGAACTATTTGGATTCTATCTCACCTATCTGACGACTGCCAGTTGGGCATGTATGAGTTCTATCGTTTCTTCTAATGTGGCTGGCCACACCAAGAAGATTACTGCCAACACTGTGTTCATGGTTGGATTCTCTGCAGGTAACATGGTTGGACCCCAAACTTTCCTTGGTTCCGAGGCACCAACCTATATGACTGCCAAAAGAGCCCTTGTGGGTGTTTATACGGTGTCTGCCGTTATCCCGCTGATCCTGTTCTTCATTTACAGGCACAGAAACCAGAAGAAGGATCAGCTGGCAGCAGGTCTTAAGGAGAATGACACCGTGCTTTCGTTTGGAGACATGACGGACAAAGAGAATCCTCTTTTCCGTTACTCTTTGTAATTGTGAGTTCAATATAATATTCTTAACAACATATGCCTACATCAAGTTGGAGTTCCAGCGCGAGTGCTCGCCAATCCACATACGTTGTACCGAATGGGTTTTGCTGCCAAACAGCCTTGAGTAGATCACAAACTGTAATAAGCATCTGCTTGTTGGTAAGACCAAACAGATGTTTCAAACTAGCAGCAAATCTGTCTCTATTAGACGGAGACGCGACGTCAATACCCACAATAAGCAATGGAAGTATTAGTAACGGTTGTGACCGCGCCTGGTGCTTGGACATATTGCTATATTGTTGCACTAGTTGCTCCACATTGTCCAGACTGATTTTCACGAGGTTTAGAGTGCGCGGCGATAGCGGGATGTACCTGTGAACAACTTGATAGAGGTATAGCAAGGAGGCACGAGACAATAGCCGCAGCTGGATTGTTTCAAAAGATTCTGGCTGATGATTGAGACTGTCGCAGAGCAAACTGATCTTCATTTCTAGATTGTCCGCTTCTGCAAACACATGCTGAAAGTTCATGGCAATCACCTGAGAGTAATCAATTTCGGATGATCCGTTGGCAGAATTTCCATACGTAGAAACGCCGATCATGTTGTATAGCTGTGTGATGCGTCCGTAGTACTCAATATTCTGGCAAAGCTCCGAAAATCCGAGGGTAGGAGAGAAATTGAACCCATCAAAGAACTCCACGCTTTTATTGCTTGCAAGAAGGTGGATAAAATCACCCAGTGGCAGCGAGCTATCAATCAAGTCTGAGTGCATCGAGTAGGTCATTCCAACGCAAAGATAGATAGAGAGCATTTTACCCAGACACAGTCCCGTGACTGAGCTGCATAATCTCCGAAGCCCCCCTCGTAGTGAGATCATTTGTTGCGCCAGATTCAACAGCTTTTGATACACTCCTCCGCGGCCTCCCTTCATGGTCTCAATTTGTAGGAGAAGGTATAGACAGATGAAAGAATGGTCGCAACAGACTGAAGTGATGTAGGTCAGCCGTTGCTCTAGGTCCTGCAAAATCTCGATGCGGATATTGTCAAACACTTTGGTACTCTCTTGACTCACGATACCAGTGTATTCTTCGGACACATCGTAAAAGTGGATATGATAGTAAGCAAAGACTAGCACTGCTTTGAGAACCGTCACATTTCCAAACACTAATGGAATGCATACCTGTAGATAGCTGAATTTGGTGTCCGACTCGATCGTCTCTCCACATATCTGGAGGAAGTACATGAACAACTTCTCGGCAACTTCTGTGTCAATGGATTTGGGAAGGTTTGAGAATCTCGAGGTACCATTCTCCACAGAAATTGCAGCCTGTTCGAAGAACAGCGTGTTACTCAACTTTGAAGGATTGGCCACGAGATTGAGGTCTTCGACTTTTTTGTTGGATACAGTCCTCACTTGTTTGCGTTGCTCCGGGACCGCAACCGATACCAACAATTTCTTTTCCTTGGCCCGTTTCAGAACTTCCAGAAGAGCGTTCTCATTACCTAATCCTGATTCCTTGGTTAGTGACTTGACGCGCGAGACTGATAGAATAAAGTCTTGCAGCGAAAATTCCGGCCGGATCTGTGTCATGTCATTATACACTCTTATTGCCTCGGTTTCCGTTTCCAACGCCGGGGTGTTGTGAAGATTGAACACATGACATGAAGGAACATAAATCACGGGGATCCCGACAGAAGACACGTTGTCGCGCTCGGCCATGATATTGCAATCGATGGCTGCGACCAACCTGCAAAGATCTATATGTCTCGTCATGGGGATCAACGGCTTGCTGATCTTGGTGACAGAGGTAAAGGTCTTGGGATTCTGCGCAGAATATTCCCTCACGTCCATATCCATGTAATTACAACTGAATCCTTTATCGGTACAGTACTTGCACTTCGGTCTTCCCGCGTCACATCGTTTCCTGACGTTAGTCTGTGTAAACTCGATAAATACTTACTTGCGCCTTTTGCATCTCAAACAGGCCTTCTTATCTCCAAATGCCTGGAAGGTGACGACTTTGCTCATATGAAAAAGAACTTGATATTAACCAAATTGAAATAAACTATATCTTGTATTTAATTTGAACGATTTTAAAATTTACGATAATGTCAATAACTTGTTTTCTTAGTAATAGTTTAAGTATTGTTTATCAGTAATAATAATGTGCAACTTTTAAGTATTGCGATATCAACTTCAGTGAGACTTCAATCCATCCCTGCTCTCACAACCTATACGTGTTATCAATCCCGATTTTTCTATCTCTCTAACATCCCGTCACCTATATAGTTTACTGTTCTTTAATCTTTTACAAAATTACTCAATTTGACAAAAATTATTTCATGCCCAGAGATAACGAATGCGAAATATGTCATAAGGCTTTCAAGCGAAAAGACCATTTGAAAAGACATATGCTCAATCATGGTGACCAATCATTGAACTGTTCTCGTTGTGGTGCAACATTCGCAAGATCCGACATCCTGAGCCGGCACTTGAAAAGGCACCAAGAGAAGGACGAGGAGGCTGGAGGAGAAGGATTGGGCGAGCTGGTAACACGCAAACGACTACGATGTGTCAAAATGAAGGATCAGCCATTCCCGGAAGCGAGGAAAGATACCACTCACGGAGTTGCGCTTTTGAAAAGACGAGCAGCCAACGGGCTGGAAATCCATAGTGGAGTGCCTCTTCACCCCGACTTCGGGAGCCCCATCACCGCTTTAAAAGACTTCTCATGGATTTTCGATGATCTTAGAGAGTTTTCCCATTTAACAACAGATGATCACGAACAGGAACCATCTCGCAAAAGAGTCACATCTTCTGTTGGAAACAAGTACAATTTTGAGGACGAGCAGAATATAAGCGAGATAATCCCCGATGTTGATGAGATAACGGGCGAGAGAATTGCTCAATTTCTTAGGAATATCACCTCTTCCAAGCCACACGTGTATGAACTAGCCCAATCGAGCGGCATGCTTGAACTGGAGACTATTCGGTCCTGCTTCAATTTGTTCTTCTCCAAAATTAACATCACCTATCCTATCATCCATTCGGCGACTTTTGAGCCATCACTAGCAGAGAACATGCTTTTGACAGTCATTTTGGTTTTCGGAGCCAGCGACCTCTCGGAGGAACTTCATAAAGTCGCAATTGAGGTCTATGACATACTACGTGACCTGATTTTCAGTACCGATTATGTTTCCGACTCGTTGTGGGTGTTGCAATCAATGCTGCTCATCCAGGTGTATGGGTTATTCAAATCGGGAACGAAACACTTCGAGATGTCTAATATGTTCCATGGAATTCTGATACAGCTAGTTAGGCGCTCCGAAAGTCTTTCGGTCACCACATTTCTAGAACCGCTAGAATATGACGCTAATATACAGGAAGAATGGCACAAATGGATAGAGTTGGAGACCTGTAAACGGATTGCACTCTATACGTTTGTTTGGGATGTTCAGCGAGCTATATTGTTTGGCCAGAATATGTATCTGTCTGCATTCGAGTGTAAGATGCATCTTCCGTGCAACTTACTTCTTTGGAAGTCTCACACGGCCAAAGAATGGCTGAATGCCAGACGAGTGGAGAACGAGCCGCTCTACTATTTGGCTACTTTGAAGAGATACCTGAACGGATCTTCAGACCTTCCGTCGATCAACTCACTGTGCAGAGTCATGCTGCTCCATGGTCTTCTGGCAATTGCTCAAGATATTAGTCGTCGAGAGCACGACTTTCTGGAGTCCCAGATCGATCTAATTGGATGGAAAACCAAGATGGAGAGGGTATTCAACTTTTGGAGACAAGATTTGCAAGCTTTCTACAACCGTGCTCAGGGACTCAAGAAAAATTTGCTACGGGAAACATATCTCAAGCAGTATGTCTCTACCAATTCCGCTCTTTGCCACATAGCCCACATTTCGCTTTGGACAAATATCCCGACACTACTCATTTCTTCTGGTCACACAACAATCTTTGGCAGACAATTATCTCATGAGCGCTATGAGCGTGCTAGAGAGGTGATGAAAATATGGGCAATGGACAAGAGCTCTGAGAAAGCCGTCTGGCACGCTTATCAGGTGCTTATCGAAGGAATTATAAATTTGGAGGATTGGGAAGCAGACGGCACATTCCATTATAATTGGTGTCTTTATATTGCTTCATTGGTATGCTGGAGTTTCTACCATCATTCCAGAGAGGTTTCAAATGAGGATATTGGATCTACAGGTGGAAACAAGATGCTTACTAAGGTGCTTTTAACTGTTTCTCGAGAAACTCCCGAAACCATTAGAAACCTCAATCCGGATCCGAGTGCAATCTTTGATGAGCTGGCTTCTCTGTATTCCAAAAGCAGGCTTGAGCTACTCTACGGCGCCGTGGAAGCTCTTCAGAATAATATCAATAGTATCTAATTATGTGAAATATCTCCAATTTGGGTCCTTGAAACCGGTCAATTTGGATGTATCAATATCACCAGCAGTCAGATACACACCTTGTTCTCTATTGCGCATTCTATTCTCCTTTTTCTGCCATGATCCGAAGATCATGATAGCAACCCAACAGATCGCAGACGAAACACAGGTGGCAATGATGGTAGGGTTGTATGTAGGGGCGTATTCCGTTCTGAAGGTAGCTGTGACGGTCAACGAGGCCAAATTCGAAAGTCCCACAAAAACCCCGCTGTTAAAAGCTCTCGCACTTTCACTCAAATGATTGTTGTTGTGCCAAGGATGGATCAATGCGGATGGAATGTATGCTCCGGAACACAAGAGAAAACAAGCAAAATAACTAACTCCTGTATGTTTCACGCTATCAACAGCTGCAAGAATGATCAAGGCTACGATAGACAACGTGAGAGCGAAACAAGTATGGTAAGTTCTTTCTTTGAAGTGATCTGAAGAAAAGGCGATGCAGATCAACGAGACTGCACCAACACAGTTGGGTGCCACTGTCCACAAATTGGTTTTAATTGTTGAGAAGCCAAATCTACCAATGATCTGCGTTAAAAACAATGATGAAGTCACCCAAGGAAGAGGGTAAGTGAACGCGATTATGAAGTAGACCCACCATTGCCATTTGGTAACAGCGTCCTTGATCTCTCCCCAGTCGAGTTTGGAATCCACTCTGTTAGAGGAGTTTTTAAGGAGTCTAAGACGGCCCACCTCTCTGAGTTCCGGAGAGAGCCAGACAGCAGTTGATGGGGTTGAAGGCATCCAGTAATAGGCGAAAAAGGAAAAGAGAACCGTTGCTCCACCTTCAATGATGAACAGATACTGCCATCCATGTAGACGGTCACTTTTGATCTGGAAAACACCATACGCAAGAAGACCCGTGAAGGCTCCGGAAACTAAGGATGCTCCTGTGAACAAACTCATCCGAAGAGCGACCTCGTTTCTGTTGTAAAACAAGGTGAAGTAAAACGAAACTCCTGCGAAGAAACCAGCTTCAAAGGCAGCAATCAACAACCTCACCACCATCATCCCTGGAAAGTTGACACAAGCGGCAGAAATCATGGTTAATGCTCCCCAACAGAGCATCAAGGTTGGTAGCACAATTCTTGCACCAAAGCGTTTGGTTGCAAGGTTCCATAGCGGATCGAAAAAAGCATTTGGAAGATAGAAAAAAAGCAGAAGGTAGGAGTACTGTTCCCCCTTGAAGTGCATATCGGTTGCGAATCCATCCGAATAGGCGTTTGAAAGGTTGGATCTGTCCATTGACTGGAAGAAGTACATTGCGGATAGCAATGGTAGCAGCTTGAAATCCAATGCCCGAAGATACTTCTTCTCTAGCTTTGGATCGATGAAGGTTTTGCTGCTCTCCCTATCGATTTCATCCACCTCAACCGAGGCCATAACTTTATCATCCATTTTTGAATATAGGGGTGCCAGTCTGTAATTCAACGTTATATACCAATGTGTGAGACCGTATCGGAAGTAGCAATCTCAAGAAGCTACTACCAGATGCCCATTGAATGAGGTTAAGTGGGTGGCTGCTTATCTGATAAGAAATGATAAGAAAAAAAATGTGGGGGATGGATAATGACAACATCAATAAATAATTTATGGAAGCCAAGACGCAGATAAAGCAACATAGTCGTGATGAAAGTCATAGTTGTTGGAGCTGGTCTAGGTGGCCTTAGTGCTGCTATTGGAATCCTTTTAGCAGGCCACGAAGTGACAATCTTGGAGAAAGCCCGTGAGATTTCGGAGGTGGGGGCTGGTATTCAGCTCTTACCCAATTCTTCTAGGATTATGAGATTATACGGTCTGGAAGAAGAGCTGCTCAAGTATGCAACTAGACCGCAATATGTTTACATGAACTCCTGGAAGGGAGAGCGGCTAACCAGCATGGACTTCCATAAACAGGCGGATCGAATGGGAGCTCCGTTTCTGGATCTCTATAGGGTTGATCTTCAAGCGGTGATGCTTGCCAGATGTAAAAGTCTAGCGGCCAAGATTATTGTTGATTCAAAGGTTGTGAACATCGTTTACGACTACAATGACATGACTGCCACCGCCATCACCTCCACTGGTCTGCAGCACAAGGCTGATCTGATTGTTGGAGCTGATGGCATTCACTCACATATCCGCAACCTTTTGCTCGGATTTGATGATCCACCAACTCCAACTGGTGATTTGGCATACCGTGTTTTGCTGAAAGGTGAGAAGATGCTAAACGATCCGGAGTTGGCGGACTTCATGAAAACTCCTCAGGTCAACTATTGGATGGGTCCCAAATGCCATTGTGTTAATTACGTGTTGCGCAATGGTGAATATTTTAACTTTGTATTGTTATGCCCAGACACAGTTCCTGATAATGTGACAGTCTGTCCTGGTACTGTTGAGGAGATGAGGGGGGTTTTCCAAGACTGGGATCCTCGGCTGTTGAAGATGATCGATATGGTGGAGTCCAATAGTATTGATAAGTGGAAACTGTGTTTTCGTGCTGGAATTAAGGACTGGTATCACGAAAGTGGAATGCTATGTCTTCTTGGTGATTCTGTCCATGCTACCTTACCATACTTGGCAGCTGGAGCAGGAATGGCGATTGAAGATGGAGCTGTGTTGGGATATTTGCTCGGACAATTCCCTCAAAAATCCCAGCTAAAAATCGCTTTAAGTCTCTACCAACAAAAAAGGAAAGCAAGAACAGAAAGGATTGTCGACCGTGGAAATATGCAGCAATATCTATATCATTTGGATGATGGAGCTGAACAACAGGAAAGAGACCGGTTGTTGATGATGGGTGAAGAGGCCCCCGCTGGAGAGGCATTGGTTTGGAGAGATAGGGAGCTGGCTCCGTGGTTGCTTGGCTACGATGCTTTGAAAGATGCTACTAGTATAGATTTAGAAATAGACGCAAAGCTTTGATTTTCATTTCGACTTCGATTTCTGGTAGGATTCATCATAACGTTTGGTGATGTAATCTTGGACACTAATTGGTGGATATTCAACAGATCCGTCCTCACTTTCACATCCTGGAAGACATTCGATTATATAATCGGGATTACCGTTGACAAAGAATGGAACGGAGTATCTTTCTTTGCCAGGAATGCTCAAAACACGATGGGTATTGGAGTGGTATTTGTTGTTGGACCATCTTTGCATCATATCACCGAGATTGACGACGTATGCGGATTTATTTGGAGTCACGTCGACCCATTCTCCTGTAGATTCCTCCAACACTTGCAGACCACCTACTTCACCTTGTAGAAGTAGCGTAATGGCTCCAAAGTCGGTATGGGCTCCAATTCCTCTGCTATTTGGAGCAACGTAGTCGGTCTTTGGATAGTGAAGCAAGCGCATAATGGCAACTGGAGTCTTCATAAAAGGTTCAAAATAAGCATCGGATCCTTCAGTCAAACCCTTTGCAATCAGATTAAGCACATCGGTCGCCAAGTGTAGCATCCGTTCATGGTACTCCATCGTATACTCGTGGAACTTTCGTGCTTGTTCCTTCGAGTCATCAATATATTCTGGCCAGAGATTTGGACCGGTGTTCACCTTTCCAAACATCGGATCATCAAACCTCGCCTCCCGGCCAATGTAGAATCCTTCCTTGAAGTCTGGAAGCTGATCCTCTTCGAAAGTTTGCGACCCCACACATTCATATCCCCGGTTCCATGTGTTATTATTCTTATCTAGCTTCAGCTTTTCCTCCATTGACAGAAGGAAGAACTTTGCTGAATATTCCAACACTGCCGCTTGCAATTCACTTGGTATAGGGTGATTAACGATTTGAAAGAAGCCCTTGTCCATGCACGCCAGCTTAATGGCAGTGACAATCTCCTGGACCGCCTCATCACTACCTGAATAAAGTGCTGACAAATCAATTGTTGGAATTTCTTTGTTATGAGGCATTGTTGGGGCCCTCCAATCGGGAACCACAATAAAATTTATATCAGATGTAACTCGGTGTTCGAATCTAAAGTGGGTGAATTCCGAGCGTTCGGCAAAAAGCATCATAAATAGATGGGGGTTGCCGAAAAAAGTTAGTTCATCACCAGACAATTTCATGACAGTCTCACCTATGTTTTCCCCATTATCCTTCGGGGATGCTGAATTATGCCATCGTGTTGTGCTCGCACCTACTACCAGAATGAGAGCTACAAAAGTTAACGATTACTACGTGCCAAATGACATGATGGTGGAATTCTATGGTTCAAGAGCTACCAAGGGAGGTTTGCTGATTACTGAGGCAACACCAATATCTGCTACAGCCTGTGGATACACTGGGGTTCCAGGAGTTTTTAACACTGACCAGATTGAAGGATGGAAGAAGATCACCGATGCTGTTCATGCAAAAGGTGGATTTATTTCATGTCAGTTATGGCAAGTTGGTAGGGCAACAGTTGCTCCTATGATCGGTGGAATCCAACCATTATCTTCTACTTCCACTCCACTTAAAGGAGATTCACATATCCCTGGTCTCAAATATTCCGATGCTCCTCCAAGAGCCATGATGGAAGCCGATATGGACAACGTGGTTTCGGAGTTTGCTGAAGCAGCGAAAAATGCGATTTTTAAAGCCGGATTTGATTTTGTCGAGATCCATGGAGCAAATGGTTATTTGCTTGATCAGTTCTTGCATGACAACGTCAACACCAGAGAAGATGGGTACGGTGGATCAATGGAAAATAGACTTAAGTTTCCTTTACGGGTTTTGAAAGCTGTCATTGATGCTGTTGGTCCATCCAAAACAGGTATTCGGCTTTCGCCTTTCAATTATTTTCAGGATACCAGAGATTCTGACCCAATGGGAATGTGGTCCTATGTCTGTAAGACTCTTACAGAGTTGGAAAATCCACCAGTCTACGTTCACATGATTGAACCTAGATTTGACGAGGTTCTCTCTGCAGAAGAGAAACTTGCAGCTTTGACTATGCAAGTCACCAAAACTCAGGAGTTCTCCACCGCTCCACTCCGTGCAATCTTGAAGTCTAGAGGAGTCAACTTTATTACTGCTGGTGGTTTTGATAAGAAATCTGCTAATACTAAACTCAAGGAAGATGGTGCAGACCTGATTGCGTTCGGTAGATACTTTGTCTCTAACCCGGACTTGGTTGCTCGATTCAAGGAAGATTGGCCTTTGGCAAAGTATGACCGAAACACTTTCTACTATGGCGAGCCTCCTTCCCATGGATACATTGATTACAGTACATACAAATAATCAATCTAGATTTAGAACTGTCTCAAAATAGCTAGCGATAAATTCCATGCAATTCTCGAAGTTTTCGTTGCTGAACACCGATGAGGAGCCGACGTATCCATCTGGACGTAAAATTACCAAACCTGCACTATCTGCTTCTAAGGAAGGAAACCATTTACTTGACGGTTTGTTGGTAGTTGTCTCCGTAAATATCGACCATTTGTATGGGGACAAAAACTTAGGAGCTTCTTCAATCTCTATTTCTGACGTAGAAATGAACGAAATAGTCAGCACACTGGTTTTTGGACAGAATCTTGCAGAAAGGAGACTGTCATGGTTGTTCTTCAAGGGTGGAAAATTGGTGTAAAACTTGGAAAGCACCGCATCAATGGATTTACTCAGATTGGCAAAGAACGATAACTTGGAGTCTCCAATCAAAATCAAATGATATTGACCAAGAAATGGAACAGCAGTCTCCAATTCAACCGGATTGGAGTCAACAGATCTTACAGCATCAGCAGGAACAAGCAAATGTCCAGGTGTTGGCACTCTCAGGCTGCCACTAGATCTGTTCATAAGGTTCTCACCATATCTTGCTCCCACACCAGATATAAAGCTAACGTTCTCATTGAACGTTAAGGTGAGTTTTTCTGCATCACCCTCATCATAAGCAGCTGCATGAATCTTATCAAACTCAATAAGGTCTTGAGCCACTTTCCTCCGTTCCTCTTCGTAGGTAAGAAGGATTTTTGGAGGAGAAATGCCTTTCAAAACGTGTGCTAATTTCCAGCCAATGTTCCAACTATCATGCATTGACACATTCATTCCTTGTGCAGCTTTTGGAGAATGAGTATGGGAAGCGTCACCTAAAATGAAAGCTTTCCCATTGTCCGAAAACTCTCGAGCCACCCTTTGAGAAACCTTGTAAATCCCAAACCACTCAACTGACTTCCATTCAACTTTATATGGTCGAAAGAACTTCTTCGTAGTATTTTGCACCAAAACCCGGTTTTCAATAGTCAGTTGATTTTGCAAGCTATCTTCCAGCTCGGTGTACAGTCTAATAATGTTTCTCTCACGTGGAATAACCAGTACAGAGCCGCCGGTACTGGAGTTAACCACTGCTTTTTTCCAAATATCTGGAAAATCTGTCTCAACCTCCCCATCAATGACTCCCCAACAGCTATCAGTGCTATCTCCTTCCATCTGAGAGTTGGGCATTGATTTTCTGACCCGCGAATGTGCACCATCGCACCCAATCAAGAACCTGGACTTGAAGATCTGGACTTTATTGCCTGATTTGATTGTGGAAAGCACCAAACCATCATTTAGCTTATAACTCTCAAACTGATAGCCTCTTCTCACAATTGAGTTCCTCTGTTTGATATCATCAATGAATAGCTTTTCAATCATTCCCTGATGCAATAATAGGATATAAGGTCTCCTCAAGTCGACAGAGCTGCTAGGAAAATGCGGCTGACGACCTGTTCTTACCTTTTTTGGACCCTTGTCTTCCCAAAATGAAAGGTCATAAATCCGAACACCTTGAGGTAACAGTTTATCAAGTAGACCAAGCTGTTGCAATGTCTCCAAAGTCTTTGGTTGGATCCCATCTGCTCTTCCGAGAGAAGTAGGCTCAGATCTCTCATCTATAATCTGATAGGAGATATTCATCCTACTAAGTACGCATGCCAGCATTAAGCCAGCTGGTCCAGCTCCGACAATCAACACATCTGTATCTATAGTCTCAATTGTCATTACTAGGTTACATTTGGTGAGCCTTTCGGTGTTTATATAAAAGCCGTAAGCTGCGCGATAAATTACTCGCCCACTTAAATATCCCCCACAAAGACACCATGCAGTAAATTATTCACCATTTGGTAACACCACCATCAACCACGATATCTTCACCAACAATGTAGCTACTTGCATCACTTGCCAGAAATACACAAGTACCAGCAATATCCTCGGGGCCAGCAACAGTGTAGTTCATCACCTCGTCTTTCCAAGACTCAATTAGCTCCGGAAATGGCTCGGTCATTGCAGTTTTAACATATCCAGGACTTAGAGAGTTGACTCTGATACCAAGTTTTGCTAATTCTGCAGCAATTGGGGCCACCATTGAACGGACACCGCCCTTGGTCCCGCAATAAGCACTGCTCCTTTGCGACTTGATCGCAATATAGCTTCCCATACTACAAATGAAGACAATCACACCTTTAGTGGTTTTATTCTTGATCATCAGCTTAGCAGCAAATTGAGCTGTAAAGAAAGCCCCTCTAAAGTTGATGGTGTTCAAATGATCAAACTGCTCGGGGGTGGTATCCAGAAATTCCAGGTTTTTGTTGATTCCAGCACAAGGAACACAAATGTCTAGTTTTCCATTAAAATCATCCTCAAATTGCTTGAAAACTTGACTCAATCTACCCAAGTCAGAAACATCAGCATGATAGAACTTGACATTCACCCCATATAGTTCCTCTAGCTCTGTTATTGGTACAGTCAGCTCAATAACATCCAGAAGTGCAACATCACAACCTGCTTCCATCAATCCTCTGGCACAAGCCAATCCGATTCCCCTTGCCCCTCCAGTGACCAAAGCTGTTCTACCCGTAATGTCAAACTGCTGTTAGAGGTTGATGTGCTCACTTACCTTCTGAAAAACCATTGCTTACAAACAAAATCTAAATTCCAAACTGAGAGTTTTGTTTCGAGGTCGGATACCCCCACTTAAGCTATCTTATCAGCCGCTAAGAAAAACATGCATATACAAATACAAGCTTAAAAAACTACTTACAGCCACATTGATAACAACCATGGGAAAGAGTATGTGAGAATGCCAATGGACTAACTTTCAGGAATTTTGTGTTGTTACGGAATTGACATTGATGCAGTTAGTGGCTGGCTTGGCTCGTATGGAGGAGAGGACTCTGCGAGTGATATCTCCAGAGGATTGTTTGCTGGCCATGTGGGGGTTCCTAGAATGCTAAAACTCCTAGACAAGTACAACATCAAGGCAACCTGGTTCATTCCTGGCCATTCCCTTGAGACCTTTCCAGAAGAATGTGCAATGATCAGAGATGCGGGTCATGAGTTTGGACTGCATGGCTATTCTCATGAAAATCCAACAGACATGACATTGGAGCAGCAGCGTGCAGTTCTTGACAAGACATTTAAACTCATCACAAAATTCACAGGCAAACCACCAAAGGGATCGGTTGCTCCATGGTGGGAAACTTCTGTTGAAGGTGTCAAGATGTTATTGGATTACGGAATTGAATACGACCATTCGATGAGCCACCACGATTGTCAATGTTATTGGTTTAGAAGTGGAGATACTTGGACCAAAATTGATTACTCAAAGAAAGCTGAAGAGTGGATGAAGCCGCTTGTTCGTGGTACTGAGACTGGTTTGGTGGAGATTCCTGGAAACTGGTACATTGATGATCTTCCTCCAATGATGTTTATCAAAAATAGCAGTGACAGTTATGGGTGGGCCAATCCTCGTGATATTGAAGACATTTGGAGAGACCATTTTGATTACTTTTATAGAGAGTATGATGAGTTTGTCTTTCCTATCACATGTCATCCAGATGTCTCGGGAAGACCTCATGTCCTTATGATGCACGAAAGACTCATTGAACATATCAACAAGCATGAAGGTGTTGAATGGGTTACAATGGATGAGGTGAACAAAGATTTCAGAAAACGGAACGCTGTTCCTGAGGGAGCGCAGATGCCGGCTCCGGAAGAAGAGGTGATCAAAAAGTTCATGTAATTTCGAATATATGGTTACATTTTGCTCACAACGGTAGTTGTGAAGGTGGTGGCATATCCCTCGGGGTATAAGGAAGCGGAGTAGGCAATCGAGGATGGCACCGAAGAAAACGAAGTAGAACAGGCTGGAGCTGTTGCAGAAGGGCCTATGGTGAGACTTGAATTCATCTGGACTGGCACAAAATCGAGTCTGGATTCTCTCTTAATGACCAACGGGATGATAGCACCAGTGGACAAGGAAAAAGGTCTGTGACCAATAACCTTCAAGAGAGCAGCACCAGCACCTGAATGAGACGTCACAGAAATGTAAGTGTTCTCGTCCGAGGTGAAAACGTCGTCCAAAAACTGCTTGAGTCTAAAGTACTTTCCATTATCAGTCTCTTGCAGATCCTTTGTCCACAGCACATCGTCTTCCTGGAAATTTGCTTCAAAGTCAAAGTCAGGGTATCTAGCTTCCAAGTACGCCTTGGTACGTCTTTGGTCACAGGTATGCAATCCAATAGTCTCTCTAATGGCCTCTTTGAAGATAGGCTTAACGTAGCCACTGTCTAAGACCAAATCACCCCAGGTAAGCACCAGCGTATCTGCAGCTCTAGTGAATGGAGACGAGTAAAAGGACTGAGGCATTGGGAAACCTTCTGTCAACACCTCCTTGATGAGATCCGAGTTATTCATGGCCGATTGGACACCATTCTCAGTGAGATAAGCATCCGGTCCCCACTCAGTAGTTCCATTACCGTCAATCAACGAGTAATAACAGTTCCATAGATCGTCACCATAGTAAGTTTGAGCAGCATTGTGGTATCCTTCAGCATGTCTTCCAAAGAAAACAACCTTGTAGGAAGTATTCACAGGAGCTTCGCTATTCAACTTTTCAATGGAATCCTTGAAGTCCGACCAAGTAAGATTAGGGTTGAGACCCAAGTTGTCCTGGTAGTTGAAGCTTGTGACATTGGTAGCAGCATTGTCTTGTTGGAAGAATCCAGTGACAACGGAGTATTCACCAAAGTGTCCCTGAACAGGTCTTGCTCCGTATGAAGCGCCAGTCAAAGTGGCAAGTGCAAGAACAGAGATAGTCAAAAGCATTGATTAATGAACCTTAGTGGACCCATGGGTATTTATACAAAAATATCGGCCCCACGTTTCGTAGCGAACTTATATTTCCTATCCTGGAAATTGCATGCATGACAAATCATCCCGTGTGAGCAGAAATGAGAAGACGTACGATCTGAGAAGACTTAAAAGTCACAAAAGCAGGCCATGAAAGGCACTAGTCACCATTCATAAAGCTTCATTGATCTTCACCTCAGTCGCTACTCCATTTCCTAGCAGTTGAAAATACTGCAAAGTTCTATTAGTTGAGCCGCATTGCGGCTGAGCGAGGCACGTGGAACAAATTCTCGAGGATTGAGTACATTTCAGTTAAGGATGTACCGGGCACATCCGGGGAAGGCCTAATTGGTATTTTAGATATACCTCTTTCGGATGCCCTCTCCGAATTTGTAAAAATAGTATGGGATCGGAATCATTCCTAACGCAATAAATCCAATCAAACTGGAGCCCCAATGGACCCCGAGATTCACAAATAATTGTTTTGCAAACAACGGAAATGCCGCAGCAAAGACGGACCTCATGAAAGTGGCAGTTGCAATTACTGATGCAGCATAAATGGTGTAACTATCGACCAGATAGTTGAGACTTCCTTGGAAAATAGTGATGAAACCGCATCCCATCATCATGATGCCCAAACATGGAGCTGGCCAAGGAATATCTGGAGAGCAAGTCCACCCAAAGACAAAAATTCCAGCAGGCATGAGCCATCCCAGCATCATCATTATAGGAGCTCGTTGCTCGGGCAGCGAAATGCCACCGTTTTGTCTCACCAATTCACCGTATCTTTTAGCCCAAAGGACGTTAGCAATAGCTCCGAAAAAGACTCCAATCAACAATGATATACATGGCAGAGTACCCAGAGTTCCCGTCCAACCTTTTGTGAGCTTGAACGCTTCTGAAATGTTTGTTAGCATGAGATAGAACAAACCATAAACATAGCTTGCAAATAATGACATTAGGAAAACAATTGGTGTCACCAACATTGAAAATGGACGAACCATATGAACTTTCGCAAAGTCCCGGAAATCTAGCTTCCAGGTATCTAGTTTGGCATGTATGCCCCATAAGCCTGTTCTCAAACGTTCAGCTTTTGCTGCTCGTGACAGCAGAACTGATTCATATGTCTCATCCAGGAGCACAACACATATCGCAATCGTGACTATACTGAATCCTCCAATGAACCATTGGGGAATTCGCCAGCCGGAACTTGCAGAAGTTGAGTTCACGAGCAAAGAGCTGAAAGTAGGACCCAGAGCTGCTCCAACAATCACAAAACAGCCATACAGGGCAAAAGCAGCTCCTCTATCAGTAGGAGACCAGATGTCTCCCAACACTCCACCTGATGAAACAATAGGAGCACCGGCGCAGAAGCCTCCAAAGAATCTAGTAAGCATCATTGCAGGTAAACTCATAGAAATGGACGTGGCGAAGGTCAACAGGGTTGACATGAAAAATGGAGCGAGCACGCCGATTTTACGGCCGTAAATTTCAGACATCGGGGCAAATACCATAGGTCCTAGTCCGATGCCAAGAATGTATAATGATGTCATAAGGAGCACAACTTCTCGGGAAGCGTGAAACTCTTCCTGGATATCTTTTATAAAGTTTTCAGATGCCATGGTTGTGGAGTTGAACTGTGCAGCGAACGTAGCTAGTCCATATAGTGCAGTATGAAGGAGCTTTTTGTTGAACGTCCAGTTGAGCGGCTTTCGCCGGCTGGAAACCACAAATTGGATCAGCATGTTAGAGTCCATTATTATATCTTCGCTGACCACTTCTGCCATGTTTGCCGGTTTGGGATTCCTACTGGATTCCAGCTCCTTCTCCAGATCCTTCATAACCGTGTTAATAGCCGGAATTCAAAGACCGAAGTTTTTCTTAAAAGATTTTTATTAATCTCGTGAATAAATCACTCACTCGATAAGATATCAGATATTATCCGTAATACTTTTCAGATGCAGGCCGTTTTTCAGGAACAGAAATGATTTCTTGGCGTTCTTTGAGTCTGAATTGCACTGCCTTCAAAAGCTCGTATAGAAGAGACAAAACAGGTGTGTCCACATTTAATTCCTTGGCAACTCTTAAGACATTGCCGAGAATAACCTCGAGCTCGATCGGGTTACCTTTTTTCACGTCAACTAACATGGATGGTTCAAACCAATCACCATCGTCGGAATGGACAACTGTGTTGATAATGTCTTCTGGAAGTTCAACTCCATCCGCCTTCGCAATCTTTATAATTTCTCTCATGGCCGGAATAGACACACTCTCTAAGGTTCCGGCAAGTTGCAATCTTCCAGTATCAATTTGAGTCAAAGCACAAACCGTATTTAATGTAGCATTGTAAACCAGTTTCCGGTATCTGTACCACTTGGTGTCCTCGAAGTATGAACAATCATTCTTCTCATTGCCGTATATGGAAATGAATTCCTTTGTTTTCTCTTCCTGGTACTTGTCAGAAAGTTGAGGATTTGCAAAGTAACTGATAACCGATTTATCGCGTTGAATCTGCTTGACGACTCCATTATAGTTATGCGAGCCAATATGAGAGACTCCTGAAATGCACACATTTTCTGGATACTTGGCAATAAATGGTCTACCAAGGTCGAATCCATTCTGCATTAGGACAACAGCTGTTTTTGCCGGAGTAATCACCGGAGAAACAATTTCCTCAGGCTTGGAAACATCAGGAAGGCATTTGGTGCTGATGATGACAAAATCATACTCAACCCCAGCAGCTCCAGCAGCTTCAATTGACCCATAGATATTGTCCGGTTTCCATCCTTCAATCTTGCCGTAATCGCATGAGTCAATCTTCCAACCATCCTCCTTAACCTTGTCATAATCTCTTCTGACTACAACTGATAAGTTAGACTTACCAACATAGTCTATTCCATATGCAACAATAGTACCCACACCACCAGTACCAATTAACAAAACTTCGTACTTAGACATAATGAAAGATAAGAAAATGGATATCTATCCATTTATAGGCAAATGCGGGAATTTCGAAGATCTAAAAGTTTCATCAATTGCACATTCAATCATAATATTTAAGCACTGGTAAACTCAACGTGCTCTACAGAATCTTTGCCATCAGCAGCCTGACTACTAGCAATAATGCCTCTGGCACCATCAATCCGACGAGTCTCCTCCTCGATACATAATTCTGGCCGCTTGGTGGTCACCATGTCTTTATGACGACTGACAATCAATCCTGGGTATCTTTGACATAAAAAGTCGACGTCCTCTAAAGTTCTTCTTGCAGTTTCTGGATAGAAGAAGTACACGATAGGCACGAACAACATGATAATCATAGCGAATAACAAGTAAAAGCCCCAACCTAGATTGTTGACCGCAGCATCGGTAAACTGGGTGACAATGAAAGCACAAATCCAGTTTGTACCTGTAGAAGCAGCCTGACCACGACTTCTCCACTGAAGGGAGTTGATTTCTGCCGCATAGATCCATGGCACCTTGGCGTAGGTAAATCCATAAAACCAGTAATAAGCAAAAAAGGTGAACACTGTTAAACATCCCATTTCGTACACGAGTCTGGTCTCGGCCACCTTGACAGAAATGGCTGCAATTAAATAGCAGCAAAAGCACGAGACAGATCCAAACATCATCAGCTTTCTTCTTCCGTACGAGTCAATAATGAAGAAACACATGAGTGATGCAACCATGTAGACCACTCCGACACAGGCAGAAATGAGTTTGGATCTAGCGTCACTAAAGTTTAGTTGGCGTGATAAGATGGATGGCAAGTAGTATCCCAAAGCGTTGACACCAGAAAACTGCTGCATAAACTGGGTTCCACAACCTAGGATTAATCTTCTTAGATTCTTATTTTCATCTTTTGAAAGAAAGAATTGTTTCCAGTTGACTCGCTGTTTCTCTTCCAGTTCAATCAATGCCATGATATCATAATATTGACGCTGGACAACTTCACTCTCTATGGAGACGTCAGTTCCTTCAAATTGAGCAAGAACCCTCAATCCCTCTTCACGTCTGCCCTTTCTCATTAACCAACGTGGAGATTCAGGTAGCATCATCAGGCAGGGAATAGTAAATATTGGGAACAGAAGTTGGAATGCAAGTGGAAATCTCCATTCAAATGGACCATGGGTATAGTAAAATCCATAGTTCATCCATAACGAGACCATATACGCGAGCGTGTTCATTGAAGGAATGATAACCAAGATTTTTCCTCGATCCTTAGCCTTGGAACATTCAGCCTGATACACTGGAGAGACAGAGGATGTCACTCCCATACCAATTCCGTTAATAACACGTCCAACAATAAATTGAGGAAAGTGAAACGAGGTAATCTGGAGAATGGCTCCCACGACATTACAAAGGATGCCAATAAGAGTGACAGGTATACGTCCAATACGTTCATTAGCAGCAAAAGTAGCCACAGCACCAGCAAATGCACCTAAAGAGAAACAACTAGAAGTAATTCCGGATATATTTGGATCTCTAATTTCAGGAAAGACTTTTAAAAAGTCCTCGGAAATTAAAACACCCGAAATCACACCCTGGTCGTAACCAAACCAAGCCATGGTAATACCATTAAGAACGGCAAGGAGTAAAAGCAGTTTTCTGCCAGCTAATGTTGTTTTCTTGAAGATCATCTTTGGTTCTACTTGGCGTCTTGCACCCTTTTTAAACCCGTCTTTGCAAGAGTTCTGGCCTGGAAGACTTACGTCATGATTGTGTTATTTTTGTGGGGTAACAATAGAAAATTTACGCCGCAGGAAGACTTCAGAACAAAATTATGTCTAAAAAGAGGATTTGCTAGGTAAGGAAAATGATTTCCACGGAGTCATTGTCCGTTGTCCGAATTAATTGGAGATTAGCTAATATTTAAGGTGGGGAAATTGATTTAAAGAATAGTCTTTCACGTACCTATAGGTGGGGATTTTCATACCCGCAACCTAAGGTATACGCTATTCAGTGGGGATCTTCAATATTTTGACCTAAACGAAACATCGTGTGGGGAACAATTCTCGGGGCACATTTCCGCTACCGCATAAAACACGGTGGTGCGTCTGTTGCTTGGGTAATCTGGCGTCAGGCAATGAGGAGGGGATGTCAGTCATGCATACTGGAGATATCGAATACCATAGTGGGCGGCTGATTGTCATCCAATTGACGAATTTGGAAACATTGTGGAGCGTCATGGAGATCTTGTTTGGTGCATTGGCATGAGCAATTGCCATTGTGGGGGAGCGAAGGAGATTTTCTCCGGACGAAGTGGGGAGCCAGAGAATTCCGGACTCAATTTCCGCAGCCATATATAAGCAAGAAATTCTCCCGTTTTCTACAATCATCTCTCAAATCATCAAACATCGCAATGGTCACCATCTTCGAAGCCGTCTCTAAGTACACTGTTATGTCCCTCGACACTATGGCCGAGGAGGACAAGGATTATTTCATGAGCAGATACAAAATTGTCTTCCAAAATGCAACTTCCAACCAAGGAATTTGCTACACCAACTGGTTGATCCACCCAGAAAATGTTCTGGAGGCAATTGAGCATGTTAACAAGAAGAGAGGTGGCGATTACCCAAAGTCTCCTTCTGACCCTGGCTTTAAGGACTATATTGAGCAAATCATGTTTGCTTCCACTGCAGTTACCGGTAGAAACCAATTGAAGGGTCTGAAAGGCTGTGTGCTTGCCCAAGTCTACCCATCCCTCTGCTATGATACCCAAGCTACTTACGACTTTGCCAAGAACTTCATCGAAGCATTCGAAGAGTTCGGTGTTGATAGATCAAGGGTCATTATCAAGCTTGCAACATGCTGGGAGTCCATGCAGGCTGCCAAATTGCTTTGGGAAAAAGAGAAGATTCAGTGTCTTGGAACTGTTATCCAAAGCTTGGAGCAAGCCGTCCTTGCTGCTGAAGCAAACTGTAAGGCGATTTCTCCTTACTTGGACGAGGACAAGTACAATGGTGACCCAGCTTGTTACATCAAAGAGACCGATCTCTCTAATAACTACGGTTACAATGTCACTTGTCAGATCCATAAGTACTACCGTGCTTATGGAGTCAAGACCATCAACTGTGTTGCTGCTCTTGTTGGTATTCCATCCATTCTTGGTGTCAGTGGAGTTGACGAGATGACTATGCCAATCGTTGCTTTGCACAAAATGCTGCACACTGATGTTGGTGACTTCAAGGTTCCTGCGCTCAAGGCCACCTATACACCTGAAGAGGCAGGTCCTAAACTATCCTTCATTGATGACAAAGACGCATACTATGCAAGATTCAATGCCAACCCAATTGCAACTGCCAGATTCCAGGCTGCTCGTGAGAACTTCATGGCTGCAGCAGAGAAGGCCAGACAATTGTTCTACAGTATCTTGGTTGAGCATGATTACATCTCCCCATAAACCTGCTATAGATTTCTTTTATTTAGTCAATTTCTACCCGAAGTACGAGGTTTAGGCAGTTGAATTACATTCTATTAGGTTCTATCACAATTTAGTCTCCTGCAACACCCAATGTGTTGTTTATCCAACAGACTCTCCTTCTTGTAACGATTTTCGCTAGAAAAGGAAACGTGGTGGTTGCTAGGGGGTAGAGTATACACAATCTACACAATTCTGCGGCAGTGCATGAGTATACACCTATATGCGATATAATAATTTCAGACGATGATGAGATCCAGAAGAGGTGATAATAAAGACTGTATGATAACACGTTGCTATGTAGCTGAACTTCAGTGACTGGAGTTTATTAAGATTAGATTAAACAGACAAATTCAGGATCGCTATCACCATGCTTACGCTTTCTGTCATCCACGCCGCTTTCAAGAATCATACGATGTTTCTGGTTCTTCTTCTTGTATCCCCAAGATTGGCCGGCAATAGCAAAGAGGGAGACGATGAGACAACCGAGAGTGAAAGAGTGACCAAGAGTGTAGTTAGGAGAGTCCCGATAGACCTGAGGACTGACAATACCAGCAACATTACCAAGCGACAGGTTGAGACCAATGGAAGTGGCTCTCTTGAAAGCAGGGGCAGTATTGGATGCAATCCAAATTTCATTCAAGCCGGTTCCCAAGTACAATGTAAAGGAAATGAGGTAACAAGCGAAGTATTTGACGGCAGACTTCTTCACAGCAAGAAGCAGAATGTATCCAATAATTGCGATAGTGGTTCCAAACATGAGCACTGGACCACGCATTCTAAGTCTATCAGAAACCTCTGCCTCAAGAAGATACATTCCACCAGCAAAAAAGTAGACAGGAACAGTCATGTACTGAGCTTTCATTGAATCGAAACCAAGACCAGATTTAAGGATGATTGGAAGGAAAGTGGAGAAACCATAAAGACAGATGTCCTGACAGAATTGAATGACGATGGAAAGAGCAAGCCTCCAGTCGAGAGCTGCCCAAAATTCGGACTTGCTAAATTGTGTGTCACCGACGTAACTGGCCTTTCTCCTAGTTCTGTCGGCTTGAATCTTTTTTTCAAGTTCTGTTTTCGTGAGGACATCGGGACTATCTGGGAACATTGTAATAACCCAGATACCAGCTGCCAAAGAAAGAAGACCTTCAATCAGGAATAAATATTTCCAAGATGCAAGAGGACCACTGTGAATAGCGGTGATACCAGTTCCAATCAAACCACCAAATGCACCAGAACAACAGGATGCTGCAAAATAGTATGCACTTCTTCTAGCCAACTCATATGGGAAGTAATAATCAGTCGCAATAACAGACATACAACTCAAGTAGGAACCTTCAAAAAGACCAATCAACAGTCTGCACACAATCATACCGGCGTAATTCTTAACGAACATAGTGAAAATAGTGACCAAAGACCAACAGATGATCATACCACCAAGGTAATGTCTTGGTCTTGCAAAACGTCTCATGAACCACACGCCGGGGACCATAAAAGGAATGTAGGTGGCATAAAGAATCGAGGCAATGTTGGAGTATTGAGCGTCGGAAATCCCGATGTCTGTAGCCATACCAGCAACTTTGGCATTTCCGATATTGGATCTATCCAAAGACGAAAAGAAATAAGAAACACAGAAGAAAGGAACCAAACTGTAATCAAACTTGTGAATAAGTTTTTTTTCGTCCCTAGGATCGATAATGGTATCATCAATGGATTGGGCTTCGACACCAATAGGTGATGCCTTTTCCTCATAAGATTTCTGGTCTTCCATTGTGAGTATGTAACTTTTGGTAATCTCACCACTTTATATAAACACTTTGCACTCTTATCAACTTCCTTAAGTGGCGGAGGTCAACCTCCTATCTTCTTGAAATTTTGCATTTAGTAAAAAAAAAATTATGCAGGTGCGAAGGTTTTTCGAAGCTAGAAAAGGGAAAAGATACAAAACCTTGTGCGTCGGCATTAGATATTGCCCGACCTTTAAAAAAATCTGCCCACCTTATCGATGATCTGATGCAACTAACGCGCATTTGCCGAATTTTGTAACTGGTACTGGTACTGCTTGTATTATATGTCTATCCTAGTTCTCGAGTTGGTTACGTAGTCTTTGAGACACAAAGCCGGAGAATTCGTATTTCTCTTGTGTTTTTGGCTGTTCGATAATTCCATTCTCATCAGGCACACCCCATCCTCCACCTCCAGGAGTCAGGATACGAACTCTATCGCCAGCAAATGCCTCAACAGAAGCTCTTGGACCAATGTTAAGCACCTTTTTTCCACCATCAGTAATCCAAAGGTTGACACCTTTCTTAGCATCTTCTCCGCCTGACATTCCGTGTGGAGCAACCACTCTTCTTTCAGACAATATAGAAGCAGTGACTGGCACTCTGAACTCAATGTCCCTGATCACACCATCTCCACCGTTGAACTTACCTCTTCCACCGGAACCCTTTCTGATGGAGAATTCTCTCAGGATGATAGGATATCTTCTTTCGAAAATCTCTGGGTCTGTGATTCTGGTATTAGTCATATTTGTGTGGACACCTGATTCTCCATGCCAAGTGGCAGAAGCACCATGCCCACCAGCAATGGTCTCGTAGTAGCCGAAACCCTGAGTGTATCCTTCCTTGGTGTTACCACCAGTTCCGAAGGTGAAGTTGTTGCAACAACCCTGGGAATCAGCCATAACATTAAAGGCCTTCAAGATGGTATCAGTGATACGTTGCGAGGTACAAACGTTACCTCCAACAACGGCACAGCTGAAGTCTGGACATAGCAAGGAGTCTTGAGGAATCTTGATTTCAACAGATCTGAGACATCCTTGGTTCAATGGCATGTCTTCTTGAACCAGACATCTTATACAGTAGATGATAGCAGAGTGTGTAATGGCAATTGGAGCATTGAAGTTGTTGTAGGTGTGAGGGGAGGTTCCGTTGAAGTTGAAAACAATCTTTCCATCCTCTCTGTAGACTCTTAGTTTGATGGTGGATCCATCATCCATATAATCTTCACACTCAACAGCTCCATACTTGTCCATCAAGTCGTTCAGCATTCTGGTGACTGTGACGGCAGCATTCTCCTGAATGGCAGTCATGAAGTGGGTGATGGTCTTCAAGCTGAATTCCTCAACCAGGTTGTTGATCAAGTTGATACCCTTTTGATTGGCAGCAACCTGGGCCTTCAGGTCTGAAATATTATCAGACAGCCTTCTACTACCAGAACATCCTGGGTAGGAGGCAGGCTTGTCCATGAGATATCCAGTGATCATCTCCGTCTGGAACTCGCCGTTCTTCACCAAAAGCTCGGAATAGATGGTGGCACCTTCTTGCCACAAGAACACAGAGTTTGGCGGCATAGATCCTGGAAGAATTCCTCCAATATCAGCATGGTGAGCTCTGGAAGCAACCCAGAAAATGATCTTATCCTCAGACCAAGCTGGAGTAATAACGGTAATATCTGGCAAGTGAGTTCCACCCGATGATGGATGGTTGGTGACAATCACATCTCCTGGCTGGATCTTGTCTTTCCAAAGTTTTGATTGCATAGTAACACATGTAGACATAGAACCTAAGTGACCTGGCAAGTGAGGGGCATTGGCAACCAAATTTCCCTCAGGATCAAACAAAGCACAAGAAAAGTCTAGTCTCTCCTTGACGTTGACAGAAACGGAGGTTTTCTGTAACGAAATTCCCATCTGCTCGGCAATATCCATAAATCTATGACCGAAAATAGAAAGCAGGATCGGTTCACTCAAAGCGACTGAAGATTTATCGTGACGGGTGACCACCAGGTGAGTCCTCAGCACAAGTGCTGTAGCACTTGGTGGGATGACATTAGTTTGAGTTCCATCAGCAATAATTGCAGGACCAGTGATCTCAGTACCAATTTCAAGATCCTCTAGTCTGTAGACAGAAGTGTCCTCATTCTTCTCGCCCCAGAAGGTCTTCTTGACAAATTGAACCTTATCAGTAGAAGCAGGCTTGATTGCTTGAGCAGCCTTGAGAGCCTCGATCTGATCGTCAATATATTCCTGTTCAATCTCTGCACCCTTTCCGATAGCTCTGATTCTAATATCATCAATAATAATCTCCTTCTCGAAAATAAATCCGAACTCTCTTTTATGGAGAGCAACAAATTTCTCTCTGAAGTCCCATCCTTCGCCTTTAGAAACCATTAGGCCAGACTCAGTACCTTGATATCTGAGATTTAAGTACTCCTCAAAGTCGATCTTGGTGAATCCCTGAGCAGAAAGAGATTTGGTAGCGGACTCCTTCAAAGCGTTCAATCTGGCAACAACAGAATCTTTGGTGTTGTCATTGAGCAAGTAAGAACATGGTTCCTGCACCTCCTCAACAACATCGGCCAAGGCCATTCCGTAAGCAGATAGAACAGAAGAGTATCTATGAATCAACACAGTGGAAATACCCAGAAGTTCTGCAATATCACAAGCACTTTGACCACCGGCACCTCCAAAAGACACCAAACGGTGCTTAGACGTAATATGACCCTTGGCCTCAGTCAGTTGTCTGACTGGTCTAGCCATGGTCTCATTTGCAACCTTAAGGAATCCGTAAGCGACCTCTTCAACAGACATGTCTGGAATATCAGGACTAGCGATGTTGATCTCTTTTGTGAGCTCTTCGAACTTCTTCAAAGCAGCATCCATGTCCAAGGACTCATTTTCATTAGGACCAAAAATCTTTGGGAAATATTCTGGCACTAAACGTCCCAGAACAAGATTAGCATCAGTAACCGTCAAAGGACCTCCTTTACGATAACAAGCTGGACCAGGATGCGAAGACGCAGATTCTGGTCCAACAGCCATAAGGCCGTTTTTGAAGCTCAAGATGGATCCCCCACCAGCAGCGACAGTATTGATGTCAAGTTGCGGAGACTGGATAGTAACACCAGCTGTCGTGGTCTCAAAAACGTGATCAAACTTTCCTTCTCCGAATCTGGAGACATCTGTAGAAGTTCCTCCCATATCGAAACCAATAAGCGGAATCTTGTTCTTCGGATTGTAGCAGGTGATAGAGTATCCAACAACACCTCCTGCAGGGCCAGAAAGAATAGCCCTCAATCCGGAGAAAGAAGAAGCATCAACCAATCCACCATCAGATTGCATAAATTGACATTTCAGGCTATCTGGGTCTTGTAGGCCGGATCTGAAACCGTTCAAGTATTTCTTGATTTCTGGAGTTAGGTATGCGTCAGCAACTGAAGAGTTTGCTCTTGGAACCAGCTTAATCATTGGGGAAAGCTCCGAAGAAAGCGAGATGTGAGTGAAACCGATCTCTTTAGCAATTTTTCCAACCAGATTCTCGTGATCTGGGAAAGTATAAGCATGCATCAAGCAGACAGCGAGAGATTTGATTCCGGAGTCAAAGATCAGCTGCAACTGTGTTTTGATCTCGACGGGATCAGGTCTCTTCAAAATCCTGACGGTCTCTTTAGAAAGACCCTCCACCAAATCGTCACCGCTTGGAGGGGTGAACTTCTTTTCTGGATCCTCAACATAATCTTCTAAAGTGACTCTCTCGTCAATCTCAATCACAGTATCATAAAGGAGACTTGGTCTCTTAGCTGCTAGGTCGAAAATCTTAGGTCTGGATTGGTTTCCAATACGAAGAATATCTTTGAAGCCTTTTGATGTGACCAGAGCGCAGCGCTCACCCTTTCTCTCCAAAAGGGCGTTGGTAGCCACCGTAGTTCCCAAACGTAAAGACTCAATCTTGGAAGTGTCCAATGGCTGTTTTCTTGGTATTTTCTCTCCAGTGAAGATTTCCATCAATCGTCTGATACCTTCTAGGTTAGCATCACTGTAATTTTGAGGGTCCACAGAAAGAAGCTTGATAATGACATCGTCACTACCATCACCCTTGTTTCCCACACAGTCAGTGAAAGTTCCACCTCTATCGATAGCGATTCTGATTCCACCCATTTTTGTTCACCCTAAAACTGGATAGTCTGCCTTTTAAATCTAGCGATAACATCCTCAGAAATAGCGGAAGTTTATTCCCGCTATTGTTATGGGTCTAAAGAATATTTTTTAGCACCCGCATGGATGCACAAGAAAAAATAAACGGACGTTTACTACCGACGCTGATTACAATCAAAAGATCTAATCAGTTGAGGATTGTTGGTTTCACAGCCCTATAATCAGAAATTTGACAACATATGCAGAAGACTCATTTTGGGCCCAGATCCAAGGCCTGCAAGACTTGTTTTGCCCGGAAACGCAAATGTATTCGAAAGGATGGTGAAAACAGATGCACTCATTGTGCCAGACAGAATTTGGTGTGCGAGAAACGCATAACTTCTCTCATATACTTCTCAAAAGATCCCCCATCTTCTACAGGGTCGCTATCTAAGGGGAAAGTGATGAAGAATGTGAATGCTTTTGAAGCCCTATCTAATTCTGCCCAGTTCTTCAAATTCATATATAGCAGTTTGGAATCACTGTTTCCTCCTGACAAGGATCTGGCTCTTGCGCAGCCCAACATCAATGAGCTCTTTCTAGACTTCTCCTTTCTTAAACGTGGAACCTCCATAGAAACCATGGATTTGATTCAGTTTCCAGATTTGGAAACAGCACTTGCACTATTTGAACAGGCCAAGAGTGTTATTGCCTACGATACTCAGATCATGCTTCATAACTCAACCTTGAAGCTCGTCCAGGATATTTATAAAAAAGCAGTCTCAATTGATCTAGGAGATTATCTTATCCGACTGGAGATTGTTCGAATATTTGCCATGTTTGCAATTGGAAGACTACACACTACAGGGGAGGTGGTTCCTGAAGCGTATCCAGGTCTTGAGTTTTTTAAGATTGCCTTAGGCTTGCTCCAGGACTTGTACGATACTCCATCTCTCTCCTATATCGAGTGCACGGTTTTGATATGTCTTTACCTGATCGGTCTCAACAAGCTGAATCATGCATTTGTATATGCTGGTACTGCTCTAAGAGTTGCAAGCATCATGAAATTGGACAATCCTACAACCTATCGGAGCTCTAATATCCCAGAACTCACTAAAGAGCGAATGAGAAGATTATGGTGTTCAGTAATCAGTATTGATTTCTATCTCTCGTCCTGTCTTGGATCTCTGTCTCATCAACGACTCTCACTGTTAATTGACTATCCTAAAGACGAGTCTTTTGGTGAAGAGCTGCCAACAGGAGTATTTATTCGGGAGCGTGCAAAATTGGCCCAATTGAAGTATCGTATCCTTTCATCTGTGCTGGATTTGGGAGATCCGCAGTTAGACGTTTTAATGGAGGAGTTTCATGAAAGATCTCATGCTATCGAGTCTGCTCTTGTTAATGTTGCACACCAGTTCGAGCCTCGGGTGTTCCGAAGACTGCTTTTTGCCTTGGTGTTCAGACTAAACGAATGCATCATTCTCTCAGCTGCTCCTGGATTCCTGCAAAAGCTCAATGGAATCAAGCTTCCGGTTCCCAAATCCATTTACTTCTCCAATGCCTCGCACACCTGCTACATGGCTGCGGTGTCCAATCTTCGAGTTTACGAGTATCTGTTCAAAAACAACAATATCTCGTTATTTGGCTTCATCGACACCAACTTTCTGTTTCTCTCTTGCATCATCATTTTGCTTGCAAAGCATTTATGGGCGGAAGAGCTGGAATCGTTCAATATCGAGGGTGCCTGGAACGACTGCACCGCCCTCTTTGAAGAGCTGACCAAGACGGGAAACGTCACAGCCAACGACTATCTGAACAAGATCATGCATCTACAGAGTTTGTTGCAATTCATGGAGACTTGCAATGGCATTCATAAGACTATGGTGCCTTCTAATTCGCCAGGTTCATCATCGTTTGACGGGCCGCAATTTATCCATTTTTCGCTAGTTAGAAATTTAGTCAATACAAATTAGTTAATTTCTAATGACAAAATTGTTTATTACAGGAGCAACGGGATATATTGGAGGTGAGATTTTGTATCAATGCTCAAAGATTGATGGTTTGGAGATTGTAGCGTTATGTAGATCAAAGGAAAAGGCCGAACTGATTCCTGTTCCATCGGTTATCGGATCTCTTGACGACTTGAATTTGATAGAGCAACAAGTGATAAAATCAGATATTATAATTAATGCTGCATCTAACAATCATTTTCCAAGTTTGAAAGCAATCAAAAAGGCTCTGGCATCGAAAGACTCACCTACATTATTTATTCAGACCTCTGGAGCCGGAGTGGTTACAGATTCTACGGACCCCTCCAAACAACATCCCGAAAAATGGCTTTCTGATATAGACGACATTGATCTTCTGAATAATTTGCCAGACTCACAACCACACCGACTTGCTGACAAACTTGTCCAATCCATTCCCAACGACTCGCTAATCAAAACCGTCATCATTTCACCGCCCACAATATTTGGAGAAAGTAACGGATACGATAACAAGCTATCAGTACAGATTCCGCAATTAGCTAAAGCTGTTGTCAAAACAGGCTACATGTTTACAGTCAATGACGGAAACACTTTCTGGAGCCATGTGCATATATCGGACTTGGCACGCCTTTACACGATGTTGGTGAAGAAATTTATTGCCAATGAATCGTTCCCTGCAGGTTATTCGGGATATTATTTTGCGGAGGATGGAGACCATTGCTGGTACGATGTTTGTAGCAATGTCGCACAAACTCTTTTCTCTAGAGGCTTATTGTCATCTTCAGAAACAGTATGTCTACCTCCCAGAAAGGTAGAGCATGAATTTAGTCTAGATCCGCTGTACTGGGGTTCTAATGCCCGCACTCATGCAGATCGCGCACGGAGTTTAAATTGGATTCCGGAACAGTCATCTTCAGCAGATTTTTGGCAAAGTATTGCAAAAACAATCGATTACATGATCCGCAACAATTACATTAAAAAACAACGCAGAGGATGGTTTTGTCAAGTGCAATGATCAAACTTCAGGTTACACCTACTATATTTGATGGACTACTCAATTGAGCACATGCAATATTTGTACTCGTTCTGTCAATAGGACGATAACTGATTTGTTTACGTCCAAATGTCTGCTTCAAATCCACTTTTTATTGTCCAAGAAATGTGTCCCGTTCAATATTTATTGTCAATCGGAAGATCTTTACGGCACTCCACTAATTTTTTTTTACCCTTTTGGTTATATTGACCTCCAAATTGGAATTGCAGATAATGCGAGTTCAGAGATGGATTCTTGAAAAGTATTTAAATGGCGAGAACAGCCTTGAAAGAGTAGATTTTGATACCAATGCGTCTTTCCCTAGCTACTCTCGCTCTCACCTCTACTGCCCTGGGGAAAAAACTCTTCATCGAGAACGATGGATTGGCTGCTCTGCAGCTACTCTTTCCTCTCTATTCAGGCTACGAAGTTGTCGGAATGTCTATGAGTTTTGGAAGTGACTCATTAGTTGATGCTATGGGCTCCGCATCCAGCGTTCTTGATGAATACAATTTGACTTCGTGTATTCCTTTGTATAAAGGTGCTGAACAACCACTTTTACAGACCAACGAAACTTTCCAGCTCCATAACACTCTGTTCGGCGCTCCTGTCTGGGAAGGTGGATGGGCTCCAAACTATAAGGACCAGTATGAATGGGATGATGTGTTTTACGATGACTCCTTTCCTGGCGCCATGGCTATGATTGAGGCCGTCAAGAAATACAAAGATACCGACCCTGTGGTAATTTTCTCGGCAGGTACTCTCACCACTGTTGCTCAAGCTTTGAGTCTATATCCAAAACTTGCCGAGGAGGCTGGTGGTCTCTACATCATGGGTGGTTATATCGATACCCAGTATGCTCAAGCTGTTGGTAGTTCTATTCAGGTCGACATCAACACCGATATCAACTTAATTCAAGACCCTGAAGCTGCCCAAATTGCCCTGACAGCCAATTGGACCGATCTTGTCATTGGTGGAAACTACACCAACTACTTAGTTCCTTCCCAAGAGTTGTACAACCGCTTGATTAAACGTGCTGGTAGCCTTGAGGAAATCGACCTCAATCCATATTTGGAAGCCGTCTACGAGATTGTCTACAGTGGAAACTATTCAAAGAACAACGATCAGCAAACCCTTCCATTTTGGGATGAGGCAGTTGCTGCCATCATTGCATTCCCAGATCTTGTCACCAGCTCTACGCCTATCAAATGTGCCGTTGACACCGCATTCTACTCGCCATTCTACGGAAACTTGAGAGTCTGGGGTAAGGATTTTGCCCCAACAACAGGTGTCTCTGTTGGTACAGGAAAGATCATCAACTCAATCAAAGACTCTACCTACTATGATATGATGATCGATATCCTCTTCACGGACTTCCGCAGCTACTGTGCTACTGGAAATTTCACACAATTGAAACTTTAAATATAGTATCTACTCAGAATCGATCTGCGCAGTGATCTCATCTAAAGACTTGACAACAATGTCAACCATTGACTCGGCAATCTCCGGAGTTGTAATAAAAGCTGGGCAGATCAATGCTTGGTCTCCAAGATAACCATCGGCATTTCCACTACCTCCCATAACAGTAAGTCCATTTTTGAGACAAATGTCAGCAAATCTGGTTCCAAAGCTCGTCTCAATTGGGAAACATTCCTTGGTCTCCTTATCCTTGACAAACTCAATACCTCTGAAGAATCCTGCTCCTTTCACACGTCCGACGTACTTATGGTTGCCAATTCTCTTTTCCAACAAACTGCCCAGATACTTACCGGTAGACATGGAGTTTTCGACCAGATTGAGCTCCTTCACCTTCTTCTGGACAGCTAAAGCAATCCGACAGTTGAAAGCATGGCCGTGAAATGACTGGGCGCCCATCACAATCTTCGAACCATTGGCAATGACGTTCTTGACTTTCGGAGACACAAGAACACCAGCGATCGTAACATAGCCAGATCCCAGTGTCTTTCCAATAGCTTGAAGATCAGGACCCTTGTCTGCAGGTAAATACTGTTCCCAAGCGTGATAAGTACCGCATCTTCCCAATCCCGACATCACCTCGTCAAGAATGAAAAGCGCTCCATACTTGTGACAGATCTCTCTGACCCCTTCCAAATAGCCTGGAAGAGGAGTTTGACAAGATAAGGACGATCCCGAAACAGTTTCAATGAACACAGCAGCCACAGTGGATGGATCCGCAGCAAGAATATCTTGTTCCAACTCGGCCAAGAGTCGGTCCTTGTACTGCTCAGTAGTCTCCCCGTCCTTCATTCCTCTGTATGGATTGGACACACTGGTTTTAAGAATTTGCTTATCCGAAACAGCAATCGCCTTGTAATCATTGAACTTCTTTTGTCCGGTTAGGGCAAGAGCTCCCATTGTGAAACCATGATAAGACTGGTCTCTAGAGATAAACTTGATTCTTTTCGGTTCACCTTTCTCCAGATGATAATGTCTGCAGATTCTCATGATATGTTCATTGGCTTCAGAGCCTGAACACACGAACAATGCAGCAGCAAAAACATCTTTAGGCGATCTGTCAATGATGAACTTGGCCAATTGTTCGGCCCAATAATTGGAAGCAGACACATGAAAGGAGTATGCGCAATCCTTTCCTGCAATAGCAAACTCTTCTGCAATATCTTCATCACAATGGCCTAAAGAACAAATGGCAGCACCGGTAGACCCGTCAATCACTGTCGAACGTGTTCCAGTCAATGGATCCTCTAGAAACAGATAGCTACCTTTTCCACCAACAGTCATCAAACCACGTTTAGTCACGTCGTGCTGGAAGAGCACAGAATCATCTGTAGAAACAGTCATTGAGGGGAATTGAGAAATGCGTACTACTTATGTAGCAGACTTTTCGCGAAAGAGAAAATCTGAGGCAGTCAGTGTTCGCGATAAGCAAACTGATAAGACTTTATTTGCTCCTCTCCACCAAAGGGTGGTCGCTTAACCTGCTGGGACGGTGTGGGTAGTGAGAGTACAATATCAAGCCAAGATCTGGTATGAAACCCCACAGCACGTAATCAAAAATAGCTCAAATATTCTTATATGCTTATCTTAACAGATTTTACGTGCATCTACAAAATTACTTCTGAGACCTCATCAAATTATCTTCTCAGATCTTTTACGCAACAAAATTTAATTTTGACTCATTTTTGAATCTCCGCCCAGTTACTTACTTAAGCAACCGTTTTTTTCTTTACCGCCGGAGCGAGCTATTATCGTTTCTTTTTTTTTATCGGTGGTTCGAGCACTCGGGATAGGCGATCTCCTAAGTTTCGCCGTGTCTGCATGTTATCTTTAAGTTAGTTATTCACAAGCGGATGATCGTCTATTGACCAGAACAGTGGTCGAGTAGTCAAAGCCTCCACGGTCAATGGGAAAACCGGCTTGGAATGGGATTCATAGCCTTCGGATGAACTACATCTGGCCTTAATATTTCTAGGTAACGGCGGATATAAAATATGTTAGATGCATATTTACTGAATACGGTTATCCGGATTAGGAAGGTGAAAAACAGGTAGATAAAAAGATATCACAATTTCCACTCTCTCTACTTTGCAATGGGAGTGCTCGCAACATTGAACAATTGGGTGGTACTCAAGGACTCGGATGTCACTAAAAACAGAGACATTGTGCCGATTCCTGTTAACAGAAGAAAATGGGGATTTGATGGATATTTGTGGTATTGGGCAATCAATGCCATGTGTGCCTCGACGTGGGCCGGAGCTTCGTCCTATATTTCCCTCGGATTGAATGGTGCCCACTCCATGGGTATCATTGTTATTGGTAACTTGTTTATTTCCATCGCTGCCTACATTAACAGTATTTACGGAACTAAATACCATATCGGTTATTCGGTGTTTCAAAGGGTGGTGTTTGGAATTCGTGGATCTGTGGTTGGTGTTTTAGTCAGATCCATTCTTTCGGTGGTCTGGTTTGCCGATCAAGCTTGGTTGGGAGGACTTTGTGTCAATATCATTATCGGTTCATGGAGCAAGTCGTATCTTAACATGAAGAACACTCTTCCTGAAAGCGTGCCAATGACTTCTCAGGAACTCATTGGTTATGTTATTTATCTTATTATCAGTGTCCCTCTTTTGATGGTTCCACCTGAATACTACTCGCCATTCTTGGCAATTGGATCGTTTTCCATATTCTTCCTCGGTATTGGAATCACCGCATGGGCTGTTGCCATCAATGACCACAGCGTCGGAACATACATGACCCAGGCAATCACCTTGTCGTCTTCTCAGAAAGCCTGGGCTTGGATCTACGGTATCAACAGTTGGTACTCGAGTTTGGTGGCTGGTATTTCCAACCAGGCCGATTATTCTCGTTTCAACAGGAAGCCATGGCACTCGAATCTTGGTATCTTCATCGGTGCCAACGTGACCGGTTTCATTGTCCCTATGTTTGGAATTTTCTCAGCCTCTGCGCTCGCGGAAAAGTACGGCGAAGTGCTCTGGATGCCTAACGATATTTGCATGTTCTGGATGCAGCTGGACTACACACCAGGAGCACGGGCTGCCGGATTCTTCTGCGGTCTTGGTTTGGTGTTGTCACAACTCAGTATTAACTGTGTTGGTAATGCAATTTCGGGAGGAATGGACTTGGCTTCCATTTTCCCTAAATATATCAACATCAGAAGAGGAGCCTTGTTGGTGCTTGTGTTGTCCTGGCCTACTCAGCCTTGGTTGTTCTTCAACTCTACTTCGGTGTTCTTGACAGTTATGTCCTCGTTCTCGGTTTTTATCACTCCATTGGTGAGTATCTTCCTATGCGAATTCTTCATCATTAGAAGAGGAGTTATCAAACTTTCCGATTGTTACACTTTCAACGAGAAGTCTGTCTACTGGTACTGGCATGGAATCAACTGGAGAAGTATCATCAGTTTCATTTTCGGAGCTGCTCCTGGTCTACCAGGTCTGATCAGCGCCGCCAATCCGAACATTACCATCAGCAGTGGTGGTATTCATCTCTACGACGGATCGTTCTTGTTCCAATTCCTGATCACTGTTACTATTCATTCAGCATTGAACTTCTTCTTCAAGGTGGAGGTCGGTGAGTGCGACACGATTGATTATTTCGACACCTACACTTCTCAGGAATGTGAGAAGTATGGCTTGGAGCCATACTCAGGCCAAGTGTATGAGGGTGAACGCTATGTGGAGATTGAAGTGGTCAAAAGTAAAGAGTAATAATTATAATATATTTGATATCTATTGATTAAATTCGTCGCTGACTGGGACTGGCTCCACGTACTTTCCAATTGGAACGTACTCGATGTCTTCGAAAGCCTCACCAAATCCCTTTGGTCCTCCGATTTCAATGGCCTTAGGAGTTTGCCATTTATCAGAAGGAGCAAACACCATCACATACACAATCAGACCGTATCTGTAATCTTGAGTACCAACTGCTCCTCCGTCTGTATCGACCAAAGTGATCAAGTCAGGCACAGAACAGATTGGCTTCTCGTTTCCTTCTTGATCAACTTCGTAGACCACGATGTTCTCGTTCTTGAAAGGAATCTTGACATGTCTGCTTTTGTCACCATCAACGCTTTCAAGATTGACCACACCGTATCCATAACCTCTCTTGAGCTTTCTTTCAACTCCAACAATCTTTCCCTTGAAGATACACTTGGCAGCCTCAGGACCTCCAGCGGCTCTGATAATTCTAGAAGGCAGATTGTCGATGTCGGATGCTGCTCTTGCACAGAAAACCTCTCTTCCAATTCTCCAGGACAGAGAAATAGGGTTCTTGACAGTCTCTTTCGACATCTGTTCAATGTCCATAGAAGGTTCCACACAACCACATTGCACTCCATTATGGTACATGGCGTCTCTGATGAGGTTTTCGAGCTGAATATCATCTCTGGCTCCAGTAATCAGCATGGACATACCATTTCCATCGGCAAGAGCAACATAAGGGTATCCCTTCAGGTCGCGATAAACAGAAGGAAGGGTTTGCCATTGGGTAGGATATGCTCTTCCCATAAGGTCCAAATCAATACATGGAACGTTCTTATGGAATGCAGTCCAAATTCCTGATAATCCATTACCTCCTCCAATTTCAAACAAAAAGATACCATCGGTCTTCTTTCCTTCCCAACGCTCAATCAATGCCAAAGCCTCCAGCATCTCATCACCATGAAGACGTTCACCAGATATCGTTGGAGATCCGCAATAACCAACATTGATCGCAGATCCCTTACCGTTGGTTTGTTTATCGAATTGCTCTAGCGTAATCACCTTCATCTTTGCACCCTCTCTAATCATTCTCTTCAATTCGATAGTAGAACTGTTAGGGTCTCCACCTCCTCCACAACCGAGAATATAAGCTCCAACACTGATGAAATCAATATCGGTTTCAGAAAGAATCCATTCGGAGTTCTTGACATAAGGCTTGTATGCTTCGTAATCCATCTCGACTTTCTCCTCTCTGGAAACAGTGGCATTCTTAAACACCTCTTGAGTGACATACTCGACGGTCTCAGTAGTCAACGCAGATTGGTTAGTGGACTTAAATGTCTTTTCGTAATCGACATCTCCAACAACCTTGACAGAGAAAGAATAGACGTTATCAACATATGGAACAGCCTCAGAACTGATGTTAACCACCTCAATGGTGCTCTCCAAAGCTCCCTTCTCCACACAAGACCGAATAGCACGCTCTCTAAGCTCATCAATAACAGCCTGCTTGGCAGAATCGGTGTTTTCCAGAGTTCTGACCTCGGCAATGTCCGACGACATTTTTCCGAGAGCAGCTCCAATGGCATTAGCAACTTGGAAGAATGGAGGCTTGATCACCTTAGAAGTACCTGCAAGAGTGTCAGGAGCAATGAACGAACCTCCTCCAACGAAAATGGCAGGAATTGCGTCTGGGGAAGTTTTCATTCTATCAATAATGTTTTCCAACTTTGTAGCAATGGCCTTATCGAACTCTTGCTTAAAGTCCTCATTGAAAGCTCCCTTAACCTTTGAAACATCACCCATCACACAAGAAGGATCCAAAGAGGCCTCGCCATCTTTCTCAACCATCTTGGCCAGAGTGACGTCGGAGGTGGTCACAGTAGATCCACCAAACAACATGGCTTTGGTCACAATATCAGCACCAGTAGAATCTGGTCCAACAGTCATCAAACCATCTTCGTATCTGACAATAGAGCCTCCACCCAATCCAATGGATTCAACATGAGGCATCGAGAAGTTGATCTTGACACCTCCAGCATAGGAGTAAGTAGAAGACTGTCTTGGGAAACCACTGGCCAGCAACAATCCAACATCAGTGGTGGTTCCACCAACATCACAAACCATCACGTTCTTTCCGCGGACATCTGGATCGGACGAACAGAGAATAGCAGCTCCTCTCATCGAGTTCGTAGCACCAGACGAGAAAGTCTTAATTGGAGTCTCCAAAGCATCTTCGGTGGACAAAACGGTACCATCATTTTGCGACAACAAGACCGAACAATTAAGACCATTTCTCTTGGCAGCATGGATGAACGATGAAATGATCTTTTTACCGAATTTCTTGATGGAAGCATTCAAAATAGTAGCATTTTCTCTCTCGACAAAGCCAATACCTGAAATGCGGTGAGAAAGCACCACATCACAACCAGGGATCTCCTCTTGAATGATCTCAGCTGCACGCAGCTCATGCTTGTTATTAACACTTGAGAAAATGGCAACGACGGCAACTGCACTGATTCCCAGATCTTTGATTTTCTGGCAGTGCAGTCTGACCTCCTGTTCGTCCAACGGCTGAATATCCACTCCATCGACCTGAGATCCTCCATTCAAGGTAGCCTGGTAGCCGTTAATGATAGAAGCTAGATCCTCGGGGAAATCTCCGAAAGGCGGAGAACTCTTTCCGTAAGGCCCACATAATCTAAGCACGGCGACTTTTTCCAATCTGTTGGAATCTCTCTCGATAACCGCATTAATAAAATGCGTGGTACCAATGGTCACTGTGGCAATCTGATCTCTAGTAAATTTGTTTTCTGGGTTATCTAAGACCACTTTGATAGCGTTCTCGATTCCGACAGAGACGTCGGGAGTTGTAACAGACTTGTGCCATGCCAAGACACCTCTGTTTTCCGAATGCAATCCGGTGGGGTCAATGACCACCAGGTCTGAGTTTGTTCCTCCGACATCAACTCCGATAACAAGCTTTTTCGAAGTCATGATGATCTGCTAGCTTGGTAGAATATTTCAAGAAATAGTTTCTTTTGGCCGGATTTTCTTGTCGGGTTTCCCGTAATGATGCCAGATAAGAAGCGACCTTCCATATTTGGACGCCGGAAAAAAAATCTCTATTACCAAAACTATGGAACAACGTTTGGACAAGATCCTTGAGGACACACCTTTGGTGGACACTCACAATGACTTTGCACATCTGATGAGAATGCAATTACACAACCAACTGTACAAGTTTGGGTTTGACTTCAAAAGTGAGAATATCACCAGCCATACGTCCATTCCTAAGCTCCGCCGGGGAAAAGTGGGCGTGCAATTCTCTTCTGGATTCATCGAGTGCAAAAATCCAGATCCTTTGTATGAGGATTTTAACGAGAAGACTAGTGTTTTGAGAGACACACTGGAGGTGTTTGATATCACCAAAAGGTTGTGTAAGGAGTATTCTGATGATCTGAAATTTGTGACTTCTGTGGACGAATGTATGGAGGCATACAAGGAGGGTAAGATTGCCATGCCTTTGGCCATTGAGGGATTACATCAAATTGATGGATCTTTGTCTGTTTTGCGGATGTTCTACGATATTGGTATTAGATATGCCACTTTGAACCATAATTGTGACAATCCATTCTCTACTGCTGCTTCTACTAGAGCTGCTGGAAAAGAGGACAAGGGATTGACTGCACTTGGAGTTGATGCTGTCAAGGAAATGAACAGGCTTGGAATTATGGTTGATCTCTCGCACACTTCATACCAGACGATGCATGATGTTTTGGACGTTTCTACGGCCCCTGTGATCTTTTCTCATTCTTCTGCCTACGCATTGACTCATCACGAGAGAAATGTGAGAGATGATGTCTTGTTACGTTTGAAGGAGAATGGTGGAGTGGTCCAAGTATGCTTTTTTGGAGCATTCATTGCACCTGCTGGAAAAGATGCAACCGATGCTAACATCGATGATCTAATCAACCATATTTTCCATATTGCTGAGCTGATTGGCTGGGAACATGTTGGATTCGGTGGTGACTACGATGGTATGCAATTCACTCCTGAAGGACTGGAGGATTGTTCGAAATATCCAGCTGTGGTTTACAAATGTATGGAGAGAGGAGCCACTGACGAGCAGATCCGTGGTTTGGTGGGTGCCAACCTAATGCGTGTTTGGAAGAAGGTGGAAGAACATTCTGCAGAGCTACAGAAGGACAGCTCTCGCGCGATTGAGACTGAATGGGATGGACGTGTGTGGGAATATTACGATTACATGCAAGGAAAGCTGGAATTGTTTCCAGGAGCTAAAGACATATACGGACCTACCACTGTGTGGATTCCAACTGAAGGAAAGGAGTTCAATAAAGTGCCTCTCTAATTGCCGAGCTGGTGGCCTCAACCATCTCTGCTCCAATCTTCAATCTAGAGCACATCACCATCACTGTATGAGGGACACCCTTGCATATGATAATCTTGCTAGGAATACCATTCTTGACCAATTTTTCATGATACAACTCTGCTTCTGTACGAAGAGGATCGCATTGGGCTGCCATAATGAAACATGGAGGAACATTTTTGAAACTCTCGTCTGGATAGAAGATTGGACTGGATTCCGGATGAGTTAATGTGTCGCCAGCTTCTGGAAGATATAACTGTCTATACCACATCATCTTATTGGCCGGCAATTGTGGTGCAAATTCGTTCTCTTTCCACGAAACATGAGTTTCTGCAGTGGCAGAATTATCGATAACAGGGACTGCAAGACATTGGAACTTGAGAGGAGGAAGATCTTTGGAAAGAGGAGAATTGGCATATTTATGGGTCATAATAGCAGCCAAATTTCCACCTGCAGATGTGCCACCAAGGCAGATTTTCGTGTTATCGATCTCCAAATCGGCACTGTTTTCCATTGCATATAACAAAGTCTCAAATGAATCTTCAACACAGGCGGGAAATGGGAACTGTGGAGCCATTCTGTAATCGATAACCATCACGATACATTTTGCTCTGTGAGCTAAATGAGTGGCATACGAATTTTCAGAGTTGATACTACCAAGTACCCATCCTCCACCGTGATACCAAATTGTTAAGGGCCAGCCACTCGTGGGTTTGTCTCCTTTCGGAACAAAGATCCGTGCTGGAATCGGAGTGTCTGCCTTGGTATGTTTTCTAGAGATTGTAAAGTTCTTGATATTCGCCATTTCTTGGTGTGGAAACTCACCCGGAATCAGATTTCCACCAGCTTGGGTAACCGCCAGGGGAAACTTGTAGTTCTCAAGAATATCAGGACGCTTATTCAGGACCTCATCAAAAAATTGGATGTATTCTGGATCCATAATATCCGCCATTGAAGGATCAAGTTTCAATGGCAGATCACTTAGAGGCTCAGGCCATGAATAATCATCATTCAGAGTGACTTTGTAGCCAGACATGATGCAGAATCTATCGGTATTTTAGGCCATTTAAATAGGCCCAATAATCAGTGCTCCAGTATTTTGGCAGTGCAGTAAAAAGCTGGTGGGGGTAAAGTTTTAGGCGGGGGCAGCGGACAAGAGATTTTTAGTGCGGGAAAGTAATCAAAAAATTAATGACTTTTCCTTTCAAATACACACCACTAGCCAATAAGAGGGACCTTTTGGCTGCCTATGGGGGTCTAACTATTGATGAACTTCCTACCCCATCATTTTTGGTCGATGGATCGGTGTTCAAGAAGAATTCTGACCAAATGCTCGAAAATGCAGCCAAGTTGGGGGCAGACTTTCGTGCTCATGTCAAGACGCACAAAACTTTGGAAGGCACTACCTTGCAACTAGGAACTGGGGCCCACAAGACTGACAAGATTGTTGTTTCAACTCTCATGGAGGCATGGGGCTTGTTGCCTTTGATTGAACAGGGATTGATTAAGGACGTTCTCTATAGTTTGCCGGTTGTTGGTAGTAGATTGGAAGAATTGGCCGCTTTAGCGTCGAAAGTTGACAACTTGCGTCTGATGCTGGATAACTTCGAGCAATTGGATGTTCTGGAGAGATTCAGCAAAAAACATGGACAACAGTGGTCCGTTTTTGTGAAAATCAATGTCGGCACTGATAGGGCCGGATTTGAGGGGGAATCGATTGGTCCTGTGCTGGAAAGGCTACTTAAAACAGAAACCAAGGAGTACATTTCTCTCCACGGCTTCTATTGTCATGCTGGTCATTCATATGGCGCGCGGACAGTTGAGCAAGCCCAGAAGTTCTTGGTGGATGAAATTCAAAGTGCCAACATGGCTTGCAAGAAAGCGTTGGACTTGATGCCAGGCCTGAAATTACACATGTCGGTTGGGGCCACTCCTACTGCTCATGCCTCGGAGGATTTTGATCTCAGTGCCTTGGGTGAATTGTATGGACAGTTAGAGCTTCATGCTGGTAACTATTCATGTAATGACCTCCAGCAGGTGGCCACGGGATCTGTTGGAGTCTCTGATGTTGCATGTAAGGTTTTGGCGGAGGTGGTGTCCTCTTATCCCGGCAGAGGAAGCTCAAGTCCTGGCGAGCAATTAATCAATGCTGGAGTCATTGCTTTGAGCAGAGAATCTGGACCAATTAAAGGATATGGTCAGATTTGCACGCCAGGCTATGAAAAATGGGTGTTAGGTAGATTGAGTCAGGAACACGGGATCTTGACACCTACCGGTGAAACGACCATGATTCCGTTGGGAAAAAAGGTGCAGATCGTTCCGCAACATGTTTGTATCACTGCTGCTTCGTTTCCATGGTACTTTGTCATGGAAAATGGAAAGGTTAGTGATATTTGGGTGCCATTTAGAGGATGGTAGTTGTACAGATTGTATCTGAATAACTGATAAGCAGATAACTAGTTGGAACCTTGATAAGAGGATCTTCTGAGAGAATCAACAAGGAGATCAGTTCATATGAACATAGTTTCAAATATGTCACATGTAGGTTGACCGGTGAGCTGGATTCTCAGACTTTTCATCCAGAGGCTTGGAGATGCCTAGCCAGATATTTTAGCTATAAATATTTTTCTTATCATGACCGAGGAACCTGCGAAACCGGCCAAACGTGTACGTACGGTGCGCAAGGCGTGTGATATCTGCCATTCGCGCAAGCAACGATGTGATGGACTCATGCCATGTTTTCGGTGCGCCAGCACAGGAAAGACTTGCACGTACAACTCGCTCGAGGAGGGTCCCGATTCCGAGGTGCTCAAGGTACTTCCCGGGTTCATGCAGAATGTATCCGACACCATGACTGCCATGACACAAAAGATTGGACTACTGGAGTCGCAAATTGCACGACTGGGTGAGGAACGAACCAATATTCTGGGTCTGGATGTGGACGGCCGCGAAAGCAATTTTACAGGATCATCTGATGGATCACCGCGAGCCAAAAGATCCAAAGTGGCTATCCAAACCATTTCGCTTCAGAGTGCTCCAATGAGCACCGTACAGAGTGCAATGGATCGTTCTGTAGATGAAATCTCTGCGTCTTCTAGCATGATACATTCTCCATTGAATATATTACGTCAGCTGAATCGCGAAGATAACTGGTGTTGTGATCCAGTAACTCTGGGAATTATCACCCCCGCAGAGGCTCAAGGACTGGTTAATGTGTACTTTGATAAGTTGCACGGGATGGCACCACTGTTGACACGCAATTTGTATGCAGATGCAGAACAGCTTCGTCAGAAATCGACTCATCTGTTTCTGACCGTGTGCTCGGTGTCTGCTCGGTATTGGCCCGACTCTCCGCATCCCAAATACTCCGATATTGCGTCATTACTGGACTTCTCCCTTACAAGGGTGATTTTGCATGCGAAGACTGGCCATATTACGCTGGAATTGCTGGAAGCATTGCAATTGTACGCTCATTGGATGCCGTTGAATTTTCAGCCTACCGAGGCCAATAGATATAATGAATCGTCGGTCTGGAATATCATTGGACTGGCAATTCGTTGGACTAAGTTTTTGAACCTCGAGACAAGGGTTCAGAAAGCCTTTGCAGAAGACAGGATCCTAACAGAGGAAGAGATCCGGATTCTGCGTATCCTACTAAATTTGCTATCTTTGGACTATCAGGCGATGCTTTCGACAAGATTACCTGCTTCAATCGACCCTGGACCTTTGGTGCCAATTGCAAGAGTGTTTTGCGCAGGTCCGCAAAGCGATACCAACGATCAGCGTCTTTTGGGGCTTTGCGAGCTCACGCTTGTTCTGGATCAGGTGTTTCCAAGAAACAAACAGATTGATATCTACAATTCTGATTCCATCAAGTATATCAATTACTTTCTGGACGACTGGAAGGCCAAATGGACTCATGAGCTCAACAAGAACAAAAAGGGACTTGTTTACACGGAAATTCCATTTACCTCGATGCGTTGGTACCGTCTAACTTTGAACTGTCTTCCACTTTCAAACTTGTTCTCCGGAGCAGAGATAAAAGATCAGGAAGAGCATTTGGTGTTAGCCTCTGTGAAAAGGAGTGTTGAGGCGGCAGTGGAGATGCTAACATGTTTCTTCATCGATGAGAATGGGAACCAGATGACTGGATATCTGCCTTCAACGACCGAAAAATGGAACTCCATGATTGTCAATATGCAATTGATTGGTCAATTTCGGTACGCTATTGACTCGTATTGGATGACACACGCCTTTGCAATCATTCTACTTTGCATTCTGTACAGTCGTGGAGCTGTGGATGATACACTTTTCTGTCGTATCCCCACACCATTGGAGAAAGCGTCTCTTCCCCCGGCAGAATCATCTCCTATGAACAAATTGCTCTTGGTTGGCCTGGAGATATTTGGTCAACTTGAAAACTGTTCTTGGCATCCGGCATACCATCTGAGTCGTCTTGTCCACGAGGTCTACGAATCCATCACACAGATAGAAGACGACAAGAATGACAATTATTTCAAAGACCTATTTCCTATCCCGCTGGACGAGGGTTTCGATCTCGGGCTCTATTTATCCAACAAGTCGTGATCACGGCTTGTACGGGAACTTTCGCATCCAATGACGGGCAATCTCTTCTCTGGTTGCGATCCAGACCCCGTCTTTGGTCTTAATATATTCAATAAACTTCCGCAGCCCGGCAATCCGACCTGGCCGTCCCAAAATTCTTGAGTGCATCCCGATGCTGAACATCTTTGGCGATCCTTTCTCTCCTTCTCTATACAACTCATCAAATGTATCTTTCAAATACTCAAAGAATTGTTCAGAAGTAATGTAAGCCTGATATCCAGCGTTCTTGTAATCATTGGTATCCATAGTGTAAGGAATAATGAGTAGACCTTCCTCAAGACTTCCACCAGGATATGGAACCCAATATGGCAAATCATCGGCATAAGAATCACCATACCACAACAAAGGAAGACCCAACTCCTTGAATGTCTGAGCTAGCAGGCTTCTAGATCTTTCGGCAGCTTTACTATGGATCATTCCATAATACCATCCTCGAGGAGGTTGTCCTGAGTGTTTCTTGATGGCCTCAACACATTGGCGAATATTTTCCTTCTCTTCCTCGACAGTCCAGGCAGATCTGTCGACCCACCGCCATCCGTGGGAGGCAACCTCATGTCCTCCTTCAACCATGGCCTTACCAACTGCCGGATTCTTGATCAGAGCCTGGCCAACTGCAAATGCAGTTAATTTACATTGATACTCTTCAAATAATCTCAGAATTCTCCAAACACCAGCACGACTTCCGTATTCATACAACGATTCAACGTTGACATCACGAGCACCTCCAATCGTTGGCTCAACTCCGGGACCAAGCTCTGTAGCCAAAACCTCGGTGATGTTGTCTCCGTTCTCAGGAGTCACTTCTGTTCCTTCTTCATAGTTGAGCACAAAACTAATAGCGATCTTGGCACCATTTGGCCATTCAGGGTTAGGAGCCTGTTGACCATACCCAATCAGATCTCTAGGGCCGTATTCTAGTGAGTTCATGATGAAGCTAAGTATTTCGGAGCAGGCGAAATCTATGGCTGTGTCGCAGATGCCGCACTGTCGGCGTCCATGCCGAGATATAAAAGAATTCTTCGCTTCTTTCTTTTATCATGACTAAAGAGCTCAAGACCGGGATCCTTGTCCCATTGCCATGTTTCTTTGACGAAAATGAAGAGGTGAACTATGAAGCGTTTGCGAAACACGTGAAAACAACAGCCAAGGCTGGAATCATGCCTGTTGTTTCTGGCTCTATGGGAGAGGCCATTCATTTAGAACGTGAAGAACGTATCAAACTCATCCAAACCGCAAGAAAGGCTATGGATGAAGAAGGGCTTACAGATATGCCAATCATGGCGGGAGGAGGAGCACTTTACACCAGACAAGCTATTGAGATCTGCAAAGACGCTGCTGAAGCTGGAGCAGATAGTGTTTTGGTTATTGCACCAGGATACTACGGTGGAGGATTGAAAGATGCCAATCTTAAAGATTACTATCTGCGGATTGCTGCTGGATCCCCAATTCCAGTGTTGGTGTACAATTTCCCAGCTGTTTCCGGTGGAATTGACATGTCCAGCGATTTGATCGAGGAACTTGCTAGAGAGTCACCAAACATTGTTGGATGTAAGTTGACCTGTGCATCTGTTGCAAAACTCGGTAGAATTTCCCAATCTCTCGTTGATGTCGAGCTAAGAACTACTCGAAAGCCGTTCCTGACTCTCTGTGGGTTTATCGATTTCCTGCTACCAGGTCTAATTGTTGGAGCTGGAGGTGCCATTACGGGAGTGCCCAACTTTGCTCCTAAAACTTGCCAAAAGCTATGGGAACTGTGTCAGAAAGAGCTCACTAAGGAGAATCTGGCAGAGATCAATAAGCTACACTTGTTGGTGTCCAAGGCCGACGCAGCAGCTTCCAAAGCCAACATTCCAGGCATGAAAGCTCTACTCAACAAGTTGCACGGATACGGTCCAATGGTTCGGAGTCCTCTTCTGCCGGCCAGCCCTGAGGCTTTGCAATCATTGGCGGAAAACACAGCTATTGTCGGGATTCTCGAGTACGAAAAAAGCTTGTAATCGCAAAAAATACTCCTTGCACCTGCAGTTATAGATAAGAATTCGGCATGGGTGCCGAAAATACTGTCGGCACCACTGGCCGACTAGACGTAGTGGCTTTAGCAATATAAATCCTGTTTACAACGTCTTTTACTAACCAAAATGACCATTAGTGCTGTTGAGAACCTCCTTGCTAAGAGACCAGTTAATGCTACAGGGGAAGCCCTGTACCCAGACTACCTCCCTTTTTATGATCCATTAGAAAAGGTGGAAGACTTGGGAGAATTCGTTCACAATGACCCAGGTCACAGAGCCAACCCAGACTTCCCTAACTTGTTTAAAGAGGCCACCAAGGTTGTGGAGATCTCTCCATCTATTGGTACCGAGATTTTCGGCACCCAAATCTCCAAGCTTGGTCCTGCTGGTTTGGACGAAATAGCTCTTCTTGCTGCGCAAAGAGGAGTTCTTGTTTTCCGTGACCAGGACTTTGCCGACATTGGATTTGATCGTCAGAGAGATATTGTTAGTCATTTCGGTCCTCTTCATATTCATGGCTGGGCTCCCCACCCAGCCAATGGTCCACCAGAATTCATGATTATTTACGACCACAAGGATGACTTAAGAGTTAGGAAGTCTTGGAAAGGACGTAGTCCGATCCAGTTCCACTCAGATCAATCTGCTGAGCCCCAAACTCCAGGAACGACGTTCATCTGTATGCTCGAATGTCCTCCAACTGCTGGTGGAGACACAATTTTCTCGTCTGGCTACATGGCTTATGAGAGACTTTCACCAAAGTTCCGTAAGAGATTAGAGGGATTGAAAGCAGTTCACTGTAACGTTGGAGTTGCCAACGCAGAAAAGACAGTCAACGGTCAAAATGCCATTCAAAGAAGGGACGTTTTAAGAACCGAACACCCAATTGTGGTGGTCCATCCAGTTACCAAGAGAAAGGCATTGTATGTGACCCCAGTCTACACGGAAAGCATTGTGGGAATGCAAAAGGAAGAGAGTGATGCATTGTTAGGATTCCTGTTCAACCACATTATTCGTGGACAAGACTTTTCCTGCAGAGTGAGATACGATAAGGGAACCGTTGTGGTTTGGGATCAAAGGGTCACGTGCCACTCTCAGACCCTCGATTACCCTGTTGATCAGTACCGTCGTCATGGATTCAGATTGACACCAATGGCCAACAAGCCAATTGCTGCCAAGGAGGAGTCCGATGACGAAATGCTTGATGATTATCTGTATCATTGATTATCTAGAGGAAATATGGTTGGATACTAAACTTATTGTGTGAGTATTGTTCTTATCGTGATCGGCACTGTGGCCGATGATTTTTTTTCCCTGATTTCGAGAAAGATAATTTCGGCGCTGTGATAAGGCTCCATTGCTTGAGCTTCGGGTCTTTAAAAACGTGGCTGGCCCCAGTACTTTTTCCTAGATTTCTAGAATGTCCATCGTGGCCGAAAAAGAGTCCCCGCTGCAAGTCACTGCTACATCAGTCTCCGGGAGCACCGACCCCGAGGCTAAGTTCACCTACGAGGCCTTTCTCGAGCTCGAGGATTACTATGTTGCCAATCCCAAGGAGAAAAAAAGGATGTTGACCAAAGTCGACTTGAGACTTCTGCCTTATCTTTCCATGTGTTATCTTTGGTGTACTCTTGATAAGTCCAACGCCGGTAATGCTAAACTTTATGGATTCCTCACGGACACTGGAATGACCAGTTCTCAATTCAACTTGGCCCTCACCTGTTTGTTCTTCACTTATGGACTTTTCGAGCCATTCTCCAACCTTGCCCTGAAGAAGTTCGGCCCAAAGATTTGGGTTCCTTCTATGATGACCGCTTGGGGTGTGATTTCTTTATGTACCGCGTTCGTGCACACCTGGCACCAGTACATCGGGGTGAGATTGTGTTTGGGAGCTGCTGAGAGTGTTATTTATCCTGGTTCGTACTTTATTTTGAGTTGCTGGTACAGCAGAAAGGAGCTACAGACCAGAATGGGTATTTTCTACGGAGCCAATACCCTTGCCGGAGCCTTTGGAGGAGTCTTGGCATATGGAATTGGAAACTTAGACCATGTCCATGGCTGGAGAGCATGGAGATGGTTGTTTTTGATTGAAGGAGTGGCCACTGTTGGTGTTGCCTTGCTGGGTTATATTTTCCTTCCAAACTTCCCTGGAGAGGGAAAGCTGAAGTTTTTCTCGGATAAAGAGCTGGATTACTTACATTTGAGAAAGAAGTTTGATAATGGTCCGGCTGGAACCAACCAAAATTTCGAACTTAAGCAAGGATTAAAGGCCCTCAAGGATCCACAGGTGTATCTGGTGGGATTGATGTTCTGGTTCGGAGGTTCTGTTCCAACATATTCGCTTTCTTATACGCTTCCTACAATGGTGAAGAATCTGGGGTACACTGCAATTAAGGCGCAGGCCATGACTACTCCACCATATGTTGCTGCAACCATTATGACTGTTGGAATGGCTATCTGGGCCGATAAATCTGGCCAGAGAGCACGGACAATCCTGATCTGTTACACAGTTGGACTGATTGGAATCATTATCTTGTGGATCACTGTTCATCATCCGAACCTTCCGGGAGTTTCATATTTCGCAATTTTCTTGGCAGCATCTGGATACAATGCTCAGGCACCAGGAATTGGTGCATGGTTATCTCTGAACATCCCTAACCCTACCAAGAGAGCTTCAGCCATTGGGTTTATGATGGTTTTGGGATCAATTGGTGGAGGAGGAATTGGGTCCAATATTTATCTTGATGAACAGGCTCCTTACTATCCTTTAGGATTCGGGTTCTCTGTTGGTTGCACAGTGCTTGGCGCTATGATCCCATGCTGCATTAATTATTGGTGGTTAAGAAAGCAGAATCGGATCAAGGACGCCATGTCTGAAGATGAAGTGAACAAGTACTCATTGGAGGAGATTTCCGAGATGGGTGACAAAGCGCCTACTTTTAGATACGTTTTGTAATTACAGATTCCGAATACTGAGTTTCCCTTTTTCATTGGATTTTGTCTAGATTGCTGAGGGTATTTGTAGTGGCTGAGGATCAGCATGAAAAAAAAATGTCAGCAATTGAAGTCAATTCGTAATCATCTTTTCTAGAACATTCCCTATCGAGGACAGTTCGTATCTAACATGTTAGCTTCTTTAACTCCATATCTAACGTGTTTAACTTCTTTAACTCCATATCAAACATTTTTTGCTTCTTTAACTCCGCAGAAAATATCAAAAAATCTCCGAACATATATATAAGATGTTATCAATATTAGTAAGAGAATCACACCTTTCGGCGGTTTTTTTAGCGATTTAAATTTCTTTTTTCTTTAGACTGTGTCTTTCCCAATTAATCAGATTCTCCGAAGTTTGACATAAATTGAAGCGCAATCCTCTAATTTCTTGCTATCTTTTATTAAAATGTCTATTCTCGTTACTGGTGCCACTGGATTCCTTGCTCTTCACATCGTCGACACTCTCTTGAGTGCTGGCTATACTGTCATTGGTACTGCCAGATCGGAAGCTAAAGCTGAGCCATTGATCAAGCAATTCAAAGAAAAATACCCTGCTGGCAAGTTGTCTTACGAAATTGTCAAGGACATTGTTCCTGATGATGCTTTCGACGCTGTCATTAAGGCCCACCCTGAATTGAAGGTCGTCTTGCATACTGCTTCGCCTTTCTCTTTCGGTTTGAACACCAACTTTGACGACGGTTACCTCAAGCCGGCTGTCAACGGAACCACCAACATTCTTAAGTCGGTTAAGAAGTTCGGTCCACAAATCACTAATGTTGTTGTCACCTCTTCTTTTGCGGCTATCTTGGACGCGTCTAAGACCACTCCTTTCCACTACACGAATGCTGTCTGGAATCCAATTACCAGAGAGGGTGTTGTTGACGAGACCACTGCCTACATTGCTTCGAAGACCTTTGCTGAGAGAGCCGCTTGGGACTTCGTCAAGAACGAAAAACCAAACTTCAAGTTGACCACTGTTTGCCCTCCATACATCTTCGGTCCTCAACTTTTCGAATCCCATGTTGGAAAGACTTTGAACACCTCCAACGAGTTGATTTCCACCGTCACCAAGTTGCCACCTACTGATGAGTACATCTTCCAACCTTACGGAGGTGCTGTTGATGTGAGAGACGTTGCTGTTTTCCACAAGTTTGCTTTCGAAAAGGAGGCCGCTGTTGGTACCAGATTGTATATCACTGCTGGTAACTTCACTGGTCAAAGTATTGCCAACGTTTTGAACAAGCACTTTCCAGAAGAAAACTTTGCCAAGGGACAACCTGAAGCTGAACACCCAACTTTGTTCACTTATGACATCTCCAACGTTTTAGAATCTGTTGGTGGATATGAGCTCATCCCAGTTGAGAAGTCTATCGTTGACACTTACTCTCAATATAAGAAGGTCAATGCTTAAATTACATAGGTAACACGATGATTATGATTTCTTTATTCAATAACTTGGCTTGACTGGAAAACCTCTTTTAGCATTGATACTATCAATTGCTTCCCTCGAGGCTTGAACATTGCCAAGAGCTGTAGGCATGTCCGAGTGCAAACACAACATAAATGGTGTTTTTCCAAAATTGTACTTGATCTTCTCGCCAGTGACACAGCTCAGCTCGTCAGTGTCAGCGACTTCCACCAAGTCATTGGAGATGATTTCTGGGTTTTTTGGGCGACCGTCTGCAACAGGCACAAGTTTGCCGTCGACACTCCAATCAATATCTAAATATAGTTCTTGGATCAAGTCCACGCCCATTTCTTTTGCAACCTTCTCGTAATGAGCATTCTTTGCACCCACAACAGGAACTTTGAAGATCTGAGCAGCACGCAAAACTGCGCGCATCACTTCCTCATCTCTTTCCACGTAAAAATATAGCTCGCCGTGCGGCTTAATATGGTTCAGGGGCATTCCTTCAGCGTCTAGGAATGCCTTCAACGCACCAGTTTGGTACATAACCAAATTGAAGATTTCATCTGGAGCAATAGCCCACTTTCTTCTACCAAAACCAAGGAGGTCTGGCAGTCCAGGATGAGAGCCAACTTTCACGCCGTATTTCTTGGCCAATTTCACCATTTTAGGCATGATATTGTAATCCCCCGCGTGAAAACCACAAGCCACATTGGCAACATCAATGAGCGGCATAATTTCATCATCAGGGCCCATTTTCCATTTTCCAAACCCTTCTCCCATATCGCAAACGATCTCGTACTTGTCCATGTACTTGTCATTGACGGCGGCCGAGCCGGCTAGAGCTTCAGGAAGGATAGACATGCTACTGAATTGGGTCTGAGGTGCCCCTTATATGCGAGATACGATCTCCGCTCTTTGCGCTTGGTAACAACATACACGGCCCAGAGATAAGGGAGCCGCTAAGGGTGCGGCTCTAATTTCAGGTGGAATGTGCATACGCCGCAGCGCCAAGCGCGGAAAAAAAAGCAATTCTTACTGGATCTTATTCGCTATAAACTAGTACCTTAGTATCATTTTTATCTTCAATGTTTTCGCGGCGACTAGCAACCTGACTAAGCACATCGTCAGAGTACAGCTTCTTTGAGGTGGTTCGTGTGAAAATGTTTCTGAACAAAGTACGAATTCCTCCGATACTTTCAGCAACAGGATACACTGTGACGACTCCAACGGAAAAGAACACCCATAAAAATGTCACAACAATGTAACCTGTGAAAAATCTTTTGCTGAAAATGTAATGTGTACCGTAAAGGGGAATTGGGAACAATATGAGGAAGAAAAGGACGAAAACCGTAGCAATTCCGATTCCAATGTTTCTTCTCTGGATCATTCTTTTATCTTCCTCCTGTTCTTTGGTCAAAACCAGTTCAGTCATCTCCTCACCACTCAAGACATTTTCAAGTCCACGGTCCTTGTCGAAAGCAGAATCGTCCGCTTGTTTGATGTCTGTCTTCCAGATTTCCCAGTCGAAGTTTGCTGGCTTGATGTAGGTGAAGATCGGCACAAAAATGATTGGAACAAAGATGGCTATGGTATTTCCTGCTGCCAGAGCCTTGTAGGTGGACAAGGAAGTCAAAGTAACAGTTTTGGACTCGGAGTAAGCGTATCCAATCCAGACGGCCAGAGCAATGCATGTACACAAAGTAGTCGAAGCAACGAAAGCAAACGCAGAGATCTTCTTCCAAAACAGTGTGCAAATCATTGGAATCACACAGACATTGACAATGATACCCGAAATGGTGGTGATGAAAGAGACATCGAAGTTGGCTCTACCGAAACCGATAGCGAGAGCAATGGCAACGACACTGAACCCGATAACTCCCAGATGGGTCATAATCACCAACTTCTTACCATCAGCCTTAGGATTGATGTAAGACTTGTAGATGTCGTATGTCCATAGAGATGAGACAGCAACCACCTCGGAAGAATAAGCAGCAGTCACAGCCATGAACAACATCAACATAATGGCCGCAGCACCACCTTTGCCCATGATGGCATAGGCAGTAACAGGAAGTGCAAGACCGTTAGCAAGCTGTTCAGGAGTCATCCCTCCCGGAATTGGGAAATATTCTGTTTGCTCCAAAGCTCTACCAGCCAAACCCATAGTGGTGGCAAGAGCATATGGCAATGTAAACCAACATAATCCTCCAAGTGTGTAACCAGTCAAGGCACCTGCTGGGTCAGCAGCAATAGCCTTTTGGAACAACTGCGAGTCCACAGCAGCAGCCCAACCAGCTCCCAATAGAATCAGACCGAAGAGACCACTGTTGACTGAGGTGAAGGTCAAATAAGAACCGTGCAAGTTTCCTCCAACTGGAGCCACTTTAGCAGCCTCAGTCAGCAAATCCCACATCTCACCCGGTGAACCAATCTTAGTGTTAGTCACATAAACCTGGAAAAGGAATGTAATCATAATCACATAAATAATCACCACGTGTGTCCAATCGGTCAAAAAGGTAGCCTTAATACCACCCAACATGGTGTAAATAATCACGAAGAAGGGAAGCAAAACGGCAGCAGCTTCCCTGTTCATTCCAGTCATATGAGCAAACACAGAAGAACCATTAACAAGCAAGTTTGCAGTATACAAAACTTGTTGAATAAGCGAGTAAGCACACATGGTCACGTGAGCAACAGTTCCATAGCGGACCTTGATAACCTCCTGGAAAGTGTGAGCATTAGGAGCTTTTCTCTTCAGTTCGATGGCCATAGTTGCGAAGATGATGATCTGCACACATGCACCTGCACCGTACCACCAGGCGGCAGCAACACCGAGATTGTAGGTGGTAGTGGTAGACAACAATAAGGTGGAGCCGATAGTCCAAGAGGAAACAACAGCACTTGCAATAAGACCGGATTTGATAGATCTTTTGGCGGTCGAGAGCATCTCCGAGTCTTGAACCTCGTTCATGTACTTGGAGAGCAAAATTGAGATGAGACCCATAGTGAGTGCGAAGATTGCACCCACGCCAACCACGATACCGTAGCCAACTCCTTGGGAGAATACAATGAAGGACCCGTTAGAAGTATCGATTTCAGACATTGGTGGGCTAGACACCGTGGTCCAGTTACATTATATACGGGGCGGGCTTATCATCAATCGAACGAGAAGTGTGCATATGCGCTTACGAGGAGTTTATTGTTTAAAAAAACTTCTTAATACGCCGCATGCGTAACAGAAGCATGGTAAGATTTTTTGGTCCCAATTCAACGTATCCTGAGTTTCATGGTGGTAAAATTTCGCTTATCTGCTAGCCGCCAAAAAATAGCGCTAACGCAGACTGCGCTATAGCTTCCAGTCGAGCAGACTTCCATAAATCTGAGAAAATACCTTTCTGCAGACCTATGACTTTCACTAACATTAAACGTGTTCTCATTGCCAATAGAGGTGAGATAGCTGTTCGGATTATCAAGACATGCAAAAAGTATGGTCTTACTTCTGTGAGTATCTACTCTAAAGAAGATTTGGAGTCATTGCATGTGAGTTTGTCTGATGAGGCATATCAACTTAATGGTACCGGAGCAGCTGCCTACACTAATATTCAAGAGGTGGTTCAGCTTGCTGTGGCCCAGAAGGTTGATGTAGTCATCCCTGGTTATGGGTTCCTGTCGGAAAACTCTACATTCGCTGCTGAGCTGGCTGCCCAAAATATTCTTTTCGCGGGGCCTGCTTCTGAGTCTGTGGAGCAATTTGGATTAAAACATTTGGCCAGAGATATTGCTGTGAAAGCGGACGTGCCAGTGGTTCCTGGTACAAGTATCATCAACGACCCTGATGAACTTGTGGATGCTTGCAACAAAATCGGGTATCCTGTCATTTTGAAGGCCACTGCTGGAGGAGGAGGTATGGGACTGAAGGTGTGCTACAACGACAGCGAATTGGTTGCTAATTTCAAAGAGGTGACCTCAAGAGGTGTCTCGTTGTTCTCAAACTCCGGTGTGTTTGTTGAGAAATACGTGGAAAAGGGTCGTCATATTGAAGTTCAAATGTTTGGAAACGGTCTTGGTGATGTTGTCACTTACGGTGAAAGAGAGTGTTCTATTCAGAGACGTCACCAAAAGGTCATCGAAGAGTGTCCATCACCTTTCGTGGATGCTGCATTCCGTGGAAAAATTACTGCTGCTGCCAAAAGACTTGCTGCCACCATCAATTACAAATCTGCAGGTACAGTGGAATTTCTAGTGGACGATTTGACTGGTGAGTTTTATTTCCTGGAGGTCAACACCCGACTTCAAGTGGAGCACGGGATCACCGAGATGGTCTACGGGGTGGATCTGGTGTACTTCATGTTGTTACAAGCCGAATACGAAAGTAAAGGTTCGGGGCTTCCGAAGCAAATCCTTCAGGAGAACCTCAACTATTCAGACGGTGTGGAGGTGCCGAACGGTCATGCAATTGAGGTCAGAGTGTATGCCGAGAACCCAGTTCGCAACTTTGCCCCATGTCCTGGAAATTTGCATTACATTTGGTTCCCAGAAGATGGGTCTGTGGATGACTATCGCGTGCGAGTCGATCATTGGATCGAGACAGGAAGTAAGGTCTCTCCATACTTTGACCCATTATTGGCCAAAGTCATGGTCTGGTCTCCTATGAGAACGTCTGATAATATAATCAAGGTGCTGGGAGAAATCAAGATTCAAGGACCAGTTAACAATATTGAGTATTGTAAGGCCATTCTTGATAGTTCCGAGTTCCGGACTGGAAACACTCTGACCAGTTTCTTAGGTGAATTCGAATTTTACCCTCATTTGATGGAATTCGAAGAAGCTGGTGCGTATACTTCTATCCAAGACCTCCCTGGAAGACGTACTGTTCGTTTTGGTGTGCCTATCGGAGGACCTGTTGATCCTCTAGCTATGCAAACGGCCAATGTGATTGTCGGCAACGATCTCCAATGTGAAGCACTTGAAATCAACATGATGGGCCCAACAATCAGATTCCATCGTTCTGCAGTGGTGGCACTTGCTGGTGGACGGTTCCGCGTCACTTTAAACGAAAAGGAGGTGCCAATGTATACAGAACTATTTATTCCACCCGGTGGAGTTCTGGCGGTGGAAGAACCATTAGGCCCGGCTGCGAAGTGTTATTTGGCTATTAAAGGCGGTCTTCCGGGCGTTCCTGACTACCTTGGCTCCAAGGCATGTGTTCCAAGTTTGAAATTAGGTGGACATCAAGGAAGAATCATTCTTCCCGGAGATTGTCTGGAAATTGCTCCGATGGAACCAATTACCGAGTTCTCAACTGGCTACAAGTTCCCTCAATCTTTAATTCCAAACTATGAACGAACCGAGAACATTGTTAGAGTTATTGGCGGACCTCATGATACTTCAGATATTGCATCTGAAGAAGGAATGAAACAATTGTACAGTGTTCCATACTCTGTGAATCTCAATTCCAATAGAGGTGCTACCCGGTTGGATGGACCAGAGATGATCTTCAACAGAACAAATGGAGGAGATGGAGGAGGACATCCAAGTAATGTCTTGGAGTATCCATATCCTACATGTGGTCTCTCTGCGGTTGGATCGACAATGACATTGTATGGTTTGGATGGTGCCACTGCATCTGGTTTTGTTTGTCTTTTCGCTCCTTGCGAGGCTGATTATTGGAAGTTTGGCCAGGCAGCAATCAACAGCGATATCAAGTTCACGCCAATTACATACAATGATGCTATCAAGTTGATGAAGCAGCGGATTTTGTACTTTGAGGAGATCTCCAAACGTCCAACTACCACCGACTTGAAGTTTGATGACGAACTGGAGGAGTATGAACCTATTGAGACCAACTTGAGTAACTTTCTTTACAGAAGAGAAAGGTCTGATGAACTACCAGAAGCAGCATTCCGTCAAGCTGGAGAACGGATGATTGTGATTGATTTCGGCACACTCGAGTTTGATTTGTTCAACAACGGTAGACAGCATGTTATGGAAACCGAGATTAAGAAACAGCTACCAGATATTTTTGAAGGTATTGAATGTTGTACGGGTGCTATGGGAGTGATTTTTGACCCAATCAAGGTTCCACGGGCTGTGTTATTGGAGAAGTTGATTCAACTCGAGGCCTCGATTCCTCCTATCGAGAAGCTCAAGATTCCTTCTAGAGTCTTCCGTCTTCCAGTGGCTTTCAAGCATTCTGCTTTGGACAGTTGTTTGGAACGGTACATGCATTCCCAGCGTTCTCACGCTACTTATCTTCCAAAGAACACTGATTATCTCATTAAAGCAAACTATCTTAAAGATCTGGAAGCGTTCAAGGCATGTATTGTTGACAAGCCAGAAATGGTGGTTGCTATCACGTTCCTTTGTGCAAATGTGTTGATGGCTACTGTCGACCCACGGTGCCGTATTTCTGCTTCCAAATACAACCCAACCAGAACTTCTACTCCATCAGGTACCATTGCTACAGGCTCTGTGTTGCAATCGATCTATCCAGTCGAGACACCAGGTGGATACATGATTTGGGGACTTACGCTACCAAACTGGTATTGGGACACCTTCTGTAGAATCCACGAGAATCCATGGCCATTCAGGGTGTTTGACCAGGTGGTTTTCTACGAGGTTTCTGAAGAGGAATTGCAGAATATGAACAATCTGCTGTTGACCAAAAAGCTGAAGATCGAGCCTGAAAGTCAGGTGTTTGACTTTGTTGAGTATAAGAAGTTCTTAGACTCTATTGCAGACGAATTGGTCGATCTCAAGGCCAAAAAGCTAGCTGCTTTTGAAAACGCCAACGCTGAGGAACAGGAAGACTTTGAGCTTTGGCAAAAAGAGAAGGCCGAGGCTGCTGCATCCAAAACCATGTCAACCAATTTCCTTGATGATCCAGATGCAATCAAAGTTCTCTCATCTATGCCTGCAAATGTTTTCAAGATCAATTACAAGAAAGGAGATATTGTCAGTATAGACGATGTGGTGATCATTCTTGAGTCGATGAAGATGGAGATTGCTGTTAAGATCAAGGATAAGGGTAAAAAGTTTGAAGTGCTAGATACCGTCATTGAGGAAGGAGACGTTGTTAATCCTGGAGACGTGCTCATGGCTGTCAAGAAAATAGAATAGTATATTAACTAGTTATTTTGAGATCCTCTAGAATATCCAACAAAGGCCCATCGTAGCCAAACTTGGAAACAACCAATGTATTGTTGACTTGGACAGCAGGCCAGCCCATAATCCGTGGAAGCAGTGTAATTGGCTGAGAGCCAATCTTCAAACTGATATCAAATAGAAGAACATCAACTTGGAATGCAGAATTCAGACTACGTTTAGCAACTTCAAGTTGTAAACCATGACTGAAAGAGGTATACGTCTCAATAACACTCTCCACCTTTTTAAAATCGAAATCCATTTTGATTCCATTACAATCACGGGACTCTGAAGAATAGGTGAATTTTGCCTCCTCGATAGGACGGTAATCAACTGGGGGAGTAGGAAACTCCCAAGTTTGTTTGGAAAGCGGATCTTCCGAATCGTATCCTCTCAAAGTAGCAAAAATCCATCGCAAACTTTGAACTTTTTCTCTTGGGAACTCAATAGCAACTGACGATAACAATGACGACTCCAGGCCTGCCAAAGACATTGCTCCTGTAGAACAGGTGAAAGAGTTTTTGTACCAAGTAAATCCATCATCCACAGACAATTTAAATGATGGAGTAGCATCCAAATCTCCACCATACTCCTTACACCTTGTTTTTAAAGATCCATCAAAACATTGCAACTTGATCCCATCTAGCAGCCCATCCGGACCGGCAGGGCGCTTGGCTGCTTCTGAAAATGCCTTGTCAACAGCTTCCTCGAGGATCTTTCCCGTGGAAATACTACCCAGTAATCCATCGTATGCACACGTGACATTGAAGGTCTCGCGGACGATGTTTGCATCGAAACCATTGGTACAGTCTGTGAGAACACAACAGTCAAAACCACGATCATTTGCTTCACGACATGTCATAGTAACACAACATTCAGTGGTCACACCACATAGTAGTAGACGAGTGACTCCCAATGACGTCAAAGTCTGGTACAAGGTGGTATTGTAGAACGAGCCCTTGCCCGGTTTGTCAACAACGATCTCGTTCTTCAGAGGCTTCAACTCGTCGATAATATCATGTCCGTATTCTCCGCGAACAAGAAGTTTCCCCATCGGCCCGTTCTCGCCGATCACGAATGGATGGCCCTCCGGGTTGGCTCTACGCTGTCTGTATTTCTTAGTCGCTGGAAGATCGGTCAAGTCGGGAACATGACCTTCACGTGTGTGGACGATAACAGCCCCCATCTTCCGAGCAGTGCTCAGTGCCTGGGCACAAGGACCAATAACCCCGGAAACCTGTCTAAATGTGTCCTCGTTATTACACTGCAGATAACCGTAGCCACCTTTGAGTAGGAAATCACGCTGCATGTCGATCATGACAAGGGCCGTTTTCGCAGGGCAAACCTCGAAGGGCGCAGGTTGAGCAGGAATCCGAAGTGTTTCGACAGCCATGTTGGACAAGAAAGTTAGACCTGTTGATTTCTCTTGATATTAGATTTTTTTTCCCCAGCCCGGCGGGCCCGCCGGGGCCCAAACGGGCCCAAAACGGTTTCTTATCACCGGGCAGTGTAATATATATAAATCAAGAATCTGGTCCGATTTCTTCATCATTATGACAACTGTTCACCAATTCACCTCATTCAGCGGAAACTTTCGTAAAGTTGTGAGCGAAGAAGCTCGTGGAGCCTCATTTACGGAGATTCCTTTAATCTCCTTGGAAACCAGCAAGGCAGAGCTTGTCAACCAGATTAAGGCCGCTTGTACTAAGATCGGGTTCTTCTACATTAAGGATCATGGTATTGACCAAGACCTTATTGATGAGGTTCTAGGTTGTGCACAAGAGTTCTTCGAGCTACCTGTCGAGGACAAAAACGAGATCCATTTCACAAAGTCCAAGCAACTTCGTGGATATGAAGGTTTTGGAGACAACCAAACTGAATTAGGTCGTAAGCCGGATCTTAACGAGCAGATCAGTTGGGGTTATGAACCTTCATTGGACCCTCTTGCTGATGTTTCGGACGATACTGATAACTTCCTTTATGGAAAGAATGCTTGGCCATCTAAGGTTCCCAAGTTGCAAACCTCGGTCGAGAAGTATTTCGGCCAAGTTTTGATTCTCGCCAGAAGACTCATGTCATTATTTGCTATGGCCTTGGATCTGCCTGAAAACTATTTTGCTCCTATGTTGAAGCACCCAGGAGCAATGGGTCGTGTCTTGCATTATCTTCCACAACCTGTCGAGGAGGACATCTTGGGAATTGGTGCACACACAGATATTGAATGCTGTACCATCCTGTATGCTGGTGATGTTCCAGCTCTGGAGATCCTGAACCCACAAGGAGAATGGATTCGTGCTACTCCTATTCCAGGCACTTTCGTCATCAACATTGGTGACATGCTTGCACGGTGGTCGAACGACGTCTTTATCTCTACCGTCCATCGTGTCAAGAACCTTACTGGAAGAGAACGGTACTCCATGCCAACCTTTATTGGTGTCGATTACGAAACAGTCATTGAGCCATTAAAAACCTGTATTTCCGAGGAAGGTAAGAAATACGCCCCAGTCAAGGCTGGTGATTACGTCTACACAAGATTGGCCCATAGCCGCTTTGATAAGCAAGATTTCGAAGAAATGTTGAAACAGGCTGGTGTGAACAAATAAGTAACTACTCAAGATATATCCTAAACAGAATATACAAAATCCTAAACTAGAATGTTCAAAAGGATGTTAACGAGTTGATAATAGCTATTTAAGATTTGTCTTCATGCATAATCTCAATCTCAACACTATCATCGTGATAAGTAGACTGTTCAATAAGACTTTCCGGTGCTGGCCAAATCATACTGGTAGCAATGTAAACAACAAAGGCAGCCAGGAAACCATAAAAGTACGACATGTACCAAAGTTTGAGAATTCCAGTGCTAACGTGCAACTTGTTGTTCACATCATAAGCCATTCCTGGAATACACGGCACGTTTCCAACTAGGAAAGCCACCAGGGCTCTCCAGTTAAATCCCTTGTAGTACCTGTAACGTCCGTTAGGATCGTACAAGGCCGGAACATCCAGATGCCGCTTCTTGACGACCCAATAGTCAGCGATCATAATACCCGTGATAGGGGCTAGGAAACACGACAAACCAGACACAAAGGTGATCAGCTGGGAAGAGGAGTTTTCAATCTTCCATGCTTGTAGAACCCATCCCGATATAATGGTTATCAAAATAGAACCACGACGAATATTGATATATCTCGGGAAAAGCGAGGTCAGATCATTTGCACCTGTAATCACATTTGCCGACAAGTTAGTACCTATCTGGGCGATACACCAAGAGGCACACACAAAAAATGCGGCTGCGCGTCCTTTGCTTCCCGTGGTTGTCCATTCTGCGGCGAAGTCCGTAGGGGACCAAAGGTATGTCCCGTAGACCAATTTTCCGGCAGAGGAAGCAACCAAAGCCATCATGGTGACAAACGTAGCCCAAACAGGGATCACGATCACCTGGGAGTATTGCGCATTAGACTTGTCGTTCATGTAACGTGTGAAATCCGAGATATTAGTTGCCATAGTGGCCCAACCAGCGATTCCTGAATTGAGTAATTTCATGTATAGCCAAGAGCGCTCGGAGCCGTGAACAGTATAATCCTGGTCCCATATATCTCCGGAGGAACCAGCCAACTTTCCCATTCCAGCTGCCGTTCCAATCAGACAAGCAGAGACGATCACGGTCTTCATAATGAAGAACCATCTTAACTTGTGAGGTGGAATCATCAAGAAAGGAAATTGAATAAGCCAGAAAATAAGGTGTGCCACCATCTGCGCAGAGGTAATTCCCATCGAACTTGGAATAGAGTTATGGATTCTGCCAAACGAGGGCCAGATAGCAGTCAGACATCCAGCCATCGCCAGTGATCCCGAGAAAGTTTGGGTGGAGTGCCAGAAGATGGCAGTCACACAACGAACAATCACAGCAAACTTGGAAAAGTGGTATCCGAAAGAGGCTCTCACGGCGACGGGGAAAGGAACATGGGTGGCAGCACCAATTGCACCATTAAGAACCATCGGCAAACCAATGAGTAACATACCGACGATAGACGTACTCAAGCCTGTCCGCCATGTCATTCCCATGGTCAGCGCGTTAGCAGGACCCTCAACAGATTGCATGGACAGATAGTCCGAGGCCCAAAATCCGATGACCACGAGGATGTTCCACGTACGTCTCTCCGGGGGTGTAACATCGTTGTCGCGATTTGTCGCAACACCGTCGGGCGCACAAGATGAGTTATGCTTCTCCAGCTTCCAGTCTTCAAGCTTGGTGTATTTCATTAACAATATAGATTGCAACTGCCGCCATTTTAAATGGCCAACTCTGATGAAAGATAGCTTGAATAAGAATGCCCGTCGCCCGGCGACGGCCCAATCAGGAAATCTCGATCTTGATAAGAGGTTATGAGCCAATGAAAAAATTGTTCATGTCTGGTAAATCAACCCGCAAACGGCCTTGCGATGCCTGTCGTAAGCGTCGGTCCAAGTGTGTTATCAACGATGGAGAGCCAAGATGCTACCTGTGCAATTTCCATGACATCGAATGCACCTTCGTGGCTCCGCCCCAAAAAAAACACAAACCTCCTCAGGTCCAGCTCGATTTTCCGACTCCAGGACTTACTTTCGAGTTTGCGGAGTTCCCGGCAATGCCGGTCACAACGCCATTGGCCCATTCACCAGCGGTCGATACTTCGTTCTACTCGTACTGCGGCCCCTCTAGTGAATGGGACCCGGCTCTCATTGGAATGCTGCCAAGGTATTCTACTTTATTTACAATCAAGGCCTCGGATCCAGTCGATCGTCGTTTCGACGCAGTCACAAACGCATCGGGCTTCCTTCACCTTGATCCCCATCAACAGACTAGTGATAAGGAAATCCTCGAGATAAATGCGCTTATCGATCCATACGGGCCTGCATTGGTTGATTTGTATTTCCGTATCGTCCATTCCTCCTTCCCCATTGTTGATAAGACAACGTTCCTCAATCAGTATCGAACTACACCTCACACCATATCGCCATCTCTTCTTGCATGTCTTTATCTATTTGCATTGAACTGGTGGGCTTTTGACTCTTCATTGGCGGCCGCGGCGAAACCTTCGCAGGAGGCGCTTGAAATGCTCGGCGAACGCAACTTGGTACTCGAAATTACGCAGCCTACATTGGCGACTGTTCAGGCTGGGTTGTTGCTTATCCAGCATCAGAACTTCCGAGACGAGTATGCCTATCCTGACAGATCCTGGGTCTTACAAGCTCAGATTTTTGCTGCTGCCCAACAACTCGGACTTGATCAAGACTGTGAAATGTGGAATATTCCCATTGCGGAAAAGAAATTGCGAAGAAAACTAGCCTGGGCCTTGTACATGCAAGAGAAGTGGCTGGCAATAACCCGAGGCCGAGCATCTCACATCAGGAACCGCAACTGGGATTGTCGTGCTCTCTCCATGAACGACCTTGACGATCATCTCAATTCCGACGCGTCGATCGACGGTTCTATAGACTCCACTACAGGAGCACAATTGTTCCTTCAGATGGTTAAACTGTCGTTGATTGTGAGCGAGATTCTTGACGAGCTGTACAACTCTACTGTGCGCGAACTATGTGTACCGACTACAGATCCTACAAACCAGCTCAAGGTCATTTTGGACTTGATTAAACCATTTCAAACTCAACTAAAAGACTGGGAAGCTAATGTGCCACCACACCTATTCAGCAATGACGTTCGGCGCGGAACCATTTCGGCTATGCCTAACTTGCGCACATCCGCTATAGCTGTGAAGCATTACCTTCTCAAGCCCGCGCTAACTTTGCTGGTAGCCACCAAAACCAGCGGAGTGCACGTGAACGCAGAGCTTCTTAGTATTCGCGACGCGGTATTTGGACGCACTTTTAGTGAGTTCTGTACTGCCGTGGAATTCCTGAGCTCGATGCAGGCCGAGCACCTGCAAACGTTCTGGTATTGTTTTGCCAAGCATGCATTTTCTATGACTGTCACTTTCGGCGTGTTGGTGATGTTATCAAGTCGCACGCAACAAGAATTCATGCAATGCACCGACAAAATCGAGGAGTTCGGTTGGAAATTGCGAATCAACTCGAAAACCGCCGAGTTTCTCCATCACGCTCGTCTTTGGCTCGACCAGCTTTCCAACTTGCTCAACTTCCGATTCGTTGAATACAAAAGTTTGACGGTTCCAAATTAGCATGATCTCGTGGGAATAATGCTACTGTACTAGAATATGACCTATTAAACGTCGTAATGAAATATATTCCATCTAGATGATCTAACATCACTAATAAGTCAGAGAGATTCACATTCACTAGATGGTAATCGAAGTTTCCTTGCGGAAATCGTTGGTGGTCATCCACTATGATCCCCTTCGTGCCCCTACCAACATAGAACAAGAATCGGAGTTTTATCCAAATTGATAGATCAAGAGATAACATTAACTAGTCGTAATATAAGACACCCTCGCACCAACAATTTTTAACTCCACAAACTTGCTTAAGAAAAACATGTTTCGATTCACGTCCAGCGAGGTGCGGCGTTCGCTAGGCACTCGGACATCCTTTACTCCATACTCCACCATAGACAAGTACAATCAGAAGGTGGTAAACGTTTTCACAGATGGAGCGTGTCGCTCGAACGGACGCAATAATGCATATGCAGGAGCAGCCGTCTTCTTCGGAGACGACGACGCGAAAAACTGCGCGTTTACCATTCTCGATTCTCCTGCCACTAATAACCGGGCTGAGCTTCTGGCTGTCTGTCGTGCTTTGCAGATCATCTTGGAAGAAGCAGAAACCAATTTTACTCAGAAGTTTCAGATCGTCACAGATTCTGCATATGTCGTGGGGTGTTTGACCCAATGGTACAAGAACTGGGAGACCAATGGCTGGCGGAACTCGAAACGTGAAGATGTGAAGAATAAGATTGAGATTCAAGATGCGCTGAAGAAACAGCATAAAATCAACGAAATATATGCCTCTTACGGATGGACGCCTCTGTGCATAGTTTATGTGAAAGGACATGCTAGTTGTTATGGAAACGCGATGGCAGATGTTATGGCCACAATGGCTGCTGATCGCCACCCTCTAGTATACGATGGATCCGAAATTTATCAGGACTGATCCAAGTCTTGGATTTTGATTCGTGTCGCCTTGTTCATGTAAGCGTTGTACGTGATCTTGATGATTTCGGATTGCGGGAAGCTGAAGAACGGAATGTCACTCGATGAGGAAGCCATCAAATACCCGTAAAACACACGGATTACCGTCTCATCTGCAATCACCAACACGTCATTTGTCATTCTCTCAATCTCCATAATCAACGGCTCAAGTTTCAACGCCAGATCGTGGTAGCAATCGGCACGCGGGTACCGATGATGATACGGGTCAGCCATATGCTTTTCGTAATCGTCTGGGAACTTTTCCTTCAATTCCTCATCAGTTAGACCGTCTGCATCGCCAGGATTCAACTGAGTCATTTCCGGACGGTGTTTCACAGAAAGCCCCATATCCTTAAACACTTGAGCTAGTTGAGTTGTTCGAAGGCGCACTGAAGTCCACACACTCAAATCTTCCGGCACAGAATCCTGTCCAAGACTCTTGAAATGTGATGTCAATGTGGCAGCCAATTTATCTGCATAACCGCGACCTTTCTCATCTAATGGAGGGTCGCTCTTAAAGTTGATCTTATTGTTAGAGCATCTTGCAAAGTAAATCGATCCCTTGCGGATCTTGGAGTTCATAAGATAGAATATTATTTTCGTCGTGAGGAAATCATGCTTAGAGTTGTTGATGATCAGTTTCTCGCCAAAGTTGATGAATTTGATATACGTGAGGTCGTCCTCGTTCATTTCTTCATAGGACTGACTCACTATGCTGATCCGTCTTTTGTAGTCAGCTATGGCTTCTTGCTCGTTCCAGTTAGTATAATCTGGTGATTTTGTAGCGTCTGCAATGTTGCTTTCCAGCAGTTCTGGATTGTCAATCAAACTCTCAATGAAAATCACTTTTACATTAGCTTTGTTCAATGTCTGTGCAAGCTCTCGGCGGTCCGCACTCACGCCGTTGACGGCATCATAAATAGCAATCTGACCCATCTGGTTTTGGAAGAAGTTCATCATATCTCTCACCACCAAAGCCAACAGCTCCTTACGCACCTCACGGGCCTCTGGAGATTCGGGTTTGGGATCGAAGAAATCATATGGGATGTTCTTTGTCTTTTGGCGCCTATAGTCGCCTAAATGGAAAAGGTTGGCACGAACTCCAAGCCATCGTAAGTACCGGCACAAACTAATCGATAAATTAGTTTTTCCGCGAGCAGGCTGTCCCACCAGCACCAAGCAAATCGATCCAGCATGATACAGACGTCCTGATTCCGTTGAGTACAACTGCGCGGGCGAGACATGGAACCGCGAAACAGTCTTATGGATCTCGTCTACATCCTCCCGCACATGCTCTTCCTCGGAGCCCGCTTCCCCCAGATTTGCAACCCATCTGTTCTGCTTACGAGCAGAATAGTTTCCTGGCTGTTTTGGTTCTTCAATCTCGGCTACTTCTTCACTCATAATGGGTTTCCTTTCGCCCTTGGGTTTTTATTTATTTTACTTCCCCATAATTTTTCTCATATGCATCACTAGCCACAAACAAGAGCATGCGCCACAATTATAGCCGGATCTTCGTGTCGGTGCCGCTGCCCGTATACAGTAATTCGACGCTGAACTTGCCCAATCCGACACGCATCATGGCCTGAGTATCAATGTCTAGTTTCCCGTTCAATGCTTTTCGAAGGATGTCTGCACCAATCCCGTTCGTGACGTAGGTCACAGGGATCCGAGGTGCCTTGTACAATCCAGGTGGAACCACTATTCTCTGTTCCTTACTGATATATCCAAGCGTTGTCTTATCATGACTAGCTTTAGCTTCAATCAGATCGATCACCACCTCGCTATTGGAAACGGGATTGTAAACCGTCAACTCAATCTCTGATGACATCAGATGCATCGTTGCCTCGACAATAAAACTGTTCCCGTGTGACACGGGGTGCATGGGCGTCCCTGCAGAAATCTGGGGTAGGCGCATGGGAACATGAACATTGGAGATCAATTCAGAGAGTTGCGAGTCTGCTCGGCCACTGATCTCGACACAGGGAGAAAACCCAGAAAGATAGGTCCCCAAAAGACGCTCCAATCTTGATTTGTCTCCGTTAGTACGTGGACACAAGTCCACACGTATAGTTGTGTTATATTCGTCATCAGCTGCAATATGAACTGGTCCTGGCTCAATGAGTCCAACTGTGGAGCCGTTATATTGCATATCAAACTTTAATCCATCAAGACCGCTATGAAGTACCATTTTGCTTGAAAGAGCAACATTGACCAAGACCTGACAGTTTTCAGGACTCGATCCAAGTAACAGCAATTCGTTCAGTCGCACATCCAGTGATCCGGGAAGTTCCCCTTCCGGAAATCCAGAAAGTGTGTATTCCATTTCTGGTTGCAGATTACCGATAACGGAATTCATTAACTCAGACCTTACCTGAACATCCAAATCAGGATACAATGGAATGGTAAGATTTCTTCCTGTCATTAAATCCCCAATCAATTCTGCGAGTTCTTCTTGATCGTTTAATCGCAACAACCCGTTTTCAATATCAATAGAGATCAAACCTTCATTGTAATCAACCAAAGTTTCCTGCCATTTGTCCATGTCCAACACCGCAAAGTTTCCAAACCCAATACTTCCTCTGACCAAGGGAATATCAAGGTTTTCTACCTTGAAGTGGTTCGGCAGGTGAAACGCCAGTTGTATGCTGGAAGAGACTGACAATGAAGAGTCATCAACTGAGTCCACTAATAAAGATCCAAAATCGACAGATCCAAGTCCAGCACTTCCAATTCCAAGTTTACTCAACTTCAAGTATACTGGAAGACTCAGATCTTGCAAGATCCTATTCAACCAGTCGGGTTGATTTGACGACTTGGCCCCTGAGATAAAAAATTGTAGCTCCTCATCGGAAACTATCTTCTGCACCATCTTGTCCATCGTAGAGCCACCTCCACAATCATCAATTAGCTGAGGATCAATAGAAGGAATCCTAAGATTCACTCCTATTGGATCTCCTAGGTTAAAATCTGCTGTCGTTATACCAGCCAGAAAAACCGCATGCGAACATCCTGGAGCCATAATATTCCAATTCATCGCTCTATTGGAATAGCCAACTCCTTTCAGACCTGGAACAATGATTGTTGCACTTCCTACTACTTCTTTTCCATCAACTTGCACGTCCAAGTCCTCAATCATCACTTCATCCAAGAGTCTTCGCACCAATGCTTCTCCATCTAGAGAGATATCCATTGAAGGATGAAGTTTGTGAACCCCCATAGGAACACTGCCTACACGTACCCCACAGTTCATATTTGCAAAAAACCTCACTGTTTGATTGCCGTCTCCAAGTTTGTTCACTAGATGGGATATCCCCGCCAAAGGCATCACCTTAGCTGAGACAGAAAACGTATTCAATGACCTCAAATTGACAGTAATGGGATCTGGAACTAAAACTTCACCAAGATCAATCAATTCATTATCTACTGCAGCTGCAATTGTCATGTTTCCCCTAAGTCTGCCTTCGACAGTTCCAACTCTGCTTAATAGTAGAGCCCATTTAGAATGAATAGGGAGCGCCACTTTGTCATAATTAAATTCCAGCGTCCCATTAATAGTAACTGAAACACCATCTTCATCTTCTGGATGAATAATTACCTCTTCAAAATGTACCTCTCCTGCCTGTACAAAGATATCGTCACTAATTCGAAGTAGATAGAGAACATTAATCAATATCAGAAGTCCAGCTAAAAGTCCAATAACGTAGCTCACCTTGAATCGTTTTCGACGATTTGTCTTCTGCCTCACTAACGGTGGTAATTCTGCATCATAAGGTTCTGGTGCCTGCTCAATTAACGGCGTCTCCTCATCAATCATTTCATACAACAAGCCTTCAAATATATTTTGCCTTAGCACTGCCTCATCTATATATATGCACAGCCCGAATATTATCTATAGTTTAGCCTCTATCAAAGAGTTATCTTTGAACTTTTCGGAGATGATGGAGTTTGGAGCTGCTGTGAGGGGAATGGATGATTTCCACTCTCCCACGTTGGAGATGATGTTTGGGATAATGTACTCCTTCTCAGATTCATTCAAAATGTCCGAAATCATTTCTTTCTTGTGGTGGAATCCCGGCACCAGCGAGACGAAGGATTCGTCCAAGATGGACTCCAAGATCTCGGCAGTGATCTCAGTAGTCTCGCCAACCTTCTTTTCAATCAAGTTTTGCAATTCATTTGAGCTCAACTCAATGGAATCGTACTCTGGCTTATCGTAAAGCCAGTTGGAAATGGAGCTAGTAAGATCTGCAACCAGTGATCTTTCTTGTGTAACATGACTTTGTAGATGGACAACAAGCTTTCCATGTTGAGATGGATCTAATATCTTGGTGTTAAAGTATTCCAAGACCTCTTCCAAAGTGACCTTCTTTAAAAATTCCACGTCCATCTCGCGTCTATCGAAATCGTAATATCCTGAAGCTATAATGTTCCACCATTTGTTCTTTTCCTCGGTCAAGCTCTTCACCTTTTGCAATTTCTTGGTGATAACGGCCCCGATGTGCTTTTCGAACTCTTCAGAGTCCATGGCTTCCAATTTGTAACTCATTTTTTTCAAAAAACGAGTGATTCTGTCTATCAAATATCCAGTACTCTTTCCACTCTGAATCAACAATCTGAGACCAAAAGTCGTTCTTGTTTGACGAACTCCTGAGAACACAACGTATCCCAGCTGCTCTTTTGTTCTCAGACGATCGAAAAATGGCTCATGGATGATCTGAGACACCATTTCTGCCAGAATCCGGCCCCGTTGATCTGAAATCTTTCCGAGTTGAATGAACATCTCCACACAGGAATTGACGTTCTCTTCGTCAACCATCTGTTTGACAAAATGGTGTTCAGTTCCATTGGGAAGGTCAAGAGTCCGGCCTCTAGTGAACTGAGAAGCGGTAAAAGTCAAACTGTTTTCAAGCTTGGAATTGATCAGCTCGTTCATCCGACAAGCCTGGCCCTTTGAATAGTTTCCAATCACGAACATTTCAACGAAACATATTCCAAACAAGTTGGAAGCAAAGTTACGCAGAGAATCATAAGTGACTGCATCCATGCATTCCAGTTCATCATCGATCATCCAGGATTCTTCATTAACTAAAGCAGAAAGAATAGGTCCAACCTGATGGAAAGGCACTGAGTAGCTGAAATTATTGAGGTTTCTCTGCATTTTCTCCTTCATCACTAAGAACCTCTGTTTTCTATTCTCATCCCACATCGATTCGTCTTTGGTGAATTGAATTAAGATATCTGCCACCTTATTAAGCAAGATATCCAACTTATGTGAGTATCCACTCACAGAAAGACTAATTCCAGACCTAGCAATATTGAACTCATGATGAAGTCCTGCCAAATTGGTGAAATAAGAGATGCTGTTCAATTCGTCGTCCAGCAACTCCATAAAGAGCGACAACAGCACGTAATTCAGAGGCGTCGAAGTCGTTCCCGGGAGATTAAACTTCAATGTCACGCTTGACCGCGGTCCACCAAGCTTGGTGTTGACTTTGTACCAAAGTTTGGAATTGGAGTCACTGCAAACGAGTTTTGGATACACGACCTCGGTTGATTCAGTTGGAGGCTCGACAAGAGCGAACTCTGTAGGCAGAAACACATTGGGCTCAGGGAGATGATATTCTGGAACAGTTTGAGTCATTTCCAGCTCCTTCAACAATCCCTGGTCCACATCTTTCAACGTGTATTTAGTACCATACCATTTTTCAGTCAAAACTTCACCCTCCAGGTCCTTAGAAATTAGCATCGCCCGGAAATTGTCTGGCCGGAGATACGACAAAACATCTGATATCACTTCAGGATCAAACTTTCTAACAATCATGGTGCTGAGAAGGTTTTCAGCAGGAATCTCGGCCATCTCTGGGATGTCTTCCATTTTCTTCATTGGATGTTGTCCTGTTGTATCATAAAACTTCAACCCATGCAATGAGCCTGCCAACCTGCTAGCAGTAGAACTGGCACTAGTTTTCTGTCTAAACCGGAAGCTCAAGTTGCTTTGGTTGTGCAATTCATGGAAAATCCATTCTTTAGGTCCTTGCTCCCGGAGCATCTCAATGTATTGGAAAACGTGTTTGATGACCTCGCGATAGTTTGCAAGTCCTTCCGGAGTGAGTTCAATGTTGACTTGGAATGATGCATATCCAGCAGACACGGTGTCACCACCGCAGCTTAAGTCATTAGCCCAACCTTTACGTTTGAAATTGAACAGTAACGATCCCTCGCTCTCGTGGCCAATCAAGTGCGCCAAATATCCTGCTGGCTTATACTCCCAATAAGGTTTGATATCTGGGATTGGGAAGGAAAGCTGCAACGAACGCAGTTCCATAATTGGCTGTGCAGTAATGAATTTCCCCAGATAGGTAGCAGAATCAAATGGAGACTCTTTGTAAATTGGAGGAGCGACTGATTTGTTAGGAATCGGTGAGAACATATCCACTGTCCATTGAGTCATGGCATCTAGACTTTGATTGGACAAGACCACTAATTTCATAATATTTGAGGAATAGTATTTGTCATGGAATTTCAATAGTTCTTCTCTCACATCTAAACCTTGTTTCAAAGGTTCCTCACCCAAAGTAATTTTGTTTCCCGTGGAGAAGCCGTGGTATGGGTGGTTCTCACTTGTAAGCGATTTGTTGAGCTGATGAAGTCGCCACATGTCGGCCTGTAGGTTTTTCTTGTTTTCGGAGTCGACAGCTTTGATTTCACGGTCTTTACAGTTTGGATCAAACAAGGGCGAGATGAAAAACTGGGAGAATCGATCTAGAGCACCCTCCATTGCTTCGTTGGAGACCTCAAAATAATAATTGGTGTGTTCAGCCGAGGTGAAGGCGTTACTAGACCCGGAGTTTTGTGACAAATACGAGCTATACTCGTTTTCGCTCGGATACTTCGAAGTTCCCATGAACAGCAGATGCTCACAGAAATGAGCCAATCCTGGTAGTTTGGCTGGGTCCTGAAAAGCTCCGACGTTGACGTCGAGAGCAGCGGCCGATTTGTCAGTAGTTGGATCGGAAATCACCAGCGAAACCAGACCATTAGGCAGCTGTAATAAGCGGTACTGGCGATCGTCGATCTCGGGCTTTTGCAACTTTTCACAAAGAACGGAGTATTGAGACATGTTTCGTGCAAATGAGGCGAATGGAACAGAGATACTCTTTGTAAATCTCAGAAGCATACAAAAAAGAAAGAACGGTTTTGGGAAAAAATACCGGGCGGAGAAATTAGGGTGGCATTATCATACAGAGTCGTCGTCGAAAGCGAATTTCGTCAGAAGTGGGTTGGATGGTGCAGTTCGGCAGTATTGTAGGTCACCCTCGGGGCGCTCGTTAACAGTGTTGCCACTAAGCATGCTTTGGATAGAGATGGCGACTGTTTGAATCGAGTTTGCAGGCGACCAGCCGTCGTAGAGGATGTTGAGACATATATGACCATTGGAGTAGATGTGGGGATGAATGGGTATCGTATATGGTTTCACAAACTGTACCTGTGGGGGGCCGAACGGGTAATCTGAACCAATTATAAACCGTAATCGATATGTTTCCGTATACAGCGGATTGTTCTCGATCTTAATGTCCACATAATGAACCGTTAAGTCATCGGTGGACACCAGGTTCAACGAGGGCCCCGACTGAAACAACTTCAGCTCCTTGAGTAGCCGTTTTGGAACGCTGGTCATAGATCAGTTTTAATATTTAAACCAGCAATTACCCTACTTTCTAAAAATAAATCCCAAATCAAGACACAATAACAAAAACTAATTATAAATAACATTTTACCTTCGTTTTCCCAAACATCATGAAGTCCTTCGTTGTGCCCCTTGTTATGGTCTTGAGCCACCTCGCTCCAGTGTTGGCCACTCCACCGGCTTGTTTGCTGGCCTGTGCCTCCGATGTTGTGCAGCAGTCGTCTCAGTGTTCGACGCTCAACCAGGTGGGATGCATTTGCAGTAACGATGCCTCGAGCATGTCGGACTGTTTGAACTCCAGATGTCCTCAGGGAGATGCCGACACTGCCCAGGACGCCTTTGAGAGTCTCTGCAGTTCTTATGGAGTCACTTTAGGAGACAACAGCTCTAGCAGCAAATCAAGCAGTTCTAGCAGCAGTTCTTCCTCCCAGGAGTCTTCATCGTCTTCGACGTCCTCGTCTTCTTCGTCTTCTTCGTCATCTTCATCATCTTCGACCGAGGCCTCATCAACTGAATCATCTACTTCATCGTCCGCTGTGTCATCTACTGAATCTTCCTCATCCACTACCTCCTCTTCGAGCTCATCTAGTGAGATCCCATCGTCCTCTTCCGTCGAGTCTTCCTCTTCTGTTGAGAGCACCACCAGCAAACCTGTTGTGGCTTCCTCTACTGTGATCAGCTCGAGCTCAAGCTCCGTTCACAGCTCGTCTCACTTCATTAGACCATCCACCACTCCATCCTCCACCATGACCACTTCTTCCACCTCCTCCTCATCTTCATCTTCGTCTTCTCCGACCGTCTCTAGTACCGTCATTTCCACCCAGTCTTCTACAGCCGGTGCTGCTTTGCTTGGCGCTAACGCAGCCGGTCTTGGTCTCGGACTCGGCCTTTTGCTCATCTAGATACCATTTCTACACCTGACACCAGATCTATAACAAAAATAAAACTTGTTTACATTTTTTAAAGCGCCTCTTCTTTATGCTAGATACCTTGCCTCTTCGACAATATCAGGAGAACTACCAGGCGATCCTTGACAAGGACCCGTTGCCGTACGGAAATCTTCGCGGTAAGGTCCTTGATAGCGAACAATTCTGGAAGGATTATGGTGATTATGAGCCTGTGCTACGTCAACACGTTCCCGAGAAGTATCATAAATACTTCTCAAGTCCGCTTAAAAGCCACCGTCGCGTGTCTACAGACGACTCGATTGAAATTGGCAGGTCTTATAACCTGAGTCCAGTCAAAAAACGCGAGACTTCGTACGGCCACAAGGAGTCAGAAAAGTTAGTAAATGACGTTTTCGAAACAGATCGCAAGATGTACGTGAATGACGATGATGATCCGAGTAGATCATTGTTCCAACAGACGTACAAGGCATTGAGTTACGACCGCAGCGCGCAGAACGAGAAGGCAAACTCGTTGGTGCGGAAGATCAGCTCTGAGTTTCACCAGGTGCAGGACGAAAACGAGGACTTGCGCAGAGAGAACCGGAATCTTCGTATGCAAATCAAACAACTACGTGAGGAAAATGAAAATGTTTTGAGAACGAGCGAACGCGTGAAAGAGAAGTTCAATAAGTACTATTTGGAGGCTCAAAAGCTCAGAGAACAATTGGCGTCCAGAGAGGCGCCAGCAAAAGTCACCGAGACAGCACCAGCTGTATCTGCACCTTCGCCTGTGGTTGCTCCAGTGATTGCTCCCTCGCTGGACGAGCAACTTGCTGCCAATGCCGAGAAGATCAAACAGCTTGCCTTGTCTACACAGCAGCAATTCGAGCAATTGGAGGCCGAGAAATCGGCCTTGATGCAACAGAAAGACACAGTCAAACTCAACTCGGACATTCTCACCGTCATCACCGTTGGTGACGGAATCATCAAGGTCGAACAGAAACGCCCTGGAAGTGAGTATTCCGAACCAGAATCTGCCCAAAAAGTCCAGATAAAGCATGCACACAAAGACGCTACTGCTGCCAATGTTCCTGCCAAATGTCCTGTGTGCTCCCCCAAAAAGGTGAACTTCGACTCTGACGAGTTTAGTGACACCACAGACCCCATTTCCGACACGTCGATCTACAACAGGACTCACAAGCAAGATGTCTTTTCCAAGAAACATTCCAATCCTAATTTGTCGTGGTGATTCATTATCTATGTATAATACACTCATCTCTTCTTTCCCTTCTTTTTGCTCTTCTTCTTTCCTCCAGTCTCGGACTGTTCTGGTGCTGGGGTGGTCTCTTCTTCTTTAAACACAACATTACTCATGACACTGGAAAACCCGTCCAAATGCACAATTTGCTTCTCTGATTTGACTGTCTTGGTGACAGAGCTTCCACGCGGACCGAGAACGTTTATCATTCTGCTGAATTCCTTAGCTTTGTAGGTCTTGAACCGCAAACAGATACCTGTCTTTGGATTATACGTTTTGAATCTTATCAGAGCCTTTGCTGGCTTTTCTGACTTTGTTTTTGAATGCGTGAACGTTATAGACACAGTTGTATCATCGGGAGATGCCCGAAGCAGATCCAATGACTGCTCGATATACTTATCGCTGGTCAGAGTCATGGCGAAATTTTCGTTTTTCACGTCTTTTTTTACTTTTCGATTTTCAAAGATGCAGTTACGTAAGCGATCGGTTAATAATGAGAGTTCTTGCTTGTACCAAGCGCGGGCGAGAGGGTTGGGGAAGGTGGCTGAGAAGCAGAATGTGAGTGAGAGTCGAAGGTTGTCATCGAGGACGACTTCTCCTGGGATTTAAGAGGGTAAGGTGGTGGATCTGAGCCCGGAGTATGTGGACCGGACGAAAGTTCAGATGGTCTCTGTTTTTCCAAGGCTTGCGATCTTCCAAAGAAACTTTCCTCCTCAGATGGATAATCTGGCGGCAACTGTTCTCCCTGGTCGAGCAATATGTCGTTCTTGATCATTTTTGGAGCATAAAAAGGCGGTGCTCCAATGATCCCTTCGTTTTGGCCCTCGCAAAAGCCCAGTTTCTTCACATTTGCCTCGATGAAGACAAATCCCAGTTGTCCTAAGTTTACAGAGACCTTACAAGGCCCTCCCATTGCACCAATACAAGGATAAAGTTCTGTTTTCAGGTTCTTGATTGCCTCCAGTATTTTCTTTCCATTATGGGTAATGAAGATGGATCCTGAAGAAGATTTGTAGCCGAATCCAATAACGTCACCTTCTATTAGCTGTGGCAACAAAACAGGCAAATCCGGGTCGTTCAAAAACGGCCGGTTGCTCATTCTTAAACACCCGTCTGTCTGGATGGCCACCGAATACGGTGATTGTCCAGGAAGACAAAAGTTCGGATATGGCTTGGTACATAGTCCGACACTCACTTTGCAAAGGTTGTGATTGAAATCGTACAATTTGGCTTCAAAATAGACCGTGTCGTTCTTCCTGTTTCTGATAGGCACAGGAAGGTTGAGAATGGCGGAGCTCGGTTCTGTATCGAGAAATAAAATATCCGTCAGATCTTCAACATAATACGGCACTTTTGTAAATTGGGCCGAATGATAATCTTGTCTTTTGGGCTGTAACAACGCAGTGGTTTCCGACACCTCTTCGGAATCCGAGTCTTCCAGGTCCTGTATCAGGTCCGACATCTGATCCTGGTATGTTTCGAAATAAAAGCTGCTTATGCCGCGGTCTCTGATCAGGAGATAACTGGTGTCAATCTCGTCAGAGGAGTTGTTGAAGCGCAGTACCGGCGATCGGAATTCGAAAAATCGCCGTGCTAATACAAACCGCAGCTTCTGAAGTGATGACAAAGACCGATAAAGAACCTCATTGCGGTAGTGTGCCGGATTGTATCTCAATACATCACAGATAGCGTTATTTTCGAGAAGATTGGCTTCGGAAAACGAATCGCGCAAAAACACATAATATACCGCCAGAAGCAGTCCGATGACTAATAGAATCGTGATGAGCGTAGAAAATATCACCAAATAGGTCAGCTGGGCTTCGTCTAGCCCAGATGACCTCGAAACCATAATGTCTAGAATTATAATTATGGGGATATTTTTTTAAGACAAGAAATATGGGGGACTTCAAATATGGTGGGTGGGGTTACCCGGTCTAATACAGTCTAGCTTACAAAAGCATCTCCAGCGGGTTCTCCACAATGGTCTTCAAAGCTCTGATGAACTCGCCTCCCTTAGCTCCGTCCACGGTTCTGTGATCGAAAGTTCCAGTGATGTTCATAACGTCGTCAAACACAAATCCGTGCGGACTAGCCTTATCTGGCACAGCTTTCTTTTCGACAGTACTGATGGCCAGAATGGCGCTCTGTGGAGGGTTGAGGATGGAGGTGAACATGGTGACAGCATGATTCATTCCCAAGTTGGAGATGGTGATAGTTCCTCCTTGGAATTCTTCAGGGGTCAATTTGTTCTCCTTGGCTCTCTTTCCGAGATCTTTCATTTCCTTCGAGATGGTCTCGAGTCCCTTCGTGTGCGCATCCTTCACGATTGGGGTGATGAGTCCTGCTGGAGTAGCAACAGCAACTGACACGTCAACGTTAGAGAATTGTCTGATAACTCCTTCGGTCTCCAAGTAGTAGGAGTTGACCTCTGGTACTCTTTCGCACGCCTTAGCAATGGCCTTGATCAACAGGTCATTAACAGACAGCTTGTATCTGTCATTGGCACTGGAGTTAAGAGCAGTTCTAAGCTTGAGCAACTTGCTAACAGAAATACTGGACGAAACAATGTAATCTGGGGAGGTTTGCTTGGACTCGGTGAGTCTCTTAGAGATAACCTTTCTCATGTTTGTCAGTGGGATGTCGGTGAACGAAGCAGAAGCAGAAGGTGCTGGGGTAGCAGACTTGTCTGGGGCAGCAGCTGGAGCCTTGTAGTTCTCCACATCCTTAGCAATGATTCTGCCGTTAGGACCAGTACCCTTGATGTTCTTGAGAGAAATACCTTTCTCGAGAGCAATGTTCTTGGCTAATGGGGAAGCGGCAATTCTGCCGGATGCGGCAGGAGTAGACTTAGCAGCTGGTTTAGCGGCAGGCTCGGTTGCGGTAGCTGGTTCAGCAGCAGCTGGAGCCTCTTCCTTGGCTGGCTCTGGAGCACTAGCGGTAGCATCTCCAGCATCGGCCATCGTGAAGCTCTCAAATGCAGCAACATCTCCCTCCTCCTCAACATACACAGCAACAGGACGACCAACTGGAATGTCCTGAGTTCCGTCCTCGACAAGGATCTTAGCCAAGTATCCGTCTTCTTGGAACTCGAAATCCATCGAGGCCTTATCAGTCTCGACTTCGGCGATGGCTTCACCTGGGCTCAGCTTATCACCGACCTGTTTCTGCCATTTGACCCAGTTACCTTGAGTCATGGTAGGAGACAAAGCAGGCATGGTGATAACGACATGCTCAGGGAATTTGGAGGAGTAAAATCTGGAAAGGGCAGCAAATCTCAACACCGGAGTCTTGGATAGCCGCATGGCAGGCCGTGAGGCCATTCTCAAAGTGGCAATGGCAGACATCTGGAACTTTTTTCACGAATAATCAAGCTTAATGGAATAATCACCTGCTGTTTTTTTTTGCCTCGCCGTGAAAAGCTTTTTTGCGGATGGATCTTTTCCTTCCCCGCGACGCGCCGATCGGCCCGTCGAAACCAACCATTTTACGAAATTTTTCAACAACTCTTTTCTCACCAATTACCATGATTACCGGTCTCAACTTGTCAGAGGAATCCAAAGAGAGATTTGCAAAGGTTATTGACACCTCCAAGAACATTGCCCACTACGGCTGGATCCCATTCATCATCTATGTCGGCTGGCAATCCACTTCAAACAGACCAAACCTCATCAGCTTGCTGTCTCCATTGCCTACTTTCTAATGACGCTGCCTGTTTATAGATGTGTATTTAACATGTCACAGATCGTTTCGAACGTCCTTGTATATGGAAGCCCCACTACGTTATAGTAGTCACCATTCACTCCTTTCATCATCAAAGCGCCAAACCCTTGGATCCGGAACCCGCCAGCTACCTGCAGTCCCTCGCCTGTCTCGACGTATTGTTGCACAAATGCGTTGCTCACAGAGCGTTGCATAATAATTTCCGTGATCTCTGTAAATGTTTTAATCTTGTAGCCCAATGGCTCATTCCTGGTGTCCTCGTCACAAACCAACATCACCACCGCAGAAAGAACACGCACAGGCTCCTTCGAGTCACGCATTCTGCAAATAGCACGGAAATTTTCCTCCTTGCTCTTTGGCTTTTCGTAAATTATTCCCTCGTTCTCGACAATAGTATCAGCAGAAAGTAAAAGCACGCGTCCTTGTTTCTCTCTCTCCTCCAATTCATCCCAAACAGCAAGACATTTGCCCTTGGCCGTCTGTAAAACATATTCCTCCACGGTATGATCGCTTTTAGATAGATTTTCCTCGAAATTCGAAGGCCGGATCTTGGGATCAAACCCCAGCATTTTAAGAATCTCGGCCCGTCGTGGTGAGGTCGAGCATAGATAGAAATCGTACCCTTTCACCTTGTCAAACACGGGGTGCTCAAAGTCTACAGACATAGCCTGGATAATTTTCGGAACCTGTTTTATACATCTTTACACCCCCTATAAAGAATTGAGATCGTAGTCAATATTATGTTGCTTCAGCTTCTTTTGTCTTTGCTCGTTTTGAAGCTTGTATTTCTTCTGCAACTTCTCCCACTTGGAGGCGGACTTGGCCTTGTCGTTCTTCAACTGCGCAATCTTGGACCACGGCACAGGCTTATACTTGGAATTGGCCCCAAGGAACAGCTTGTCGTGAACCTTTTCTGTAGGGACAACAGCACACTTGATCAAATGACCAAATAACAAATAGTTGTGCATGGTCTCTGCAGCAATCTTGGCGACTGCTCCGTGCTCGAACTCAACAAAAGCGTAATGTTTCGATTTTCCTGTCTTTTTGTTTCTGGACACTCTAAGTCTTGAAATATCGCCAAATTGCGTGAAATACTTCCTCAGCTCGTCTTCTTCAAATCCGTCTGGCAGTCTGCCGACGTAGACGACACCTCGTTTCGAGTTCTTGGTCGATGGTGCGGAGTTCTTGATGGATTGTTGTGCTGGCTTTGTCACGGAATGGACTGTCGTCTTAACCGTTTTCGATTGTTCAGAAGATGTCTTCAGCTCCTCATCGGCAGACTCAAACCCTTGCAAGTCCTCATCGTCATCAGAGCTATCAGTATCGCTAGGAAGCTCGATCTGGTCCTTTTCAAGCTCGGATTCTGGATTAGGTTCAGGCTTTGATTGAGCTTCTTTCTTGAGCTTGGCATCAACATTCTTTGTTCTGGTTCTTGTAAGGATTGGCGAACGCGAAGGAACCTTCTTGGAAGGCGGAGTGGCCACAGCTTTACGACCCATTATATATTTGAAAAAAAATATTTCCTAAAAATTTTTTTGATCTCGCATATGGGTGGTGCAGAGGTGTCTTCAAGGAGGGGGAGATTTGTTGGGTGTCGAGGCATTGGACGACATGGATGATGACAAGGCTTCAACTGGATACGTTTGAATGCCAAACTTATCCTCAAACAGATTCCGTTCCAATATTCCTGTTTGCCGCACAAATTCCGCTCCCTGTCGCAAATACTGGCTTTTTTTTCCAAGGAATTTTTTTACCTGATTCAGCAACATATACGAGGACAAGATAAGGGAAAAAAAAACACTGTTGAATTTAATTTCTGGAAAACATCATCATGTCAAAAGTCTTTACAGCAGAGGAGGTTGCCGAGCACAACCAGAGAGATGATCTGTACATGATCTACAACGGTAAAGTGTACAACTGTACCGAGTATTTGGACGAGCATCCAGGTGGAGAGGAAGTGATCATGGACTGCGCCGGTGCAGACGGTACCGAGGCTTTTGACGACATTGGACACTCAGACGATGCTAGAGAGATCTTGGACAGTATGCTTGTGGGAGAGCTCAAGGGTGGTGCTGTCGCCAAGCCACCAGTGGCGAAAGCCTCGTCGTCGTCTTCTGGCTCTCCATTGCCACTAATTCTGGCTGCTAGTGTGGCTGTTGCCGTGGGTGCATTCTTCCTCTTCAGAAAGTAGATATTACTGTGAGGGAGCAATTAGAACGTCATGATTTGTTGAACAAATTGTGCATTAATATATATTAAGGATCTAGCGAGCTCGGGGATTTGAGATTTACATGTCACTAGAGCGTGTTCTAGGAACACGTGGTTGCATGCGGCTTCTTCTCCGGCCAGGGTCCGCTTGTTGAACTGTGTGTGCTCTTACTAATTACTTTATTCTGATTTGCCGGACGTGTAGTTACCCGGATAATGCAGATCCGTTGATCTTCAACTACCTTATTGGTTCAAAATTGGGGCTTGGACTGCAGTGGGCCCACTTTTTCATCAATGTCGGCCAAAAAAACTGTAGATCTGATGACGGTCACGTACTGCTGTTGACATGAGTAAAGTGTGGATTTTGAAAAATCAGACACCGACGCGTCGATCGTCCGTTAAGGGCTTGGTTGATTCTGCAGCGATTAGACCACATGATGTAATCACAGTGTGAAAAGAAGCAACAAGCATTGCATCATGTCTTTAAAAGATCTTCCATGCCTTAAAATTTTGGCCCAATACAGTGTTTATTTAACTGTCTTGTTTACTGGACCCCGAGAAAAAAACGGCTTCCTGCCAAAACTTATTTTTAGCTATTGAGATACGTTGGCCGTTTAATGAGATCTGGTTTGCTGTGGCTCGGGCTACTTATTACTGCTGTGCTTGGTTTGGGTGACATACACCAACTTGAGAATGGTAGAGCGTTTCAGACTTGTGCGTTTGTTGCAAATTATGAGGACTCCCGACTGTATTTTATTTCGCAGCACCTCAAACCGGAAATTTTCATTGAGTTTGACGACGTTCCTGATGCCACTGTCGACGTTCTAGTCATTTCGGGTGAGGATCTCGAGAAAGTCCGACTAGACCCTCCGCCTGTGGTGAAAGTTTGTGATGAAAGCAGTATCAAAAGTCATTTGTGCACATATGCCAGTCAAGAAGAACTCAAGTCTCGAAAGACTCTGGCTGAACTAATCGATTCCCAAGACATGTCGTTCCCCTTGGAACACCATGAACTGATTCCAAGTGATCCTGATTATCATGAACTCTCTTTTGAAGTACAAGACTCTGCGATCTATTGCGTGGTGTTCACAACCTCGGGAATTCCGGACGACGTGGGCAAGCTGCAGGTTCATGTGGACTGGAGACAAAGTTTTGGAAACTTGCTGGTCTCAGACTATCACTACCTATATTGGGATTTTACTCTATTCCTTCTTTATCTGATGCTATTTGCAATGTTTGCAGGATACCTTTGGCACAAAGTGGCTCGAGATAAGACCAATGCAGTGGTCTCCAACTCAATCTGGTTCAAAAACTTCACCATTCAAGTCAAATTGCTATTCTATATCGCAGGGACAGCAGTTGGTTTCTTGAACTCGGTCGTGCTATTCTCCCGTCTGAATAAGTACGGTTACGGTTACTATTCTACCATGAGCATGGCATTGCTTAATTTTTTCATGCTCAGTTTCAGCGCAGCATTTACAGTCTGGATCATCTATAATTCGCTGGTGATCTCTTCTGGCTTCCTGTTTCTCAATAAGAAAGACCCAAGAAAAATGCGCGTTTTCCGACTCATATGTCTCATCGTGCTGCTTGAATTACTCATCTTTAACATGGAAGAAGCATATATCTTCTCTATGCTTGGTACAAAGTTGTCTTTGCTAGATGCCGTCATCTACATGGAACTTTTGGCCATCTACGCATCCTGTTGTGGTCTTGGTTGGCTAACATACAAACAGCTGAGAAATCAGACCCTTCGCAAAAAACTCGCTCAAACATTCTTCCTACTAACCCTCATGTGCCTACTCGAATCCCTCATCAGAGCAAAGGTGCTGTTCGACTACATGCACGAAATGCTCCTAGAAGTTGCCAACATCACCACCATCGCTTACATTTTCAACCTCATCATTACAGTGGCATTGGTGCTTATCTGGAAAGACACTAGTCTACATTCAGCAGACCTTCTCGTCTGATACACGACTACATAGCTCGTTAATTAGAATCGTTGTGTTTGATCTTCTATTTTTTTGGTGTACGGGTGTTCCTATTTTCGTTCCCTTCGTATAGATTTGAAAAAATTAGCTGCTTTTTTCGTAAACAGTTAGACACATTCCCTGTATTTGTTCTTTCGTTAAGATGGAGTTTTTGTCCAACAACTTTCCGGCAGTCAACTCTACTTCGCTGGTCGATTCCCTGAGAAATGTTGATTTTGAATCGCTAAAATCATCTGCTTTTTCTACATGGAGCCAGACTCCTTGGTGGCAGTTGGTGTTATTCCTTTTTGGTGCCGTTCTGCTTTATGATCAGGTTGCGTACCAGGTTTATAAGGGATCTATTGAGGGTCCTAGATTCAAGATGTGGCCTGTTATTGGTCCATTCATGGAATCGCTAGATCCTAAGTTCGAGGAATATCAGGCAAAATGGGCATCCGGTCCATTGTCTTGTGTTTCTGTTTTCCACAAATTCGTGGTCATCGCATCTACTAGAGACCTTGCTAGAAAGATTTTCATGTCTCCAAAGTATGTCAAGCCTTGTGTCGTGGATGTTGCTCTCAAGATTCTGAGACCTACCAACTGGGTGTTCTTGGATGGAAAAGCGCACACGGAATACAGAAAAGGTCTTAATCCCCTCTTTACCAAATCGGCTTTGGAAGATTACATTCCGGACCAAGAGGAGATTATGGACAAGTATATCAAGTTGTTTGCCGACATGACCAAGGAGAAGCCGGACGTGTTTTTCCCAGTCTTTAGAGAAATCATGTGTGCTCTATCTTTGAGAACTTTCTGTGGTCACTACATTACCGAGAAACAAATCAAGAAGATTGCTGATGATTATTACTTGGTTACAGCTGCTTTGGAGCTCGTCAACTTCCCTATTATCATTCCTTACACGAAAACATGGTACGGTAAGAAGACTGCTGACATGACTATGAAAGTGTTTGAAGAGTGCGCCCAAATGGCCAAGGATCACATTAATTCTGGTGGAGAACCTAAATGTGTGATGGACTACTGGATTAAGCTCATGAAAGAAGCGAAGGAGAGCAAGGAAGGTTCTGTTGATGCTAAGATCTTGATCAGAGAGTTCTCTAACAGAGAAATCTCTGAAGCTGTCTTCACCTTCCTTTTCGCATCTCAGGATGCTTCCTCGTCGCTTTGCTGCTGGTTGTTCCAAATTGTCGCCGATAGACCAGACGTTTTGGCAAAGATCAGAGAAGAACAATTGGCTGTCAGAAATGGCGATCCTCATGTTCGACTTAGCGGACATTTGATCGACCAAATGAAATATACTAACATGGTGGTCAGAGAGACATTGAGATACAGACCTCCTGTGATCATGGTTCCCCACGTTGCCAAAGAAGCATACCCAGTGAGCGAAAATTATACAGTTCCAAAGGGAGCCATGATTATTCCTACGTTGTATCCTGCATTACATGATCCAGAAGCATATGAGAACCCAGACGAGTTTATTCCAGAAAGATGGGAAGAGGGCTCGAAGGCTTGGGCTGCCACGAAGAACTGGCTCGTTTTTGGTACTGGTGGTCACAGATGTTTGGGACAAACATACGTCTTGATGACATTCACTGCCTTGATTGGAAAAGCTGCCATGTTCCTTGATTTCGATCACAAGGTGACCCCATTGAGTGAGCAAATCAAGGTGTTTGCCACCATTTTCCCTAAGGATGATCTGATCATGCAATTCGCTCCTAGAGACCCTACTGTTGTTTAGTAACTATTTATGTATTACCTAACCACCTATATTTTTGGTTCATTCCCCGAGATTGAGGAGCCCATCTCACGTGATTTTTCAACAGCCAGTGTACACCGCCACGCGTCAAATATAATTTAGCCCTCCAATTGCGCTCGCAATGATAATAAGCAACACGCACTAGCCACAGTGTGGCATCTGACTTCTCCACATAGATGGCTTCCACTGCTTTGAAAACTTTTACCTAAACACTCACTCTAGATGGCTCCACTTGATCAGGCTTTGGCTAGTATCGCTGTCCATTTGGCTTCTGTTTCCGGATTCAAGCCTTATGCTGTGGCCTCTGCCTTCCTAGGTGTTGAAACTTTGTCGGCTAATGACTGTCTGGACTTTGTGGAAGAGCCTCAGGCTGTCGTTTTGAATCTTTCAAGCTCTTTGTTGATCTCCCAGCTTCCGGTGTTATCCAGGACCACTCAATCATTGATTATCAATTCTCCAATTCAGAATGATGATTATGCAGCGGTCCTGGCTTGTAAAGATTTGGGTTTTCCAATTTTGATCTCCTCCAATGCTCAAGAATCGCTGGACTTTGCAGTCCTGGCTTACCTGGTGTCTAAGTTCTCCAACTCTACAGTTATACACTTTTACCAATCGTCCTTGGATGCTGTCAAATCATACTCTGAACATTCTCTTCAAGCTACATATTCCGAATTCAAGGGAACGTCTTTTGAGGATGCATTTTCCGCTTTGAAATCTTTGTCTGGCACTCAATACTCCGAGTTTGAACTTTCCAGCTCGTCATGGTTTGCTAGATATTCGAAAATCCTGTTGTTACTGGGAAATCCTACTTTATTGAAATCGGTGTTGCCTGCTAATGTGGCCTTGATTACAGTGAAAGTTTACAGACCATTCAATATGGACAAGTTGAGAACTTTCATTGGTTCTTATTCCCAGAAATTGCAACTTTTGGAACAATCCTCTTTGGAATTGGAATTTCAATCTTTGTTCCTAGATATTCTGGATGTTGTTCCAAATTTTGAAGCAGTTGTGTGTTCTCAGTTGTTGAAATTAGACTCGTCGAATGTTCAACAAGTTGTTGACGATATTCTGGCTAATATTGAATTGCAAGAACCAGTTCAGAATCAACTTTATGGAGGTCCGTTCAACTCCGTGACTGCTACCAACTCGGAGCTCCAGGAAGATATTTATGTGAGACTATTGAGTCAAGCTGTTCCTTCGGTTCAGATCCTCAATAATGTGCTCCTCAACCCTGCTCCTGAGTTTGCTCTGGGAAAATATTTATATGAAGAAGAGCAACGCAAGAAACTGATTGAGCTGATAGAAGATAACTTGGGTGAGTTTTCGGGACTGGAGCTTAGTGACAAACTTGCTCACTGGTTGCTGAAGGCCAAAGAAGGAGTGGAATATAATGGATCAGCTCTTGTCGACGAACTGATTAAGGCAAATACCAAATCTGTCCCTGAGATTCTCTCGTTCAAACAATATCTCAACTTGCAGACTAATTGGATCATTGGATCTGATAAATGGTGTTTCGATCAAGGTCTGTCTACTCTTCATCAAGTGTTGAAAACTGGCGAACGTGTCAAGCTCTTGATCATCGATTCGGACTCTTCTCTGAACCGCAAACAGGGCAAGAAGAACGCAGGATTGTATGCGATGAATTACAACAACTCATATGTTGCCTCGGTGGCTTTGTATTCTTCCTACTCGCAAACTCTGACTGCATTATTGGAAGCCAACAAGTTCAATGGTCCAGCAGTGGTGTTGGCATATTTGCCTCATTATGATGACCATCTGGAAATTCTCAAGGATACGAAGAGTTCTGTTGATACTGGTTACTGGCCTTTATACAGATTCAATCCTGAACTCGAATCAGAAGAAGACAAGTTCCAATTGGATTCTTCCTTCATTAGAAACGAACTCAAAGAGTTTCTCGACAGAGAAAACCGTCTTACTATGTTGGCAGCTAGAAGTCCAACACTTGACTTCAACCTCAAGTCTCACAACAATAAGGTTGAGAAGAAAATCTCCGATAAGGCCAAAGATGCATTCAGTCAAATGCTTGAGAGTCTCACAGGAGAGCCGTTAACAATCGCTTTTGCTTCGGATGGAGGGAATGCACAGAATGTTGCAAAGAAAATGGCAAGACGTGGATCTTCCAAGGGTCTGAAGATTAGGATCTTGGCAATGGATGATCTAACCTTAGAGGATATCCAATTGGAATCCAATATCGTCTTTATCACATCCACTTCCGGTCAAGGAGAGTTCCCAACAAACGGAAAACTATTCTGGGAAGCTATCAAATCCACCACTTTGGAACTTTCTAACCTCAAATATTCTGTGTTTGGATTAGGAGACTCCAAATATTGGCCAAGAAAAGAGGACGCACATTACTATAACAAGCCCGCACATGATCTGTTCAAGAAATTGGATCTTTTGGGAGCTTTGGTGATGGCTGATCTTGGACTTGGAGATGACCAGGATGCTGATGGTTTCAACACTGGATACAATGCTTGGGAGCCAAAGATCTGGGAAGCTCTAGGAGTCTCTGTGGAGAATGCTGACGAGCCTCCACCAATCACAAACGAGGACATGAAGCTTGCTTCCAACTACCTCAGGGGAACTATTGCAGAAGGATTGCAAGATACCTCTACTGGTGCCATTTCTGCTTCGGACCAACAAATGACTAAATTCCACGGAATTTATATGCAAGATGACAGAGACGTGAGAGAACAACGCAAAAAGGAAGGTTTGGAGCCAGCATATGCGTTTATGGCTCGTGTGCGTTTGCCAGGAGGAGTTTCGACTCCAGATCAATGGCTAGCAATCGATGAACTTGCATCTACCACAGGTAATGGTACTTTCAAGATCACCACCAGAGCCACATTCCAGTTGCATGGTATTGTGAAGCACAACCTCAAGAAGACCATCAAACGTATCAATGTCGCATTGATGGATACTTTGGCTGCTTGCGGAGATGTTTGCAGAAATGTCATGTGCTCTGCTCTACCAAGCAACCAACATCTCCATTCTCAATTGGTGGAGACCAGCAAGATCATTTCTAGACATTTGCTGCCAAACACCACTGCTTATCATGAACTTTGGTTGGATGATCTGAATGTTGAAAGGGGTATCGAAGGCGGTCCTCGTAAGATCAAAGTTGGAGGAGATACTATTGTCGATACCGAACCATTGTATGGAGAAACTTATTTGCCTAGAAAGTACAAAATTGTGCTTACACTTCCACCATACAATGATGTTGATGTTTGGGCACATGATGTTGGATTGATTGCGATTGTGGAAAACAACAATGTCATCGGATACAATGTTCTTGTTGGTGGAGGTATGGGGACCACTCATAATAACACCAAAACTTATCCAAGAACAGGATCGATGTTTGGTTTCTGTTCAGTGGAAGATGTTCATATTGTTTGTGAGAAGATCATGATTGTGCAAAGAGACAATGGTGATAGAAAGAACAGAAAACATGCGAGATTAAAGTATACTATTGATGATATGGGAGTTGATGTTTACAAAGCCAAGGTTGAAGAACTATGGGGCAAGACATTTGATGCTCCAAAGCCATTCAAGATCGACTCCAACATCGACTATTTCGGGTGGTGCAAAGACGAGCTCGGACTCAACCATTACACATGTTTCATTGAGAACGGTAGAATTGAAGACACTGTTGAAAAGCCACAAAAAACAGGACTAAACAAGATCGCTCGTTACATGGTGGAGAATGGTTTCGGAGAATTCAGATTGACCGGAAACCAGCACATCTTGCTGTCCAATATTCCTGATGAACAACTCCCTTTGATCAAAAGACTCTTGAAAGAACACAACCTGGATAACCTTGATTTCTCGAGCTTGCGTCTTTCTTCTTCATCGTGTGTTGCTCTACCTACTTGTGGACTGGCAATGGCTGAGGCTGAAAGATATCTGCCTGTTTTGATCGACAAGCTGGAGGTCGAACTGGAAAACATGGGGATGCGCAATGATTCGATTGTGATGCGGATGACTGGATGTCCTAATGGATGTGCACGTCCTTGGCTTGCTGAGGTGGCTCTTGTTGGAAAAGCTGCGGGAACGTACAACTTGATGCTTGGAGGTGGATATAAGGGTGAACGACTGAACAAACTGTTTAAGACAAATGTTGACGAACAAGAGGTGATGAAGATTCTTGTTCCGATGTTCCGCAGATGGTCTTTAGAGCGGCAAGATGGTGAACATTTTGGAGACTTTGTGATCCGTGCCGGCTATATCAAGCCGACCTTAGAAGGTAAAAAGTTCTGGGACGATTTGCCTGAAGATATATAAAAACAATTATGAATTACTCATTTCCAACTTTCGAAGCACTTTCATTAGAGAGATCTGGTCGAGAGGCATTTCACGTTCCAATTCCAGAATGTCTTTGATCTTGAAATCCCAAAACTTTCGTAATACCTTGTTCAACCGATTTTTCACCTTGAGATTGATCTGATCAGCTTGTTTCTTTCCCAACTCGGCAAACGCGGACTCCCGACGTTCAATCTCGCGTTGGTATCGCTGGATCAACCGTTGTTTGTGGGTCTTTGATAATCGAATTGGTCCCTTAGAAGACGCCATAATTGTTTGTTTTATTTACATTTTATTTCTTCAGCCACGCACTACCTGGTGAACGCAGTGGCGAAAAAAACATAAATCCATTCGAATAAAAGGTGCTTTGAAAATGGTTTTGGAAGCATGTATGTTAGTCATTGATAACTCCGAGTACATGAGAAACGGAGACTATCTTACTTCTCGGTACCAGGCGCAATTGGATACGGTGGAGATGATCTTTAGACGCAAGACCAACTCGAATCCAGAGACTACTGTTGGGCTAATGACCATGTCGGGCGAGTCCCCACAGGTGATTAGCAACCTGACTACTGAGTACGGTAAGATTTTGAGCGGATTGCACGAAAGTAGGATACAAGGAAGTAGTAAATTGGTGGAGGGCATTCAAGTTGCATGTTTGGCATTAAGAAATCGTCAAAATAAGGCCCAGAAACAGCGAGTGATTGTGTTTGTGGGTTCGCCTATCAGTGAATCCGAGGATGAGCTTGAAAAGCTAGCCAAAAGAATCAAGAAAAACGGCATTGCTATTGACTTCATCAATTTTGGTGAGCATCAGATCAACACGGCCAAATTGGAGAAATTTGTGTCAGTGGCGGATAATCACGAGGCATGTCATCTGGTAACAGTGCCGCCGGGCCCAAATCTCCTGTACGAGCAAGTTGACCGGTCAGTCTTGTTCCATGAAGAAGGAGGAGCCAGTGGAGGAATGGGCATGGGAGATGAGTTTGGATTCGACGATCCAAACATGGATCCAGAATTGGCTCTAGCTATTAGACTATCGTTGGAAGAAGAACGTGCTAGACAAGAAAGAGAACAGGTGCCAGCTGAATCGAGCCTGGAACCTGTGAAAGAAGAGACTAAGAGTGAAGATAAGATGGATGAGTCTAATTAGGGAGGGCGAGAAAAAAAATTGAGCCGCAATGGCATTTTGCTCCAGCGCGTAGAAAGAGGCATTCAGCTTTTTTCTTGCTTCTTTGGATCTACTAATTCACTTTGCTTCAACCTCAAGCCGGTAAGATGCTAGATGCTGGCTATAAACAAGATTCTGTCCACTACAGATTCGACCAGGTCAGTGTTCGCACTGGCAGATCTGCTCCTTCTCCAACGAGGGAGCATCCAAAAAGCATATCGCCGGCAGCTCAACAAGCCGAGATCCAAAATCAGGCGCCTCAACAAGAGTACTCGTACCTGATATCTGTGCAACCCAAGTCTCTGTTTGCTGTTCCTTTGACTAAGGAAACATTTCTGGAAGCATATAGCAGAGGAAAATGGAACCTTTCTACTGTTCCTTGTCCTTCGTGTTATACCAACACCACGTTATTGAGACCTCCAGAAGCCTACAACGAGGCTAGGAGATTGAAGGCTGTAGACGCATACTCGAATTTACCTCATTGGAACAATGCACAACGATTCAACTTATTGCTTGCGAAAACAATGAAGATGTTTGAATGTAATGGAGCTTCTATCAGTTTGATTGACACTCGTTACCAAACAGTCAAGTTCCAACACAATCTCGGGTTCAAGGAGTGTGCCAGGACCATTTCGATTGACGCTCATGCGATACTTTCAGCTAGTTTTTTTGCTCTAACTGACGCTTCTGAAGATTGGAGAACCGCTGGAAACCCGCTTGTGAAGGGCCCGCCAGGAATCAAATACTATGTTGCTGTTCCGCTTGCTACTAGTTCCAAAGATGTTATTGGCACTTTTGCCATCTTTGATGCGTTCCCAAGAGCCAAGATTGAAGAAAACACAATTTCTATTTTGCAACAGATTGCCGGAGAGATTATGGATTATCTGGACGACGCCCATGTTGCTACAGCTAATGTCAACACTGGTGTTCAGACTAGTCTGGTCACCTCGCCAACGTCTGCGGAGAATGCTAAGATCATGTTAAAGAAGTACGGTCGAGCAACCAGTAGCGACATGCTGGGCTCAATTTTCGAAAGAGATGGATCTGGTAGCAGATATCAACAGAACAGTCATCTTCGATTCAGCAAATATAGTACGCCATTGGGCGATTTGATCGATCTGAATGTCTGGAAGAGCCTGTTGTCGTGCATGAACGCTACCGCTGCCTCCAAGACGCTTTCCAAGATCTTGATGGATCGGCTTGGGTTCTCTTGTGTTTACGTGATGAACATCAGAATCACAGAGCTGTTCAAAATCAATGCCGACATGTTCCCTAAAGAGAACGAAATCGAAAGCGAGACTTATAAATTCACAAACATGCTACAAAGCGTTGGAGACGAAAGTATCAATATGAAACTTCTGGGAGGTGAGGGGTATCCGGAGAACTTGAATCTTTCAAGCTTCCAGCCAAACTTCCACTATAAGGCGTTCAAGTCAGACTTTGGAATTATTTATGATTCTCGAGACCCGCGGGCTAAGTACCATTCCGGGATTTGTATGCCGTTTTTCAGGAAGACTGCCAAGCTTGTTAGAAGACGGAAGATGAGCAAGACTCAGCGTGCATCGGACAAAGCACGTGATGAGCTGCTGGAGTTGTATCACAAGTCTGGAGGCTGTTTGATTGCGTGTTTCAGTGTCGATGGTAAAGAGCTGACCGATAAGGAGATCGGCTATGTTTACAGCTGTGCTTCCATTTTGCGCAGACTTTACTTTATGAACTAGTCCACATTGGATAATATACATGATTGTTTTTTTCACAGATTGGATTCCAGGTCTCTTAGTTTGATCTTATTGGGGTTTTTGGAGTCCGAGACGATGATATTATTCAGCAGAAGGTATCTGATCAGCGGGTCATCTTTATTGTCCACTTCCAATAATTTTGTAGTTCCTGAGCTGGAAATCGAGTTATTGAGCAAGATTTCCAGAAGTTTTAGCACTCGTTGTTTCTTATCATCGAGTTCTTCTGGTGAGAAGAAGATTTCAAACTCCTTGCGAAGGACATAATCTACAATGAGTTTCTTGGAGATATCCACCAATTTTTTCGATCGTTCATTGAGTCTTTCATTCTGCTCGATGTAATGTTGTTGTTGATTTGATGAGTTGAGTAGTTGTTGTTTTTTATGCATTTGCTGCTCGATTCGCTGTTCTAACTCGCTCTTTAATGTTTGAAACACAGCCGTGGTATTTTCCATATTTTCAGTGTGTGCTTGAACTTGGTTATTTGTAGCACGAAGAGTATCTAAAGAGCTCTGAAGCGCAGTAGATTGTGATTTCAAAGATTCATGGGCCAACGAAACGCCCGCCAGATCATTTCTTGGCGGCTGGAATGGAATCTTGGTCAGAGTTTGTGTTAGAGCGATCTGGTCGACTTTTGGGGACTCAGGACTTGGATTTGCACGAAACTGTTCCAATTGCTTCTCTGCAGCTTCCAGTAACTTCTTCTTAAACTCGATCTGTGTTTCTAGATTCGTTTTATACGCAACATCATACTCTTCATCAGACATGAGGAATAAACAAATTTCGCGTCGCGTCGAAAATATTTTATCATGGACGCTAGACAAAACGATAAGGAAGTGTCACTATATTTGGGGAATTTGGACTCCAAAGTGGACGAGACTCTGTTGTATGAACTATTTGTGCAGTTTGCGCCTGTCAAGAGTATCCGATTACCGAAAGACAAGGTTTTGCGTAAACACCAAGGGTTTGGATTCGTGGAGTTTTTCAACGTCAAAGATTGCGAATACGTGCTGAATATCTGTTCGGGAATCAGCCTCTACGACAAGCCGCTACGTATAAAGAAGCTTCTGGGCGCCCAGGGCGAAGAAATCGAGTTTGACGAAGATCTAGGCCCTGTGGTTTATGTTGGAAATCTGGATAAATTGGTCGATTCTGAGAGCATTGGAGCGACATTCTCGAACTTTGGTACATTCCGCAAGCCAGCAACGGTGGTGGCAGGCGACCAGACTAGTCATGCATTCATCTACTATACCGACTTCGAGGCCAGTGACCGAGCTATTCAAGAGATGAATGGCAAAATCATTATGAATCGGGCCATCAAAATGGACTACGCTTACAAGAAGGACTCGAAACAGAAACACGGCGACCGCACAGAACGACTATTATACGAAAAAGCTCGAGAGAACAATTTCGAGATCAATGGATGAAATTTTTTTGGAAAAGTAGGAATCCATGAGCGAAATAGACCCGAAGTTATTGCAACAACTAGACGAGCCATCAAGACAAGAGGTGGCTGCTTTTATCCAGCAGGAGTCATCAAAGATGAAGATCCAAAGCTCCGTCACCAGTTTTACAGATAAGTGTTTCAAGAAATGTGTCAGCAGTGTGGACAACGGCCAATTGAGCAACTTTGAGGCTGATTGTATGAACGACTGTTTGAACCGGTTTTTGGACACAAACATCAAGATTGTTCAAATGTAAGTACTACGAACAACTTTACTAACCGCCAGTTTGCAAAACCTACAGAAATAGACAAGACCGTATATAATTATTGAAACTACTGTACATTTATTTATTTATCTCTTTTTATTTATGGGTACGTATCAAAGATATCGTTCTAACGCCAGATAAATCAATTAAACGCGGCCTTAACGATCGTATTTATGACAAGCGGAAGGCGGCGGCATTGGAGGTCGAGCGCGTGGTGCGCGACGCGCTCAGTGCCGGGGATTCTGACAAGATCGTCACAATCATCAAACAGTTGCGGAACGATTATGCGTACGCAGTGCACCAACCCAACGCGCGATATGGTGGTCTAATTGGTCTGGCAGCTGTTGCTATTGCTCTGGGACAAAATGAAGTACCCAATTACCTCGAGAGTATCATGCATCCCGTGCTTGCTTGTTTCGGGGACCAGGACTCGATGGTCCGTTATTTCGCTTGTGAGGCTCTTTACAACATTGCCAAGGTCTCAAAGGGAGAGATTCTTGTTTATTTCAATGAAATATTCGACGTGCTGTGCAAATTGGTGGCCGATCCTGAAATGAGTGTGAAGAATGCGGCAGATATTCTCGATCGGTTGATCAAAGATATTGCTAGCGAAAAAGCTGCCACGTACGCCTCAATTTTGCAGAAACCGGTGGATCCACCTTCGGGTAAAGTTGTCGACCAGAAGGGGAAGACTCTCCAAGTTTACGAACCACAATTACCAAAGGCATTTTCTCTAGAAAAGTTCATCCCGCTTTTGAAAGAACGTATCTATGCCACAAACCCATATACCCGGATGTTCCTTGTATCTTGGCTTCGTTTGTTAGACTCTATTCCAGGATTGGATTTGGTGGCATATCTTCCTTCATTCCTTGATGCTCTGCTCAATTACCTGAGTGCAAATCTAGAAGACGTGCGTGTTGTGACAGAAAACTTCCTCAAGTTGCTTTTACATGAGATCAAGCGACTCTCAGATATTCAGAAGATTGTATCCGAAACCTCGTCAGACAAGAATGATGTTTATATTCCTGGACAGGACATCGAGATCGATTACCAAAGAATTATCGACTTGTTGATTGCGTCTCTCGACTCATCCGACGAGCTCATCCAATTGGTTGCCCTTGAATGGCTGGTAACTCTGATTGAGATCTCTCCAGAATCGTTCGTGGTCCTGATGCCCAAATTGCTAGCTGTGCTGCTGACCACCATCTCTCATGCCAACAAACAGTTACGAGAGATTGCAGTCTCACTTAATCTCAAGCTTATGGAACTCGCAGCTACAAATCAGTACGAGATAAACTACACCTTGATAGTGAATCAGCTGACATTGCAGTTTCTGAACGAGAAGGAAAGTACCAGATTAGCCTCTTTGGATTGGCTGATTATGTTGCACGAGAAAAACCCTGTCAAGTTCCGGGAACATTCCGATAACACGTTTGTGACCCTTCTCAAAGCAATGAATGACCCTTCAGACAAAGTCATCAACAAGGATTTGGAATTACTGTCGAAAATATCAGGCCAGACAGATGACAAATATTTCCAGTCTTTTATGGTGGATCTACTAAATCTTTTCAAAAGAGACCGCAAACTACTAGACACTCGTGCTGATTTTATCATCCGTACGGTCTGCAAGTCGTTGGATGCTGAACGTATCTATAAGTCTTTATCGAAAGTGCTTTCTGAAGACGAATCCAATTTGACTTTCCTGTCTATCATGATCCAAATTCTGAACAATAACCTAATCATTGCCCCTGAATTGGCTGACTTGCGACAAAAACTGATTCGTGGTGAAGACTTCGAACTTTTCAAAACATTATTTAAGTGCTGGTCGCTAAACTCGGCCTCTGCCCTGTGTCTAACTCTTCTGACATCAAATTATCGGTTGAGCTACCAAATCGTGTTAAATCTCGCTGATCACGAGATCTCCCTCAATCTTCTTATACAATTGGATTTACTTATCCAGCTTCTGGAATCGCCAGTGTTTGCAAGATTAAGACTTGATCTGCTAAACCCGCAGAAAAACAAGTACCTATTCAAATGTCTATATGGATTGCTGATGCTTCTTCCGCAGTCGAATTCGTTCAAGACACTCCAGAATCGGCTCAATGCTATTACACCAATCATACACCTCCAATTCGAGAACCACCACGACGAAAAACCGTCTCATCACGACGCAGAACTGCTCTCCTACTTCGACAGCTCCCAGAAACAGCTCAGTAACATGAAAACGACTCAGTCATATGATCTAAATGCTAGTTTTACGAGCCAACTGAAAGTCAAAGATTCGACAATTGATTTGTCCAGCGTCGCAGTGGAGAACAACTCAATGATGCAGACACCAAAGAAACAAGATTATATCACAAAGTTCTCGGGAAAATTGAAACAAACCAAATGATCTCAATTTAAAGGATCCCGGAACCGTGCAAAGTTATTGTTCCTGCGCATCTGGCCAAGCGAAACTCGTTCGTGCTTCGGTTCTGCTACGCGTCGATCGACGTTCGGAACGACTAGTCGACGCTCACTAAGGATTAATGACATGGTTTGCTCTCCTTCAGGCATCTCGCGCTCGCGTCGTGGGAAACTCTGGCGGTAATACCGTGAGTATGTACGGCTTCCCAGGACACGTCCGTTGGGTAGTGAAACTCCGCTCGGAAGAACTTTCACTGTGGTATAGTCGTTTTCATCGAATTCATAGAACTTTTCAACTTCCTGTCTTTCTGCTCGCGTCTCGTATGGAATCACACAATGACCTTTCCTTTGAAGGTGTTGGCGAATACTGACAAGATTCTTTCCAACAAATCCGCATCTCAGACACTCTTTCTCCAGAATAGTTTTATCGCCAAGATATCCCAATAATCCATCCAAATCAGCCAGATATTCCCTTTCTGGAATGTAAAGTCCGTGAGATTCGAACATATGAACTGTGTTTTGCTCCGTGTCGGGAGATGATGCTCCACAATAGAAACAATCTGTCAAAATGACCTCTTCTTCCTCGTCAGTAACATCCTCGTCTGATTCTTCTGTCTCAGACTCGGAAGTGGGGCTGATGTAATCAAAATCGCTCTCTGGATGCTCTGAAACCAGTTCATCAATCGTGTACTCCGATTCAGCCACAGTTCTCACAGATCCAAGAGAAAACTCGCTCACTCTCGAAACCTCCGAGGCAGTTGGCGAAACGGCGCGACGATCGACGCTAGCAGTTATCTGAAGGTCCCGTCCTCTCTGTCGTTTCATATCTTTCTTGGTGGGCTGACGATGTCCCTTATTCTGTTTTCTGTGGATGAAAAACCCGAATTCGTCCTGGTTGCTGTTGATGGCCTCTTGTCGCTGTTGCAAGGCGACTTTCGACTGGAAGACGACGGAATCCACTGGTGGTAATCCTGCAACTCGCCGTTTCAGATTGTATCTATGCCATTCGGTCTTCATATGGATCCGTTGGACATCTGCCGTGGGCAGCAGGATCTGACAGGAGTTGCATGTATAGCTGCCTGGTCTATTGAAAGCAAGCGACATGGCAATTTTGGATGATATTTTTTTAAACGTATGCTTACATAATCGACGATTCTCTAGGCCAGACCCGTTTATAAAGAGCCATGCCGACCACGTCTTGTGCGTTAAGTTTGCCATCGAAGGTGGCCTTGAAGTATCCATGAGTTCCCAAGGACTCCTTGATGAATCCTGAGCGACCCATTTTGGTGAAGATTGGATTGTGTTGATAATGAATAACGTCCTCGGAGTTGAAGAACATGTATCTGACAGTGACGACCGATCTATGGATTTTGAAGATTTCTCCTGTGAGCACAATTCTCTTGGCCAGCATCCGCGTGTAATCGGTGTTAAGGAATGTTCCTTGTGCCATCAATTCAGTTCCGGACTCTGTGTTTTTGAAGAAGATAGCTGGACAATTGGTGAAGCTAACTGGTAGCACGGCCGAGGCAATCGAGACCGATCCTTGGTGCAAGAAACGTTGGAACTTGGCCACGTTGTTTGGACTGTTTGTGGTTTGACTGAACAGCGGGTTGACAGCAATTCTGCGGGGTCCATATTGGACGATCATCGCGTCTTTGGACTTGATTGGAGATTCGTAGTCTTCCCAAGTTTGCACGGAAAAATGGCAGACCGATAATTTATGTTCGTTTGGTAGCAGCGAGTAAACGGCAAGAGGTTTTCTTGCTGGATCTGGGATCTGTTGAATCAACTCGGAAGGTAATTTGATGAATAATCTGCATCTGTCACCTGGTTTGACCAACACCTGTTCTTTAGCGAATTTCAAGACCCGGTTCTTGGTCATTCTATAGTTTCTCACTCTAAGATACCGGTTCCAATTTGCAGGGGTCTTATCGTCGACTTCGTCATAATCCCAATCGGCAGAAGCAAGAGACTTGACACCACGGTACCGGGCAAGTCTATCGGTAGCCTTTTCGTGTGGCTGGAGCTCGATCTCATCTGGAAATTCCAGTTCTTCTCTTTCTCTTCTTTTATAGGCCTCTAATTGTTTGGCCTCTTCTTCGGGCTCCAAGTCCATATGCGAATTTTCATCGTCGTTCATGTCGTCGCTTTCAATATCCGATTCGGCTTCCTCATTAGTCTCGAGTCCCCGTTCTTCAATCAGCTCCTCCAGCTCCTCGTCACGCATCCATCTAGCTTGATACTCAGAAATACCCTTAGGTAGTCGTCTTTCACGCTTTTCAGTATTCTCATCTTCAGAGTTCATGGCCCAGTCATCCTCATCACTCATCATTTCTTCTTCAGCCACATCATCACCCTCTTGCAACCGATCTAAAGACTCTTGTTCCGGTCCTGGCAAGAAAGTCTCCGACTCCTTATCAATTTTATCAATACGGGTCACAGTAAAATCGCCCAAATCAGGAAGATGCACCAACCGGTCAGGATGGAATCCAATTCCTCTGGCTGTACCTTCCACCACTAAGTGGCCTTCCAATAATCCCTGTGGCTCCCATGAAACATTATCAGCAACAAGATATCCTCTATTGTCTCTCCAAGTGATTTGTTTTGGCTTCTTCTGGCACATAGTCCGAAGCAAATTAAGTGACTCCATTGGAGTTTCCAATGCAAAGAGTTTGTCGTTCTGAGGGAAGAAATGCTTGAAAAACGAAGTCAGCGACTTCAAAACGTCAAGCTGTAGGTTCCTCTTTGGATAAGCGCTCACCAAATCCGGAATAGCTCCGAAAACAGTCGAAATACCTTGGCTCTCTGCCGCTCTGATGATCTGCTCTCCGATTTTCGGATCAACCTCTTCGGTAGCACTGAGCCCAAAAACGATGAAATCGGCAATTTTGGCACAATCTAACACTCCAATGAGGTTGTTCATATCTGGAATAATAATCTTCAAGCTAGTCTTGAATCTTTGGACTTTTATGGATGTCACTCCAGAAGACTCTTTAATACTCAAACCTTCATCAACAGAGCCAAGGATTTTGTTTATGATATCCAAAGCCGAAACATTACTCGTAAGAGGAATGATGGTAACAATTCTCTCAACATTTGCACTATCAAAAAGCGACCGGTCCTCTAGAGATTTGGCAATCTTGTTGTGCTTCAATTGACTGGCTAGATTCTTACGTTCGAGCTTACTCTGAACTTTCAGAGCCTTATTGGATGCCTTGGATTTCTCAACTTTACCCTTGTTGGCAGCCTTGATGGCCCGCTTCGAGGAATGTCCTCCCTTAAAGCTCTTATTGGCCTTTTTCAGCGTTGCTCTGTGTCCTGCCATGCGAAATAAATTTATTTCAGATCCTAGAAAATTTGATAAATATTTTTCTTATGTAAGCGGGCTGTGCAAATCGAGAGGGAGAGAGAGGTAAAGTTTTAAAAGTCACGTGCATTCCCAGAGGTCTGGGTGATGAGTATTGAAAAATTTTTGGAGACTTTAATTTTCTATATATCAAAAGGTAAGTACAATCAGTGAAGAAAGAGAGATATCGATCAAGTGCTTGTGAAATAGCGACTGAATAGTTGGAATATTGTTAAAACACCATAGAAGATCAATCGGAGTCATTAAGCGGTCATAACAGACAGTCTTGTGCAAATTTCAATATCGTTCATCCATTTTAGACACGCTATAGATACAACCTGGAATCCAGTTTTCACTCGGTTTTCTCTTTCTTTGTTATCCCACCACTAACCTCAGTCATCATGGCCCACGAAAACATCTGGTACTCCCACCCAAGAAACTTCGGTAAAGGATCTAGACAGTGCAGAGTCTGCTCGTCTCACCAAGGTCTGATCAGAAAATACGGATTGAACATCTGCAGACAATGTTTCAGAGAGAAGGCTCGTGACATTGGATTCAGCAAATTGCGTTAAGTCACTATGCGGTGTATAGTTAATGTTAAAGCATAAAGTGCCAAAAGGTGTAGAGATGTAAATTTATTTTCTTATAATGTCTTCTTACTTTGCTCTTGGTGCCACTGGATTGTGTGGCAATGCCTTCTTGAACTTGGCTGTGAAGTCACCGCAGATTTCAGCAGTTCATACTCTGTCCCGTCACGCGCCTGCAGTCGAATTGGAGACTTCTAAGGTTATTTCTACAGTGGAAGGCCAAACCGATAAATGGCCAGAAATTATTAAGAGTCTCGATATTGCAGAACACTCCGTTTACTATTCGTCATTTGGTACAAATCGGCGTGCTGCTGGTAGTGCTGAAGAATTCGTTCGCATTGACGAAGGCATCAATGTTGCGGCATTCACTGCTGCCAAAGAAAGTGGCAAATTTGACACGGCTGTGTTGGTTTCCAGTGGTAAAGCCAGCTCCGGTTCCAGATTCCTATATTTGGCTACAAAAGGTCGCATTGAAGACAAATTATTGGCTCAGAAGTTCAAGCGGACTATAATTCTGAGACCAGGTGTCCTACTTGGTCGTAAGACTAATCACGGTGGGTTTGGAGAGTCTTGGATACCTCATCTTCTGAAAACTGCCAGAGGAACCTTTTTGGAGGGACCCGCATTCTATCCAATCTACGGTGAAGAAGTTGCCAAGGTGGCGCTTTATCTGAGTCAGAAGCCAATTGAGAAAGAAAATGAGGTGATTGTAATCGAACCTGCTGAAATGATAAGAATTGTGAGAGAGAACAATCTTTGAAATATTTGAATGTTTTTATATGGAGAATTAATTTTTACTCGTTATTAATATGTCTCGACATCCACAGTTGACTCCATATAAATCATTAGAAGAGTTTGTTGAGCTGAAAGACTGGTTCTATGGAGAATCGGTTGAACTGAAGTCCCGAGCAGTACAAAAAGTGGCTGCGTATTCCACCAAAGGAAATCTTCCTCATTCAATGGAAGCCACTGGTCTCTTGACCAGTTCGGTATTATTGGATCAGACGATCTCTACTGCCAAATCAGATCCCTTACCTATCAGATTGAGTTACACAATGGCTCTGATCAAATTTTGTAATGGATTATTGGATCCGATTCAGAAATCTACCTATGCCATGAGTTTGAATAAGCTGGCAGAAATCTTACAATTACCCACATACTTTGTTGAAATCCGGCATATAGGAACTCATGAGACTCTTCCAACTCTAGAAATGCTGCGATATAGTGCATCGAACGCTTTAGAATGGCTTGAGATTAATTACTGGACGGAGATTATCGCTAACGATCGCCAAGAACCGATTCTGGACACATCGGAATCAGAAACAAGTCTCTTGACAGAAAACTTCAAGACTTTGCGCAGAATTCGCAAACAAGATGTCCATAAAATATACAAATTCGGAGACTCTACAGAAACGGGAGCAAAATATTGGAAAGCAATGAAAGCCTTAAAAACGGTCTCTCAACAAGTCTTAGTCGATTACATGGCTAACCAGAACTGTCTAATCCTGAAAAGTGAATTGAATGATAAAAAAGTCAATGGAATTCGACTACTCTACAGACCCATTTTGGAAGAATTGGGATACGATGTTATACTGGATTTATTTCAGACTTTACTATCAGCAGAACCAACAGATGACATAAATAATACACAAAGGTTTCAATGGATTGAATACTTCATTAGTAACCAGCTGACTTTCAACCAAAACTCCATCTATACGAAATTTGTCAATCCGCATTCTATTGGGTTGCTTATCTCTCTCCTGACCAAATACCCATCTGAATCAACTCCCTCTTTACTCAAGAAGTTGGCATCCCATAAACAACTGGTACAACCTGAAATGGCGACAAAAATCAGCGAGCAGATTAAATTCATACAATCTTTCTATATATCCGATATGACGACGCAACCAAAGCAAAAGAAGGCTAAGAGCACGGCGTTGTATATTTTCGAGCCCCATACGACATGGGAGCCTAAGCCATTTGGCCAATGCTAATCAAAATTCGATTTTTTGTTTGAAACCGGCTGCTATTTCCACCAATCCTCGATGCTTATACTGATCATTTTTGCGGCCGTTGATCACGAAATCGTCCACAAACCGCGAACATTTGGCTTCTCCATATTGATGATGAACGAATCCGATCAAATAGTGAAGCAGGTCAGCTCTTGAAGTCTGTTCCAGTTTTATGGTTTCTTCGTCCCGTCTGTCCAGCAGAAGATCGTTTTCCAGACTGCGCAAAAACTGGTCGACGAATTGTTTGCGGAACAACATTATGTGCATTTTTCTCGGATTTGGCGTCTCAAACTGGTCGTCTGTTGAGTTATTGAGCGAATACAATGCAAGACGATGTCGTAGAATTCTCTTGCCAAGTTCACCCACAGTATCCAGCTCGATGTGGATCATGGTCTTGGAAGAATCCTCAAGTCGTGTAGAAAGTTCACGGTTCTCCCTATGATAGATGCAATGATATAATAGATAGTCTTCTAACATATAAGTTTCGGGAAGCATATGTTTGAGGATGCGAATCCGTGAGTCGGCAGTGCGTCGAAAGTATAGATTTGTTTTGTACTTGGTGTACTTCGAAAGTTCCGGTTGACTTCGCTTCAACACGGCGGAGGGTACCAGCGTTTGGTAGGCCCTTCGAAGCATGAAAATTTATATGAAAAATCAAAAAAATATCAAAAAAATATCAAAAAAATATTAAAAAATATTAAAAAATATTAAAAAATATCTAGAATATTATGCCTCCTAAACCGACCAAAAAGAGTTCGGACTCTGAGCCGGCCAAAACGAAGCTTCCCAAGCTTCCAACAGAGTTTATTGTGCGTCCTTCTAGCTCGACTCTGAAAAATTCCTGCTCCCTGTTTGTCTCCCCACAGATACTTCAAATAACCGGCTGGAACAATGGCAGTTTTGTGAAACTGTGTCGCGGATTGACTGAAATCACACTCATTTTGCAAACATGGAAACCCGAAGAGGAGGAACAGTACGATTTGGGTGTGGTACTGGTTTCCAAAGAGATTCTACAATTGTCTCATATTCAATTAGGAGAGAGGGTTGAATTAAAGAAAGTAAACACACAGCCTGCCTATGCAACAGAAATTCACGTTAGTTCTACCATTGAGGAGGACCCGAAGATTAAATCACAATTGATAGACGTGGGTCTGGTTTATGAGTCTTTAACATTGGAAAATATCAAGGTGGACAAAATTGTCAGTGTGAACACGCTCACAGATTCTCTAAAGGACCTTTCATTAGGCAAAGGATCCAAATCCAGAAAGATGGTGCCGTTTTTGGTCCATCAAAATACTACCAAAATCAATTCAACTGTCGTCTCTTGTGTGCTACCAAATCCACCTCCATATAATTATTCCAAGATCGGTGGATTAGAGAAACAGATAAAAGTACTAGAAAGAACCATCGATGTTCCTTTGAATGAACCTGAACTATTCCAGCGATTTGGTGTTGATCCACCACGTGGAGTGTTGCTTCATGGATCTTCTGGAACCGGAAAGTCTCTCCTACTGAAAAGTCTTGCTTATGAGTCTCCCGATTGCCATATCATCAATATCAGCGGCCCAGCTATTGTCTCGAAATATCTTGGAGGCACTGAAGAGAAATTGCGAGAGTATTTCAAAGAGGCTATGAAATACCAGCCTGCCATAATTTTTATTGATGAAATCGACTCGTTAGCTCCAAGTCGAAATAATGACGATGTATCCGAGGTTGATACTCGTGTCACCGCCACTTTATTGATGGCTATGGATAATATCGATGGGGCTGTTGTTGTTATTGGTGCTACTAATAGAATCAACTCGATTGATCCAAGTTTGAGACGGCCAGGGAGATTCGACCAGGAAATTGAAATTCCAATCCCCGACGCTGCAAGTAGATATGACATTTTGCTCAAACAATTCGATTCCATGAATAGTCAGCACAATTTGACGGGTAGCGAGATTAAGAAGATTGCTGATGTGACTCACGGGTATGTTGGAGCCGATTTAGTTTCACTCTGTCGAGAGGCTATTTTGAGATGCATATCCAGAAGTCTATCGAATAAGGACGCGCAAAAGGTCTCGTTCGAGGACGTGGACGAGGCCAGGACCGAGATCAGACCAAGTGCTATGCGTGAGATTGTCCTGGAGATGCCAAAGGTTTCCTGGGACGATATTGGAGGACAAGAGGTGTTGAAGCGGAAGTTGAAAGAAATGGTCCAGCTACCATTAACAGCAGCAGATACATTCAGAAGATTGGGCATCTCAGCACCGAAAGGACTGTTATTATATGGTCCTCCAGGATGTTCCAAGACATTGACCGCAAAGGCCTTGGCTTCAGAGTCTGGATTGAACTTTTTGGCTATCAAGGGCCCAGAGATTTTCAACAAGTATGTTGGAGAGTCGGAGAAGAAGATTCGTGAAGTGTTCCGAAAGGCACGAAGTTCTGCTCCATCCATTGTGTTTATCGACGAGATAGACGCATTGGCAACGAACAGAGATAGCGAGGACGCCGGAAACGCATCACGCCAGGTTTTGAACTCGATGTTGAACGAAATTGACGGAGTTGAGGAACTTAAGGGAGTGATTATTGTCGGTGCTACCAATCGACCAGATTCTATCGATCCAGCACTTTTGCGGCCTGGAAGACTTGATCGTCACGTTTATGTTTCTCCTCCAGACAAAAATGCAAGACTACAGATTCTGGAAAAGAATACTGCCCAGTTTAATCTTCCAGATCGGGACCTTCTTCTGCAAAAGCTAAGCGAGCTCACCGAAGGCTTCTCTGGATCCGAGACTGTTCTTCTTTGTCAGGAAGCAGGTCTTAATGCCGTGATGGAAGATAAGAATTGTTTGCAGGTCTTGGAACGTCATTTCATGTCTGCACTCAACGACATCAGCAAAAATATCACTCCAGAAATGCTCCAATACTACGCAGAGTTTGGGGAGAAATACAGGGCTGTGTAGTTAAAAAAAGTTATCTCTAAAGAATCATGTCGATGAACGCTAATAAGGCCATTACTATGGGAATTTTCGCTGCTGCCGGAGTTTACATGGGAATGAAGTTCTTTGAACCCATAGTTATTGAACAATTACGGAAAGATGGCAATTTGAGATCTGACATCGACGTTCCTCAATACGACGAGGAAGGCAATAAACTACTGGATCTGCGCGAACGCGCATCTTGGGAAGCCATAAAACAACAGGCCGAGCAGCAAGAAACACCTGGCGCAGAGGAGAAGAATTAACGATGATTATTAGTTGATTCTTGGACTCTTGTTTGAATTCCAAGGATTTGACTTATGTTTCTGACATAAGCCAAAAAAAATTTTAATCATGGCTAAGCTTAAGAAGAGATCAAGAAGCGCAAAATTGGCAGGCGCTCGCAAGCCTAATGTTGCAAAGGATGACAAGGATCTTATGAAAATTTCTCCTTTATTGGATAAATTGAAGTCTGACTCGATTAACGATCGGTCGATGGCTGTAGGAGCAATTAATACTCTCTGTGATACAGATCCAGATATTCGCAAATTGTTCTTGAAAAATGACCTTGTGAGGACGATTTTGACGAAACTCGTTCATGATTCAAGTGATGAAGTTGTGGTAGAGTCGTTTGGATTGCTCCGTAACTTGATCATCGAGGAAGGTTACGATTTGAGTGTGTTTTTATGGAGATCGGATGTTTGGACAGTTTTGGAGAATGCGTTTGAAAAAGCAGCTAAATCGATTGATCACACCAAAGATGAGAATGTCTCTACCGAGCAGCGTAATATGCTGTTTGATTTCATTGAAAATATCATCGCTTGTTTGGGATCTTTATGTTTGGAGATTTCCACAGATATTTTCCATGACGATATTTTACCCAAATTGGTTTCCAAACAAATACTCAAGTTCATCATTGTTCTTATCGAGCGCAATTACACTAAGAAACTCACTTTGTCGGCGTTGGAGTTTTTGTACGATCTTTCCACCATCTCGACGCAATTTATCGAGGCCTTTTCTCAAGATGAGAATGTGAAGCAACTGCTTGGAAACCTTAACCTAACCAACGAACTATCAAAGGTTTACCTGATTGGTCTCCACTTCCAGATATTGGAGACATCGAATGGTCTTGATGACAACCAAGCTATCCAAATTGCAGAGAGTTTACTGACTATTGTCAACCGAGTGCTGGAAACCAGTCCTGAAGACAAAGAGAGCCTGAAACTTTTCGATTTGGTTCTGGACATTTTGGCAACTATGGTGGAGATCAAGGACAATGAGGAAACTGCAAACACCAAGATCGCAGACTTTTTGACTACTCAAGTTGTGCCGTTCCTCTCTAAAGTGTTCAACTACAGCAATGCGAAAGTGTTGGTGTGTCTTTCAAATATTCTGTGTTTTTACAAGACAGACAAGGCTCAATCATGTGTGGAGCTTGCAGAGGCTGCTACCAATCTTGCAGAGAGTTTCGAGTCAGCTGTGGTGCAAAATTTGACTGAGAAACTCCAGCAACAAGATTTGGAAGCTATCAATATTTATCTTGCGTATCTCGACGTCTGTCTGGAGTTCCTGAAACCTGAACAATTGAAGCCTTTGGTGCCGTCGTTGGTGGCATTCACGATGGGATTGGGTGAACTAACGGCCTTGACTGCAGAGTTGACTTGCCATAGTTTGCGCGTTTTGACAGTTGTTGGAAAACATTGCGACGATTTGGAAATGACTACTTCAATCGCCAAGTTGATTGTGGACACTAATTTCGTGGAACCTATCAAATACTACAATAGTATGAGATTGGGAGAACTGCGCAAGAAACATCAATATCATATCGAGACGGTGCTTGTTGAGTCAATCAATTCGATCTTTGATCTTTTCGATGATGATTATGCCTATAATAGACCACTCTATCATGATGGAGGATTGGACAAGGTGTTGAAAGACAATTATCAAGAATACAAAAAGATCTATAAGGCCATTGACAAAAACAGTCAACCAGGACTGAAAATGTCTTCCGAAGAGACTTTGAAGAATCTGGAACGATTCATCCAATATAAAGAAGGAGAGTCAAATAGATAACAGCATTAATTTACACTTGTATACATCATTTATCAGGATTAGCGTACCGTTTGGTCTGCTCTCTCACTTTTTTTTCGTATGCAGATCTGTCTTTTGTGAAAAGTCTCCAGGCAGGCTCCTGGGCTGGAGAGTCTGGGTTAGGGCTATCCAAAAGTTCTTGTACTCCCAATAAAATCTGTTTGAGTGAGATGGCCGGCCTCCAATCTTGTTCCTCATTCAAGATAGAAAGACAGACAGTTCCAGAAGGATACACATTTGGATGATAAAAGCCGGCAGGAAATTTCACCTTGGGTGGTTTAGCAGGATATTCTTCTGGGAACATTATAGTTAGAGGATACGTGGCGTTATCCCATAGAGTGTTTGCCTTTCCTGGGATTCCTGCTGACCAATTGAGTAAATCCAACGATCCGTCTCCGGACTTCATTGGTTTGGCGAAGAAGCCGAACGGATGATCTTTTCTCCAGTTTTTTCTAGATCATTAGTACTATTCCAGCGTGAACTTACCTTTCCTGTTGGATCCTCTCTGTTCGAAGGTTTCTCTCACTCATCAGAGTACCGTATATTTTTCAGAGTAAATTGTTTCTGTCAGTTTAAATAATGTTCATTTATTCTTTTTAGGTAAGAGTAAGAGTAATAGCAAAAGGCGACGATGAGTGCTTCGAAACAGTATTCTGACGACGATCTGGACGATCTGGATGATTTACTGGATGATTTTGATGATGAGGTGCTCAGCAAGCCACCAGGAGCAGCATTGAAGGAGCAAAGTGCCCAAGAACCAGAAGAAAAGGCAGACTTTGATGAGCATGAGTTGTTTCGCAATTTACTTCAGGAGATTGGTTCCAAAGATCCTGGGTTGTCAGAGAATCTAGCAGACTTCTTGGAAGATATCGATAAAACCCCACGAGAGGCCAGCTCTCAACAACAGCCCACAAAAAATAACTTCCAGAACGTGATTTCAGAAACTATCAACAGATTGAAAGAAAGCGGCGAACAAGTCGACAAGTCAATCCAAGAGGAGGATAAGGATGACGAATTGCTAACCAGCTTGCTCAAATCATTGGACTTGAATCTGGATCTTAAAGGATTGGAGGGGGAGAATGGACAGACCGAAGACGTGAGCAATCTGCTAGTGGAGATGCTCGAGAAATTGTCGTCCAAGAGCGTTCTCTACGACCCATTGAACGATTTGTACCAGAAATTCCCTACCTGGCTAGAAAAACCAGAGAACCAACAAGACGAAAACTATGCAACCTACGAAAAACAGTATGCCGTCATTAAAGAGATCATTACGACTTTCAACCTGCCCAATTACGACGACGCTGAAAACAAAGAGCTTGTCAACATCAAGCTAGAAGAACTGCAGGAGCTGGGAATGCCTCCAAAAGAATTACTAAACGAAGATCTCAATTTCCTGAACTTGGGCGGAAACACCGACCTCGAGCTCGCAGATAACGACATCCCCGATGAAATTAACAAGGAACTCGAAGATACTTGCAAACAAACATAAGTCTTGAAAATTTTCTAAACCCTTAGAAAAATCCCAAGACCAGTATGCAAATCAAACAAACAAATCAGACATCCAAGGAAGTTAGGGCGGTCACTAATGCACCAGAGGAGATTTTTGGGTTCGTCCCCCCTGTGGTTGTGCATCTACCGAGGAAACTGCGAATGTTTATGGTAGCACTTCATCATCTTGTTTGATTGATTTGCACAACAGGTTTGGTGCGTTGCATCAAATGGTTGAACCTTTCAAGTTAGTAAAACTTGATCATAGACTGCAGATCAGAATTGTAAATTACTGGCAAGTAAAAAAGCTCCACAAATCCTTGTAAACAAGGAAGTGTAACGAACAAGGAAAAATGTTCCACCTGCAAGAGTGGGCATATCCAAGTCCAGGAGACCTTTGTAAACCCTGTCGTCATCGTCGCAATAAGATTGGGAAAGAAGAACTCGTTTTCATCACTATGCAGTCATGATAGAGACATACCATTTGGTGCAACTCTTCTACTGAAGAAAAACATGGAAAGAAAATCTTTCACACATTTTTTTAATATAGAAATTTTTTTTCTACCAAGTTCTCAACGTTATGTAGCCCTGGTGCATTTTTTGACCCGGGTAAGTAAACCCTCTACAGAGAGAGCTTGATCTCCTTAAATCTGTCGTCGATGGCTCGCTGGTCGTCCATATACTTCAAGGTTCGCGCAAAATGTTTGTAGGTACCATCCAGTCCATTCCGATCGCTGGCGGCTTCTTTTTTCGCTGTCTTGAAGTTGCTGTCTATCAGCTCTATCAAGCCATTTAAATATTTCACCGTCACCATGTCATTTCCATGGATAAAGTAATATAATGATTGGTTCAAGATCTCGATGAACAATTCCAACGATGCCTTGGCGTCCAAAATGTTGTCTGCAACCCTCAATGCCTTTTGTAGACATTCTAACACTCTTTTCTCGTCTTTCTTTAATGAGATATGTGAAGTGGTCGAGTCATCAATTTCTTGGATAATCCACCACAAATGGGATGCCAAGTAGACTGCACGACATTGGTCGGTCTTTTTCAGCAGCTTAGACCCATATAGAGTACATTTGGTGATCAGTCTGTTGAAATTGTCCACGTTCAATTCGATCATTTTGGTGGACTCGATCAATTTGTTTATGATAGTGATCAAAGTTTGATATTGGGCTCTAGAATCAACCAGATTCTGCTCGTAGATGACAAAGGATTCAATGAAAAAGTCATAGGCAACATCAACGAGGGAGATCTCATTTGCTAGCTGTGCTGTAACCAAATTCAAGTTGAGTCTTAGACTAGGATTAATGTTCAATTCAGTCATCTCGTTGATGATTCCAGAAATGAACTGGAACAAATGTAATACCTTGACCCTTTCATCTTTCGTTTCAATCTTACCTAAAAGATGTAATTTTCGAACAAGATTTAACACAATGAAGACCAACGTTGGATAAGTGTACTTGATTTTGTTTTCTCCAAGACTCAGATACTTTTTGGAATTCACAAGCAGATCGAAATGCTTATAAGGATCGATGTTGTATATGAGATGGAGGAACTTTGCAAGTTTCTCTTGTTGAAGTGTCACTTCAAGAGAATCCTGTGTATCTTCAGGAGACGAATCGATACCAAATATACTTGCTCCCTGATTTCCTTTATTAGCCAAACCAAGATCCTTGACTGTAGGGTCATCTCCAGCAGTCACCAAGTTTTTAAGGATTTCAAGAATCTTGCAAACTTCCTCTTCAGTGGTTAATTTGACGTCATTGGCTAGCAAACAATCGATGATGTCTAGACTTGCAGCTTTTCTCACTGATGGTTTTTGAAGAGCAAGGAATTCTTGATAACTAGAATCCAATTTCAAGATCGACTTGATGCTGGAATACGTTGTCATTGGAACTAATAGAAGTGATTTCCAATGATTTTCGGTAGTGTTTTCATCTGGTTGAGTTTCCTGAAACTTTTTAGCAGCGTACTTGTAGATACAGCTCACATTATCGAAATTTTCTGGATAGTAGGTTATCGATAGCTTGCAGATACCTTGTAAAATAGCACAAAAGTCGTCACCTGGAAGATCTGGTTTCATTTCGTTTAGTTTGTCAATGAATTCGATAAACTTGCTGAAAATATCGTTGAGATCCAATGACTTAAAACTCTCGATGAAATCTTCCTCGGACTCTCGAAGCTTGAAGTCAACAAGTCTGTCGATCAACGACATCAGAACTGTCTTCAAACTGACTTCTTCATTCAAACTCAATGTTGCGTTGAAAAAGTCTTCCAAAGTAGCCAGATGGAACTCATCTGGGAAAACCTGGATGATTACATCCAACAGATATTCCTGAGCAATAACGTCTTTGCATTGGATAATTTGCTCTAATAAAGTAGGCAATATGTGTTCTTTGTAGTAGATCTTGTCGATGTTTTCAAGTTGCGATAATCTCACCAGGTTAGAACCAACCAATATTTGCAATTCTTTACGTTCGCTTATTCTCTTCTTACGCTCTGATGAATGACCTTGATGTTGCAATCTGACCCAGAGTTTATTCATTTCAACAAAATTGGTGATAATGAACTGAATTGCTTCTTCCAAATCGCCCGTGGTCTCACTTTTGGTGCTGTCGAACTCTGTTGGTAACAAATCTTTGGTGCGCTGTGATAAGTAATAACGTAAAAAGAGACCACGAATTGGATGCTGCACTCCACGGCACATCTCCATCATATCCTTCATAATTTCCTTGACCGGAGAGCCATCAATGGACATGTAAACAGTTCCAACGGTGATCATCAAGTATAATCTAGGAATGATATTACCAGCATATTGGACCAGCTCATACAAATCTGCCAAATGATTGTTAGGATGATTGGTTTTTAAGTGCTGTGCAAGAATCTCAAGCCCATCAAATGCCATAATGTACAATTCGTAATATTGTTTGGGCGAAAGTACACTTGTACGAAGCTCGTTCAAAAAGGTAGAGGCATGCTTGAGGGCGTCCATGAACTTGTTCTTCGTAGCAAGACATTTCTTCATAAGCGAGATCTGTTGACGAATCACTGTCAATGCATCATCAAGAGCCTTTTGTTGCTCTTGAGATGTCATTGACCCATTTCTGCTAACCATTGTCTAGGAAATTTATTTGTCTATCGCTTTTAAGCCAGTTTACAAAAATACATGTCAGGCAGACGGTGCACGGATGTGTGGCATCGAAGTTTATTTCGGAGTAGTTCTGATGAAGTGAGTCTCACAACGCTTTCCCTCAGGGTTTTTGATCAGATAAGTCTGGTGGTATTCTTCAGCATCCCAGAAAGTCTGAATTGGCTCGATCACAGTAACAATTTTATCATTAGGATACCATTTTTCTTGAGCTTCAGCCAAAGCTTGTTTTGCCAAGTTCTCCTGTTCCGGGCTGTGCGTAAAGATGGCCGACCGGTATTGAGTACCAATGTTGTGGCCTTGCGAGTTCACAGTTGTTGGGTCATGAATGACGAAGAAGAAATCAATCAACTCCTTGTAACTGATTTGTTCTGGATTGAAAGAAACTTGCAAAGTTTCGGCGTGGTTGGTGGCTCCGCTGCAAACCAATTTATAATCAGGATTCTCGGTAATTCCGTTTGCGTAGCCAACAACAGTATCTAGAATCCGGTCACTGAAGTGCTTTTTATAAAGATGCTCAACACCCCAAAAGCATCCAGCAGCTACGCTGAGGACTTCGCTAGTGGCGGTCGTTTTAAGAGTTTTCGAAACACTGGACATTAAAAGGTAGAGTAGCTATTACGAATCATTGAGAAATTTTCGAGATCGCCATAGTTTCGCGACATCTCTACACCACAAGGATGAGATTTGTAATCTTCGTCGAGTCAGTTTGACGAGCTTCAAATTACATGGTATGGGTTGATCTCATGCTGATTGGCATCTCATGCTGAATGGACTTTGCTCATAAGTTGTTATTGGTAGCGCCCTGGCTAAAAAAAACTGTAGAAACCATTATTGAAAACCGTAGCAACGGCATGGCCACCACGAGAGTTTCACAGGATACGTCCACAAGATGGCATAACTGTCGCACAACTATTTCGGAGTTGTTCTGATGAAATGCGATGGACATTGGTATCCAGTTGGATTCTTGTATAAATACAATTGATGATATTCTTCTGCGTCCCAGAACGACTGGATCGGCTCAATAGAGGTGACGATCTTATGGTTTGGGTACCATTTCTTTTGGGCCGCGTCAAGACAGGCTTTGGCAACACTTTCTTGCTCGGCGCCGTGTGTGAAAATTGCAGAACGGTATTGAGTTCCAACATCCGGACCTTGTGCGTTCACAGTTGTAGGATCGTGCATGATGAAGAAGAAATCCACCAGAGTTTTGTAGGAGACCGTCGATGGCTCGTAAGAGATTTGTAGTGCTTCAGCATGGTTGGTAGTTCCTGTACAAACTAATTTGTAATCGGGGTTCTGAGTACTACCATTGGCATATCCAACTTTGGTGTCCAAAAGTTGATCTTTGAAGTGTTTTTTGTAAATATGTTCAACTCCCCAGAAACATCCAGCAGCAATGCTAAGAACCTCGCTGGTAGGTGTGGTTTTCAAAGTTTTAGAAACAACAGACATGAAAAATTGCTGGATTAATAATTTTTGATGAGCTCTGTTCAGACATATACTGTCTTTGCATTCGAGACATTATTTTCCAAACTGAACAAAGTGAAGCCGATTCCGTTTAGTAAGTGGAGACTGTTACTTGAGGGAGACTCATCTGTTCCCAATGAGAAATGTCCATTGTTTGTGACATGGAACATCAAGCGAGGAACTACCAAACAGCTTCGTGGATGCATTGGTAACTTTGGTGATCTGGAATTGCCAGCTGGTGTTGAAGAATATGCTTTAGTGGCCGCTCTAGAAGATCCAAGATTCGATCCTATCAGCGCGACGGAATTGTCTAAGTTATCATGTTCGGTTACATTGTTGAAGAACTTCGAACATGTGCAAGATGTTCTAGATTGGGAATTGGGAACACATGGAGTGAGGATTTTGATCAATGGCAAACGGTCAGCAACATTCTTACCAGAAGTTGCTTTGGAACAGGGATGGACTAAGGAAGAAACGTTGCAACATTTGGTCCAAAAAGCCGGTCTCTATCAAAATTGGAAAGATATGAACATTGATCTGACACGTTATCAAGGAATCAAAGAATCCATGGATTACGAGACTTTTATGGAATTACGAGCTAAGCTGGGTTGACTTTGGGATTGGTATTTTGACAGGTGCTATTGGTTTTCTTTTTCTTTGTGGTGCACGGATGGCGATCAAAAAAAAAATTTTAGAAATAGCTAAAAAAAATTTTATTAGGATAAGATATATACAGATACCATGTCTGACGAGGTAAGTTGGAGAAGAAATCGATTGAGACTAACAGAGTAGGTGATTTGGCAGGTGATCAACCAGCAGTTCTGTGCTTTCAAGATCAAAACGACCAAGGACCAGAATTTCTGCAGAAATGAATACAATGTGAGTGGACTTTGCAACCGTCAATCCTGTCCGTTGGCAAACGCACGATATGCCACGGTGAAGAACGTTGAAGGAAAGCTGTATCTATACATAAAGACCGCAGAGAGAGCGCATACTCCCAAGTATCTCTGGGAAAGAATCAAGCTAAGCAAAGATTACAAAAAAGCACTGAAACAAGTGGACGAGCATCTGCTTTACTGGAACAAGTTCCTTATACACAAATGCAAACAGAGACTTACAAGACTGACACAGGTGGCAATCACAGAGAGAAGATTGGCTCTTCGAGAGGACGAGAGACATTATGTTGGAGTGAAGCACAAGGTGAAGAGAAGAGAGGAGACTCGGGAGCGCAAGGCACTGGCCGCTGCTCGGATTGAGAAAGCCATTGAGAAGGAGCTTTTGGAGCGGTTAAAGTCGGGCGCGTATGGTGACAAGCCGCTGAATGTCGATGCCAAGATCTGGAAGAAGGTGCTTGGAAAGGTCGAGGAGCACGAGGAAGACGAGGAGTCTGACTTCGATTCCAACGATGAGATTGAGCTTGAGTCCGAGATGGAGGACGATTCTGATGTTGGCGAGGTGGAGTACGTGGAAGCAGAAGAGGAGGATGAAGATGAGATGGTGGACATGGAGGATCTACAAAGATGGTTGGAAGAAGGATCTGATAACTCGAGTGATTCCGACGACGAGGACGAAGACGATTCCGAAGAGCCATCCAAAGAAAGAAGAAAACGTCCACGCATTGAGATCGAGTACGAGGAGGAACCAATGACCAATATAGTAGCATAATAAAATTTTCCGGGCTGTGAATAATTTTCTTTTAACGCGTATGGAGACCAAATTGTTTGAAGAGCTGGAACTGCCATCAGTTCCGGTGCCGGTGCCGCTTTCGACTCGCACATATCGATCCCCTGTGCCGAAGAACATTCTTGCGTCATCCGATCCGGTCATTTTAGGCGTGGACGAAGCAGGAAGAGGCCCTGTGCTAGGACCTATGGTGTATGGAATCGCGTACTGTTTGAAGGACTATTCGAGCAAACTCAAGTCAGAATACGGGTTTGCCGATTCTAAAACTCTGACGGTTGAGCGACGCGACCAGTTGATGCATTCGATCATTGAACCGGACAGAGATCTGAGCGATAATGTTGGCTGGGCCACGACAACGATGACGGCCAGAGACATTTCCAGTGAGATGCTTAAGCCGCGTGCTGTCGGCAATATCAATTTGAATGAACAAGCTCATGATGCCACGATTAAGTTGATTCAAGGCGTGGTTGATCAAGGAGTCAATTTGAAAGAAGTTTATGTTGACACAGTTGGGCCTCCAGAATCGTATCAACGCAAGTTGAGTAGTCAATTCCCAGGAATCAAAGTCACAGTGACCAAAAAAGCCGATAGTTTGTTCCCCATTGTGTCGACTGCTTCCATCGTTGCAAAGGTTACGAGAGATTGTAATTTGTACAGATTGGCAAAAGGAACTCAATGGGGGTCTGGATATCCATCTGACCCGCGTACTTCAAAATGGCTGAATTCCCAGGTCCATCCATTATTTGGCTGGGATTCGACAGTGAGGTATTCCTGGCAGACGGCCAAAGATGCTCTGATCAAGAGTGGAGCCATTCCGATGGTCTGGGAAGATGAATTGACGCCTAATGACGATTTTGGAAACGTTGCATCGATGATGCGTAAAGGTGGAGACACGGGGAAATCATATTTTGTTGCCAATATATAAACATCAATCGATTAATGAGCGGAGATTGTCGAAGATGGAGTAGAGTTGTTTGCATTTGTCATTGATTTCGACCAATTGGATATATTTTGTGTGCATTTGTTGTTTCTTGTCAATGATCTGATGGATGTATTTTTCTTGGTTCTGGAGTTGTTGATGATTCAATTCGAGGTAGTTTTTCGAAAGAAGACGTAGGATCTCCAATAAATCTTGTTCTGAGGAGTCTATAGTGGCGCGTAGTTGGGAATTATAATTTTTGCGATCCTGGAGTAGCTTCTCCAATTGTTGATTCTCCAATTTGAGTTTCTGTATATGTTGTTTTGAGATAGGTTGAGGATCTATAGAATCGGGTGATTCTAGATCTGGATATTTGAGCAAACTCTCGTTTTCAGGAAGTTTATCACCATTATAAGATGATCGAATTGCCCTTGATAATTGATCAGTTTGTTTCCAAATATCGAGCTTAAGTTTGCCATTTTCAGCTAGAACATTTGCCAGATCATCCACAAGTCTATATAAGGTTTTGTAATTATCTGATTGGACAACATTTCCAGTCTGGGGTTGGGCAGAAGTCTCTTCAGATTGCATTTAATAATTATTAGATCTCGATAAATATTATTCGCACTATTTAACGACCAAGATATTTTTTCTCAAAAGGTCTGGTGACGTTGTAAGCAATAAATGAAAAACCAAAAGCCAGCTCAAATCCAATGTCTCCACCAAACATACCAATCTTTCTACCGATCACTCCTGCGTACCAAGTCTGGTCCATTCCCAAAACAACACCAGCAGCACCGCAACAGAAAGCGAATGCACCAGCGTAACCTGGGTTATTCAGTTTCTTCTGGTTGTAAATGTCCAGTTTGTAACCACTGAAACCCTTAAGGTAGAAGAAGTGCTCCGAGAGAGAGATTGCGTCGTAGATAGCAAGGTAGTATCCAATGATGTTCATGAAGTTCTCCATCACATCCTCAAACTTGTAGTAAGCAGGAATACAGATGGCCAGAGTAGCGCAGTTTCCAAGGACAGTCCAAACAACTCTTGGGACCTTGGAGAGAGGAGACCAGAAAGCCTGGGCTCCCATACCAATCGAGTACATGTTTGGAATGTTGTTGCAAACGGTCGAAAGAGCAAGAAGGACACACAAGAATTGACCGAATCCGTGCAAAGATTCGTCAACAAGAATAGCGTAGACAAGACCTCCAATGGAGTATTCTCCGTAATAAGTTGCGTATTTCTCACTCACTTTGATTCCAGTGACAGCAGCAGCTCCCAAAATCATGGTGAACATCAAAGGTAAAGTCAAACCAGCTAGAATACTGAAAAACACCTTGTAAGGGTTAGAATCCTTTCTCATGTAAACAGTGTAGTCTGCGGCATAGGTAGTCCATCCAGCAGCGAAACCGAAAATGGTTCCTCCGTAAGAAATCACGTTACCTGCAAAAGTTTTTCCGGAACCCCAGGTGGTGAAAGTAACACCATCATCATTTGGAATACCAGCAGTAAACACATGATCCATGGACAATCTGGCAATAATGGCAATGAAAACAGCAAAATTAGGAACCCAAGACCATCTCTCGTAAGCATGGATGGCATTGTAACCGAAGAAAGTGACCATGATTGTAAGAATGACCAAAATCAAACATCCTCCCCATGGAGGCAGAGTATGATTGTTGACCATGTTAAGAAGTTGTGCAGAAGACATAATGTTAACTGCACCCCATCCAACACAAGCGACGACGTTGATAAAGGAGAAAATACGCACTGCAAGATCTCCAACAACATATCTAGATATCACCATTTGTCGAAGACCAAATTTGGCACCATGAACGGAATAAAAAGCAACGGGAACTGCACCCAAAATATTGAAGAAAATAATAACGAGCACAGAAGTTCCGAAATCCAACTCGAAAACTCCGTAAGAAAGAGCACCAAGCGAAAAGGTAGCAATGACCATGTTGGCAGAAAGCCACATCGAAGCACAGTTCCAAAGGGAAGTATCAGTCTTCTCTTCCTCTGGAATCATTTCAATACCTCTGGTCTCACCATGGAACATGTCCATGATGTTAGCCCAGATGGCTGTCATCTTGGAAGTTTTGAGCTCCGCAGTCTCATGGACAAACGGCTCGTCACTGAGAGATCCCTCGTGTTTCTTCTCTAAATCTTGAGACATGATTGTGAAAAACTTGAGAATTACTGGAACGTTTTATAGAAAACCAAGTGCCTCGTTTCGTTCATGCAGCGGATTAGAGATTGACAATAGAAAGCCTTACATTTTTTCTATGTCACGACCAAAAACAAATTTTTTTCTGCAGCACGGACGTTATCCAAGGGAAGTTGCAGCCTTTCTTCTATCGCCGCGGCATTCCTCGGGTTTTTTTCTTGGAGAGTTCCGGTGCAAAGATGTACCGAATCTTGGCCAATTTCTTAATTTATGTCTCTAAAACAGGTCATTGACAAGGCGACGTCTCCGGAGCTTACCGAAGACGATTTTGCTCTTTTACTGGATGTGGTCGACACGGTGAAAAGCGATGCCGATACCAACATTGAGGAATCGGTCAATATCATCAAGACCAAATTGGAATCCAACAATGCCAACGTGATTCTTAGAAGTGTTTCTTTGTTGGACTTTTTGGCCGAAAATTGTGGGGCAATGATGCGTGCTCAGATCGCGAAACGTTCCTTTGTCAATGGGTACTTGGTGAAACTTGCCAATGACCCGAAAGTTCATAATTCCATCAAGTACGCCGTCATTAGAGAGATCTACAAGTTGAGTAAGAGCTTCAAGGGCGACGAGTCTTTGCGCGCAATGGAAGATAGTTTCAAAGATCTGCAGAATAGCTATATGTATCTGTGTCAACAGGCCATTGCCGAGGTCGATGGGGGGACCAAGCCGGTGGATGGCGACGAGGATTTGGAATTGAAGAAGGCGATCGAAATGTCTTTGAAGGAGACTGGCCCGTACAGTCGCGTGGGTGGCGGAGAAACGGTCCAACAGGTTCCTGAGGTGGTGAACGAGCCAACTCCTGAGCCTGTTGCATCTACTGCTCCTGCCCCGGAAAAAGTGCGTGCATTATACGATCTTGAGTCCACCGACGAAGACACTCTTTCTTTCAAAAAGGACGACATTATCATGGTTGTCGAACAGGTCAACAACGATTGGATCCGTGGATGTTTGAATGGAACATTGGGCATTGTGCCGATGAATTATGTCGAGAAAATCCCTACCTCGACAGATCGGGAATTGGCCGAATTGAGTGGACTTCTAGACAATTCGTTCAATGTTGAGGTTCTGTTGTCGAAACTGATGGATCTCAAGACCCGTGTGTCAACACAGCCAATGTCCAGTCAAGAGTTCGAAAGCATACTGATCAGAGACGAGATTCCAGGAAAATTGGACGAGTTGCAAAAAGTGCGACAGACCATGAAACAGATCTTGGACCTTTATAAGCTCAAGATACTGGAATTGCAAAGCATGCAGAAGAATATAGATGCCAGTGTTGACGTTTACCAGCAATTGCTCAGGGAAACGAATAGTGGACAATTGGTTGCAAACTCCAACCCGACTACATTTGGATTCAATCCCCAACAAAGTCAGTACCCGATTCAGAACCCGCCGTTCCCTCGGTATTGAGCCCGATACGTTGCGCCAGTTGGGCCATCGACACCAGATTGATTTCTCTGAATTGTTTCACGTCTCTCAATCGGTTCCCTTTTGACACGAAAATTGCACCCAGTCGCTCTAGCACATCCTTACTATCAGCCAGCATCACGTGTCGTTTTTCCGCTAGTACTCCCAGCTTGTATAACGCCAGATATATAATGGAAACCTTGTATTCGTCAAATTCTGTAGCAGCTTCTGGATCTGGAGTTGTTAGCAGATCCGAATAAATTAGTGACATGCGGTCCCAAAATCCATAAACTACAACGCTTCCACACGCGTCGAATTGCAACTGTGCCAACAACGCGATCATGTTGCGCAAAGAAAACGGAGATAATCGCAAATATTTGAGTCTCGTGTATATCTTCAATTGATGTATAGAAAGCCGAGGAAGACAGAAACTTGGCTGATCTGCCAGCATATCCAACACGACAATCTCTCCAGAAGGCCAATCACGTTCCAAAATGGCGCACACCAGTTGCGGCAACGAGTCTACGCCAAGTTGTAAGAGCATGTTTTCGCAAAGATGAATACTCCCGACACCGGATCTGGGTTTTTCAAAAAAACATACGCCGTAACAGCTGGCCATGTCGTTTGAAGCGTACGAGGATGTCACGGGACTGCGGTTTTCATGGAATGCTCTTCCGCAGCACTCAACAAAGAATCTTGTTCTGCCTTACTCGTGTCTTTATCAACCTTTGAGACCGATGGATAATCCATTGGTTATGAATGTTCCACCAACGGTTTGTCGTGGATGTAAGACAATTCTGAACCCATTTTGTCAGCCAGACCTTGCATCGCGTACTTGGACATGTCCTATTTGCAAGACGCGTAACCAATTCCATCATGAGCTTAGTCAACTTCCATTCGAGACAAGTCCTGAAACTCCCAATATCGAGTATATTCTGCCTGCCTCGGCCACTCAACAGCAATTTGTGTTCTTCTTTGTTGTGGATCTGTGTCAGGACGCAGAATCGCTCGAAATTTTGAAAGAAAGTTTGTTGGTGGCTATTAATTTGATTCCTCCAAATGCCTTGGTTGGATTCATCACTTTTGGCAGAAACGTCAGCGTTCATGAAATCGGACACCAAGATGCAAACTCTAGCTACACCTTCAATGGACTCAAAGATTACACCTCAGATCAGATCGAAAAGATCCTTGGAGTACTCTCTGGTGATCTCAGAGCAGGAAGAAATCCTGCTCCTGCATCATTGGAAATGCCCCATAATCCAGCGAACAGGTTCATCCAACAACTTGCCATGTGTGAGTTCCAGCTCACCACTCTAATCGAGTCTTTGACCCCAGACTCGTTCCCGGTGGAAAAATATCATAGAAACCAACGTGCTACCGGAGCAGCTTTAAATGTGGCCACTAGATTGATGGCTTCTACTTTCCCAAAATCCGGTGCAAACATCATGCTCTTTGCTGCGGGTCCTTGCACTTATGGACCAGGAAATATCGTGGCAACTCCTTTGAAGAATCCAATAAGATCCCATAGTGATCTTCAAAACGACTCCACTATGCTCAAACACTTCAAGAAAACCGCAAAGTTTTACGACCAACTGGCTACCATAGCAGTGATGGCAGGCCATACGTTCAATGTGTTTGTTGGCTCGTATGATCAAGTCGGTCTCGCAGAAATGGAATGTCTAGTGCATAAAACAGGAGGAACAGTCATCCAAAGTGACGGGTTTTCCACCGCCATCTTCAAACAGTCGCTGCAACGCTTCTTCAATAATGCATCCACTGGTGGAATGGACTTCGGCCTCAACGCCACTCTCGAGATCAAAACAACTCATAATCTAAAGATCTCGGGTATTGTTGGTCACGTGACCTCGTTGAAACGGAAGTCCAACATTGTTGCCGACAAGGAAGTAGGCATTGGAGGCACAGATTCGTGGAAATTGGGTGGTGTTTCTGTCCATTCTACGTATGGTGTTTATTTTGAGCCTGGACCCGATGCTAATCAGGCTGCCGTTCTGATCCAATTCATCACCAGTTATCAACATCCAGATGGAACCAGACGCTTGAAAGTCACCACTTGTCACCAGCCATGTTTACAATCGGGACAGAATCTGATAGATTTCTTCGATCAGGAGGCTGCTGCTGTTTTGGTCGCTCGACTGGCACTTTATAAAGTGTTGAAGGACGATTCTACAGATGCTATTCGGTGGTGCGACAAGGTTTTGGTGGACATGTGCTCCAAATATGGCAATTATCGAGTTAATGATGTCAAATCTTTGGTTTTGGCACCGACATTGAATCTGTTTCCACAGTTCATGTACCATTTGAGAAGATCGAACTTCATTCAGATCTTTAATTCTTCACCAGATGAAACAGCTTTCTATAGACATTGTTTCTTGACGGAGGAGTGTATGAACTCGTTGATCATGATTCAACCTACCTTGACGTCGTTCGAGATCGAGAAAGAGCCAGAACCGGTACTTTTAGACTCGTTGTCCATCAGACCGAACCGGATCTTGCTTTTAGATACGTTCTTCCATCTGTTAATTTTTCATGGGTCACAAATAGCAGACTGGAGAAGACAGGGATATCAAGATCTGCCAGATTACGAATACTTTAAGGAATTCCTGAACTTGCCGCGTGTGGAAGCTGCAGACATCCTGGTAGACCGGTTCCCTCTTCCACGGTTCATTGACACGGAAGAAGGAGGGTCCCAGGCCAGATTCCTCATGTCGAAGCTAAATCCTACAACTTCATACAAAACGGGCGACGAACTCAACATCCTGGCCAGCGGCAACGGAGAAGCCGGTGCAGTGGTCCTGACCGACGATGTGAGCCTGCAAACATTCATGCAACACGTCAACAAAGCGGTTGTCAAGCCATCATAGATACAAAATTCAGCAAGCTGGAACTTTGTAAGTAGAAATCAAAAATTATGAGACCCACACTCCTCCAAAAGGAGAAAGCTGGCGAGCCAGTCAGCTGCAGGTATGTGCAAAGCATACTGGAAAGGCCCGATCACAAGGACTTGATGATCTCCCGTGATGTCCCAAGGTAAGTATGAAAAAATATAACTGGACGACGGGGGGTTTATATAGTTCTCAAAAGGCCGGGTAATTCGTTTGGGGATTTTTCCTGATGGAAAGAAAAATCAAAATAAATCTCTGTGTATTCCAATTATGCCTTCATTTAGGGAAGATAGTTTTTTGATAGTCCAGCCGGGCTCGCAATCCACATTGGTGCGATTTGGCATTGAAGATGTCTTAAGTCCCCCGGCATATAGCATTCCAACCAAAGTGTACAAAAATCCTGAGAATCCTTCATTATATACCATCCAGCCTCAGAACGAGTCTTTGGCAGTGTATCCGATTGTGAAAGGAGAGATTGTCGATGTTCATGGTCTCAACTTCTTGCTCAAATGCATTGTCAGGTCGGTTCTGAAAGATCATCCTGTTTTGCTATTAAATAGCATTGCTTTTACCTTAGTTCAATCGTCCAGCAGATGGTCTACCGACGCGATCGAGATGATTACCAAGTATATTTTCGAGACTTTACAATTCGGAGCGTTTTCTATCGTTCCTGCGTCGCTTTGTTCTATGTTCGCGTACGGGTCTTTGGCCAATGCTTGTGTTATTGACATTGGTTACGAAAAAACAGAAGTGACACCTATATTGGATTATCAGGTGTATGTTCCTGGGATCAAGGTGATTGATAAAGGAAGTGCGCTGATTAACGAGAAGCTGTCACGGTTGTTGCCAGATTTGAGCAGCAGTCAGATCGAGGTTTTGAAGCGGTCTCCAATCTTCGAGGTTTTGAGTCCAGAGGAGGCAAAGAATTCGTTTTTCGGTGCCGAGCAACTGGTGGAAAAATCTGAGGTTGATGATGGAGTGTTAGATGTGGCAGCCATTGTGACGAGCGAGAAGTCCACCAGAGAAATTCTGGCCGAGAAAGAACGGCAGAAAAAGAAGCCAGGAAAGCAGTCAAAGGAAAACAAGTCTTCCAGCGAGCTGGAGACAAACACTTTCATTGACACCGACGGTAACACTGTGACAGTGGGTAAAGAGCGGTTCCAAGGATGTACCGAATTGATCGAGCGCATTGGAGATGCCGTGTACCAAACCTTGTCGAAACTCACGGATTTGAAGCGTGTACAGGAATGTTACGACAATCTGATTCTTGTTGGCCAGACTAACAAGATACATGGACTTAGGGAGGCGCTGTTGGTTTATCTGTACTCAAACTACGTTGTTGGCCAAGGCGCGGTGTCGGGCCAAACAGGAGCACCATTTTTAGGTGACACCAACAACATGATCCAAGACCTGAATCTGATCCAAGTTCCAAAGCACGTCAAAGTCTTGAGTCGGCCAGACTACTTTTCGGAGTGGAAAAAGACCGGATTCGAAGACTGTTCGTTCTTGGGAGCACAGATCCTGGCAAAACAATTATTTGGCTCACATTCGCCCAATGGGGCCATGTTGAGAGAGGACTACCTGGAAAAGGGCCCAATTGGAATTTGGCATAACAAGTTGTAGTATACATACACTAATAGAACTCAATCACCCCGCAATCTTCTCGCTAGATGGATATCTTTTTGCATAATGGTGACTCTTTTGGCATGAAGAGCGCAAAGATTGGTGTCTTCGAATAGATGGACCAAATACGCCTCCACAGCCTCTTGCAACGCCAGCACTGCAACAGATTGCCACCTGTACGTACTGGATCCAAACTCGTCCTGGACAATTTCGCGAACTAGTCTGGCAAAAGGCAGTTTTCTTATAAGCAGCTCTGTGGATTTCTGGTAGCGTCTGATCTCGCGCAATGCCACAGTTCCAGGCTTATATCGTTTCTTCTGAGTTTTGAGTTCTGTTGGATCACCAGGTTGGTTGGTCATTAGGCCTGATGAGATGGTGGAGGAGGCCTTGAGTTTACTTGTGACAGGGGTTTTTTTCGGGCTCATTTTTTTCAAGCTGGCAGGCGAATTCTTGAAGCCACTACTTGAGCCCATCTTGGGCGTCTTGGGCGTCGTACTGACGTGTTTTTGCTTGTTTAGTCGCGCCATTTCAAAAAGATGGCATAAACTTTATCGGGACAATTTTTTGTTACCCCTTTGGAAATAATTATGTGCAGCGAGCGAGTGGCTGGGCTGTGAAATCGACGCGTCGGTTCTCAATATCAATTTAAGTCTTTTGTAATACAAAATGCACAGGAAATGAACAGTTATTTATCGGCAACTTCTGATCCCTGAGAGAAGTTGGAAAATGCGTCGGCAGCTTCTTCTGACTCTGCTGGCTGAGTTGGCTTAGTCACTGGTTCGGCCACTGGCTCAGTCACTGGTTTAGCTGCTGGTTTAGCTGCTGGCTTGGCTGCCTTTGGGACCGATCTCTTAGGTCTAGGTGGTTCTTGAGTCATAAACTTCATGAATCTCTTTCCCAGACCAGCCTTCTTCTCAGTCTTTACAGATCCGTTAGCGGCTCCATTAGTAACGGTTTCGCTCTTGGATCCTGTCACTGGAGCAGTAGATAATGCCTTGGCTTTGGAGGCCAGGACCTCGGAATCATCAACCACAGAGGCCATTGGAGGCTTCTCGATCGTGCGGATATCGGCTAGCGGGTCCTCGCCATGTGCAACCTTGTTTTGGGCCTTAATCTCCTCCCAAGTTTTCTTTGGAACGGAAACATATGGGGTAGCAGCAGCAGCTGATGCTGCAGGAGCTGAAGTCTCAGGCTCGGGTTCAGGCTCGTCAAAGCTGAACTTCTTTGGCTCAACAGGATCAGGAACAGAAACTTCTGGAGGCTCCTGGATGGTGGCATCATCCATAACAAATGGAGAACGGTCAATCGTTTCTTCATCAGAAACAATACTATCCACATCTTTCTTCAAATGTTCGGGTAACATACTGTTGATTTCCTTCTCTTGGGCCTTTGCAGAAGCCTTGATCTCCTTGAGTTCAGAAACAAGTTTTTGACGCTCAGCTTCGACATCCTCCTTCTCGCAGACAAGCTTCGAGCGCACGGCAATAAACTCGTGCAATTCCCGTTTCTTTTGCTCATAATCTAACTCAGCCTGTTCGTGGACCAACTGGGACTCTGCAACCAACTTCTCGGACTCAGTGGTGGCACTTGTAAGCAGTTTCTCGGTCTCTGTAATCTCCGCATCGATCTTGGCAAGCTTGGCCAATGTCGACTCAAGACTGGCACTGCCTTGCTCATACCGCGCCTTGTGCTCAGCCAAGAACGCGTCCGCAGCCTCCCGCTTAGCCTTGAGCTCGTTCCAAAGTGCAGTCTCTTTCTCAACCTCGGCAACCAAAGGACCAACATCATCGTCATGTTCTTTCTGGATATCAGCAATCTCAGCAGCACGCACAGCATCCTTTTCTTCCTTGACTCTCTTAAGTTCGGACAATTTGGTGTCACGCTCAGTATCGATTTCATGCTTGGAATCCTCCTCTTGAGCAATTTGATCTTTTAGTTCCTGCTCTTTGGTCTCCAAAGCAGCTTGTTGCTCTACTTTCATAGCAGCTTGGGCCTCTTTCAAAGCGTCCTTGTCCTCTTGTAACTTTTGACGACGAGCCACTTTGTCAGCCTCACGCTTCTGTTTAGCATCAATCTTGGCCTGTTTTTGAGCAGCGAAGAATTCAACTTGCTTCCGTTTAAGCTCCTCCTTCTGTCTTTTGGCCTCCAAATTGGCATTCCGTTGAGATTCAACTTTGGCATTCAAATCGCTCAAAATCGGAGCAACAACAGTACTGGCCATCTTGTTGATCTCTTCAGCACTCAATAACAAACCTCCTCCAAGATCAATCTTGCCCGCAGTGGTGCTCTGACGTTTGGCAAAGTTGGCCTGTGCAATCTGCACAGCCTTGATGTTCCATTCCTTGTTGCTGAACAAATTATCTTGGACAGACTTGTTATCGATTCTATCCAGAGTTGCATTGGCGTTGGTGATTGCTTTGAGAAGCACCTTGTTGTCGATCAACGAGTTTCTGGCCAAGGTGGCTCTTTCTTCGGCGGCGTAATCTGGGTTAGGGTCGAAGTTCTGCGAGGCTAGAGCTCCCACAGAGGCAAACTTAGCATTATCCAGATTGTCACTAGCAGTAGGAATACCATACATGCCTTCGCGGGTCGGATTGAGTCTGGAATTCATACTTTTGAGCGCACTCTTCTCTGCCGAAGAGGTGATCTTACTAATATCAACAGCACCATTGCCCTTAAGATAATTGTTGGATGTGGTGAGTCCTGATCTGGCGTCCATACTCTTTGGATTGATTCTTGAGTCCATCGTCCGTGTAGCAGAAGCAGAAGCTTGTCCATGAATTTTGCCGATGTCGATCATCTTAGAAACCTCGTACGCGCCTCCAACAGTCGAACCACGAGTAGACCCCGTCTGCATCTGACTCATAGTTGTACGACCAGACCTTACGTCGTCGAAATCGTACAGGTCTTGCAGAGCATTTCTTGCCGCGTAAGAAGATGAATGTTTCAAAACAGATGAGGCGGCATCCTGAGAGTCCTCAAACTCGTTGGGTTCCATTCCTTCCTCGTAGAATGGATACTTCTGCGATTTGGCACTGATTGCGGCATACTCAGCCTCTGGAGCAAAGTTATTTCTTCTCCAAGCACTAGGAGCAGAATCGGTCTTTGCAATTAGAGCAGCAGTGGCAGCATCTGTGGAAAGTTCGCGCTTGTACGCATTGATTGATAGATCCGTAGAAGAGGCCAACAATGCTGCAGTGTCGGAAGCAGAAGGGTCGACTCCAAGATTGACCTTGGCTGGGTTATTGTAGATTCCGTACTTAAGTTTGGCCCTGTAGATGGCTTCTTCACTCAGAGGTCTTCCATTAGTCTGATAGACGCTCTGGCGAGTGGATTTGCTCGTCATTGAAGGAGCACTTTCCTGGTACGACAACATTAAAGAAAGGTTATCGGTGAGAGATGAAATTTCCCTGGTTGCTCTTTTTGCAGGGATGTGGCGGTGCGAGACGAAGCAGGGTGGCGTAAAGAAGCGGGAAAAGGGAGATGATCGGTGAATTAGCATGCACAAAACATGTTTGCTACAGTTGTTTGTGACAACACGTCCGATAGCAACCGGAACACGGTACCATTAGAGCGATGGTACCGCTCCTCAAATGTGGCTAAGTATCTACTGATGTTACCCCTTTAGGAAAAGTGGTTTGCATCTTTTGGGAAATTAGTGTGGACCTCACACAAGCCAAAATTTTCGTCCACGGGGGCCGGGTAACGTTTTGCGACCCACGCGATGGTAATGTGTCATATGCGCCACCTAGCCGCAAACACACTTCAAACACAAGTGATCCGATAAGCAGATTATAAAAGCATGGCAAATGCCAATTTCACACTCAAAACATCTTCCTCTGTTGTTTTGATGGACTCATCAACGCAAGCAGCATGAATTCTACAGACACTCCCGCTCCTTTGATGGACTTTATATCCAATTATGGCTACGAAGAGCTCGAACTTATCGATCCAAAGAAGGAGTCTTTGGTGTCGGATCTGAAGGAATTTGGGTTCGACGCGGGCGAGTTTTTACACGAAATTCAGAACGACGATCTTAATTATTCCGATGTTGAGTACGAATTGGATGTGGACTTCGAGCCTCCCAAATTCTCCAATACCCCTATTACTTCGCAACAACAATATATACCAGACGACGACGACGTGCCTGAGCTGACGATCGACCCTTCTAAAGTCGACCTGAACAGTACTGTGGTGCCTTCGAACACTTATTCGCTTTCTTTCTACGACGCTGTTTATTCCGATCTCTTACCTTCTTCGCCTGTGGGATCTGATCGGTTCGAAGCAGCGTACGACACCTTCCCGTCCAAGTTCATAATGGACACGACTCCCGAAACACCTATATCCTATGATGGTTCGCCGATGTCACTCCAAGGGTCTCCAGCGCTGGACACTTCCCCTGAGATGCAATCTGAAATTTTGGATTTGAAACATGGTTGCAAGACTCGTATCACGCTCAAGATTCCTGGCCGACCAGCACCGCGTGCTCTGGTCCAACCTGGAAACAAGCTCATCTGCGAGATCGACAGCTGCGGGAAACAATTCAAAAACAGAGCCCTGCTATCCAGACACATCAATTGTGTCCATCTACATCTCGAACGGTACGTTTGCAAGTACTGTTTACGCAAATTCACACGCTCAGATCATATGAAGATCCATGTTGGTAGAATGCACCAAGATAAAACTGGTGATGTGAAGAAACGTTCTGCCACCAGATCCAGAAAGAAAAAATAAAGTTTAGCATCCCATACACCCCCGTACCGGTTTTCTATTGCATTATCCTGTCATTGCTCACCGCTCATGTTGCATTCCTCTTTGCTATCGCATATACTCCCAGTTCCGTCGGCGCGAGGTGTACCGAATATATTCAACTAGTATCATAATTATTTATTGCATGGAGCAATTTTTGTTCCAATGCATGAATCAAGTAGAATGTGAAGTAGCGGGGTTCGTCATTTGGAAAGCCTAATGGGGAGTCTTTTTCGAGCCAAAACAGAGTATTTTTGGTTCTTTTTCCAGACAATTCCATTAGTTTTTGCCAATCCTGGTAAGGATATAGATAATCTGGGTTTTCCTTTGCCATTAATGCTGCCTTTAGAAGTTCTTGGGAGATTGTATGGAGTTCTAATAATTCTTGAAGAAATGGATCTTCTTTCTTGTGAAGTTTCGATATATCTAATGGTTCATTTTCAAGCACTATCTCGAAATTATATTCAGTTTGTTTCTTAGAGGTGAGCTTTTGCATTGAATGAAGTGTAGCAAAGAGGAAATCACTGATGTTCATAACCAAAATAGTCATTATTGGAATTGCAGCAATAGACCAAACGCAAAAGAAGGCTCGACCTCCTGGAGTTGAAGGTGATGGCACTCCATAACCAATGGTAACAAAACACAGGAAAGCAAAATAACAACTGAGACTGTAAGACCAATCTTCGTAGACAGTGAATAATAATGATCCGAGTAACCAGAACAATATCCAGAATGCAAAAATAAGCACTGTACTGGATATCTTCTGATAGATGGAAGCCTTGGAGTTGACCTGACGCATTTTCATAAATGACTCGTAGCTGGAAAATGACGGCGAGGATCTTCGCAGCTCGAATTCCCGAAAGTATTGCATATGATGCCAATACATTGTTGCTGCAGACGAAAAAACCACCAATTCACGGATCGTCGCAATGATAAGTCCGAAAAGAATCAGTCCAACCACACACCACAGCAGAGTCAAAGTCCGGGCTGTGCTGGTCTGGGGCACAAAATCTCCAAGTCCGATGGTTAGGATGGTGACGATTGCAAAGTATAGGGATTCACCGTATGAGATGTCCATTAATGCGGTAATCATTCCTGCTCCCCAAGCTAGCCAAATAACAAAGAAAATGCATTGGGACATGAGTGTTGTTTGAATTCCGTCAAGATTGAAAGAGGGCGGATATTTGCCTAGCAACGCGCCCAGATAGTTGAGTGCAAGTAGAACAAAGTTGGTGGAATGTAACACGAGAGTGAATATCGCAAACCAGAATCCGTACGAGTAATCATACCGAAGATATTTGTGGTTGGTAATAAATCGGACATGATACACCAAAATCAATGTGAGTTGAATCGCACTGGCCATAAACCATCCAGTAACAGAAACCATCTGTGCTCGTGAATACGACATCTTTTGACGATAGTTGAGTAACAGGGCGATGTTTGCAACCAATCCACAAGTCATCGAGACCACGTTGGCAGCGTAGCACCAACTCTCATCAGCCCCCGCAGGCTGACCAGTGATCCTGTCTTGCTTCCAGTTACATACCACAGCTGCAATCGATAACAGGTTCGATAATGGACCCAGACATCCACAAATAAGGGGAAAGTACGTAGCAAACAAGAACCAAACCACAAAGGAACGATGTCCCGGAGGAACAGAAAGATTCTCAAGATGCCAGTTGCTGTTATTGAGTAATGTTCGGTAGTATTGGCGAATCGAAGAATTATAAATTGGTGATTCCAGCGTAGAGGGTCGATCTGAGTCCATATTTGTATCTGGAAATTAATAAATCAATATTATTAAATATTTCTTCTCTATAGTGTATTAGTTTTTGACGGATCTACTCCTCACACCTCTAGTACATTGGTGGTTGCAAGGAGGAAGTCTAGTTCGGCCTGGATGAAATCGCAGTAGTCGTGTGCGCTGACGCCGGCGTCTCGCAGATAATTCAGCTCTATGGGCTGGTCACAGAAGTATTTCTTAATGAAATTCCATTGACGCAGCTCAAAATCAAACGAAAAGCCTTGTTGGTCTCTGTACATGCGAATGCGATGTTTTTTGTTGTCGAACAGATTGCCATTCTTACGGATCCCGACAGGGTCCAATTTTGGATAATTGGAATGGATGAACATTGGCTTGCTATTTTTCTTGGTAAACCAATCTTCAAAGGTTTTGGAAGGATCATATATTTCATGATTGGTCCACCAATTGTAGATCTTTCCAGTTAATGAGCGATCGCGGACTTGTGCCAATTCTATTTGTTGATCAAACCAGACTTTATATTTCCCCACGAGTTCATAGTCCCGGATTGGGTTGTATTGGATCATTCCAACACCAGTGTATACTTCTTCTGGATGAGTTTGCCAATATCCAATCACGTCGACTTGTTTTTTGACTTGATAAGCGGGTAAACCAAAGAATTGGGCTGCAGCCAGAAAGGTTTCTTTATCTCCTTCACCTTTTCCACCTTGGGAAAAGAGTGGATAATAATATTGGGGCCCGTAATAATTGTAGTAAAGTGCTAGGAAAAGCGCACGGATGTGTGTTTTCTTGTTGACAAACAATTGACCAGACTCACTGGATGGATCAGGCAATGTGCCCTCGCGGTCATGCAATGGGATTTCAGAAAAAGGGTCAGGAACTGAATCCGCATAGTATTCTGGTGGTGTAATATTGTCTTTATTATTCCGGACTTGTTTATCACCAATATTCTTCCCAATTATCTGATAATATCCTGGATGTGTGACTCGACGCCAAAAGTCTGGCCACAGAATCATCCCGTGCGAAAGATAGGGTTCTTGTGTGAATACCTCGTCAGGAGAAGAAACCGCATTATTGTCAGAATCCAGCAATAAAACTTCTTCAAAAGACGACACCAACAAAGCCATAATCTTGTACTGATACCCTTGGATGTTATATTTATGTTTCCGGAGCTCTGGTAGGCAATCTGTCAACATAATACATTTGGCATTCAATCCTGGTAGCACTTTCTCACATAAAAATGGCTCGTACTCGGCATCTGACGGAATCATCAACTCAACAGGTAGTTCAGACCCCGTATGACGTAAATTTTCAATTGATAACAACGCCAACCATGAAAACTTTCCACCTCCAATAATGACCACTCCACGTCCTTGATATACACCTTCCGGATACTGTGAAGGAAGGTCGCGAACTACACGACCGTGCGATTTTGCCAATTCCATACCCATTTCCGGAGGAACTATAAGACTACCCCAAAGAAACTTCTCGCTTAAGACTGGATACTGAGGTCCTTTATCGTGCATTGCAATGTTGACAATACCACTCGATCCATATTCTCGACTAAAAATGATATCTGGTTGAGTTCCACCACCCCAACTAGCAGTAAATCCAATTCGTGGATGACTGGCAACAATTGACTCCCAAACAGGTTGGAAAAACCGCTGCAATTTCACGTTTCGTCGTACTTCACGGTCAGATTTAGGCACTTTAACATATCGAACAGTATCGTCCTCGGAAGAATGAATTAGCTCAACAAGACTGCGTTCATATTGTTGAAGATCATCTTGTATTTGTTGGTCCGCTTGAACACCAATGACGGACTTGCGTAGCCGCTGAAGTGTCTCTTTATCGGATTTATTATTCCTGCTCTGCAACTCATAATAACTAAGCTGTCGCTTCTTACGACTGGGTAATAACACATATAACCCAACAAGTGCAAGAATTACCAAGAAAACACGAGCAAACGTGCGGCGTCGCAGCCGACGAGCAAAATTCGCCATACACAAATAATAACAATTATTTGTTCACAACTAAAATACTTGTTGATCCGTCTAAAAACACAACACCTCTACACCGCCAACGCACTGCCCAGAAAACCAACATTAGCGCCCCACAACAAGCAAGGATCGCGAAAAAACAACTGTTAAAATTGAACGAAAAAAAAGGCTTAGGCAAACAAACTAAAAAATTAAACGTCTCATGGTGGAAGAAACTCATAGACGAAGAACGTCTACAGTTGGTAGCATTGACCTTGGAGACAATTCAGTTCCAGCACTGCAGACGATGCATTCCAATAAGGACATGAGAAGTGCGGCCAAGAGACACGAACGACAGATCAATCAGAACACCGACTCCAGTAGTGACACTGCTGTTCTGGGCAAGATTTGGGTATCTATCCGGATCCTGAACTACCGGCATACTTGGATTGCCCCATTGATGATTGTGGTCCTCACCAGATTGGCTTATTGGCTCTCTAATAATTACTCTTCTTCAAATCCGTTACATATGTTTATGACCATTTCTCACAAGATTGAGGGCTCGGACCCGGTGGTTTACGAGAAGGGGTTGAGAGATTTTGCATTTGTTGCGTACATGATGGTGTTTTTCACGTTCTACAGAGAATTTTTGATGCAAGTTGTTCTTAGACCAATTGCTAGATACTTTGGAATTACCAAAGAAGGAAAGGTCCGTAGATTCACGGAACAGGCCTATTCCATGTGCTATTACGGAGTCAGCGGTCCTTTAGGATTGTACGTGATGAAGGGAACCTCAATGTGGTATTTCAATACAACCGCATTCTATGAGGAATTTCCTCATCTTACTTACGATTACTTCTTCAAGGCATATTACCTCACTCAAGCCGCATTCTGGGCCCAACAATCGGTGATCCTTATGCTTCAACTTGAAAAGCCTCGTAAGGACTTTAAGGAACTGGTTTTCCATCATATTGTCACCATGTTGCTCATTTTCTTGTCCTACAGATTTAATTTCACTTGGATGGGCGTGGCTGTCTACATCACCATGGACATTTCAGACTTCTTCCTGGCAGCCTCAAAGATCCTCAGTTATCTTGATTCAGTCTTAGTTGGACCATTCTTCTTCGTCTTTATTGGCGTTTGGGTTTACCTTAGACATTGGCTCAATCTTCGGATTCTATGGTCTGTTTTGACAGAATTCCGCAGTGTTGGACCTTTTGAACTCAATTGGGATACCCAACAATACAAATGTTGGATCTCGCAACCAATCGTCTTTGTTCTCATCTTCGCTTTGCAGTTGGTGAATCTTTACTGGCTCTTCTTGATTTTCAGAATCGCCTACAGATATATCGTGTCCAACGTGGCACAAGACGAACGGTCAGAGTCCGAGTCAGAAGAGGAGGAAAAGAAGAACAATTGAGTTTCTATTTACATTATTCTTTGAATTCAATCTCGGACATGGGCTCCTGCAGATCGAATCCATGCTGTCTCTTATATTTTCCGACCAGGTCCATTCTTTTTTGGAGGCCGCGCTCTGCGGCTTTCCCCAGCACTCCACAGATAAGATTAGTGGCTCTAATAGAGTCGTCGTTGGCAGGAATGGCATAGGTGACGATGTCTGGGTCGCAATTGGTGTCGACAATTCCTATGGATGGGATTCTCGACTGTGCTGCCTCATTCATCGCTGTTTTGGTGTCCAGAGCGCTCAGCGTCACCACCAGGTCCGGCTTCAACACGCTGCGCTGTTCATGTTCTGCCAGCGTCCGTCCCGTGCGAACGTCGGCCATGTCGACCTCGACACGAGGCTTGGCGTTTTGCAGACTGTTGGTGATGGTTCCTGGCACCCATTTGGTTGCCACGTACTGTCCATTGCACCGCTGTGCTGCCGCACGCACAGACCGCAATTGGCCCTCTCTCAGTCCGAGAAACAGCACTGTGCCCCCGTTTTCCACCACGCCTTCCACCACCTTGGCGGCCCGCTTCAATGCCACCACTGTCTGTTCTAAATCAATAATATGCACCTCGTTATACACCCCGTAAATGAATGGCTGTGCACTGTGCTTGCCAAGCTTTGTAAAATGGCCCAGATGCGCTCCCGCAGCCAGTAATTTCTGCACAGTGATTTGATTAGCCGAAGGCGGCTTGGTGATCAGTTCGTGCGGCCGGTAAACATTCTTCACATCTGCACCAAGACGTCCAAGGACATTATCATGATACTGCTTGCGGATGACCAATTCTGCCTCCGAATAAGGTTCTTGTGCTGGTGTAGTGATCAGGTTTGGATATTCCGCGATCAACGACTTCGAAGCACCCTGGTCCCCTCCGTCGTTACGATTCAAATAGGCCTTGAACAGCTCACGGAACTTGCGCACTGCCAGGTCGTCTCTGTTCATACTAGGCAATGGTGCCGAGTTAAGAAGCTCTTCAAACTCAGCTTTGGACAGATTCTTAAGGTCGTCAAAGATGTTGGGACCGAGATCATTGGAAGATTCCGTGACCGGCGTCGACGCAGAAGCTGCAGCAGCAGCCGTGGTTTGCCGTCTGACAGCGGAGGACGCCATCATTCGACGGAAAAGTAGACTCATCTTGTTGTTGAGAAAAAAATGAAGGAAAAAATAAAGCGGGTGTAGAGATGTGCACTTGAGTGAAAAATATTTACATGCTGAAGAGAGCAGTGAGAAATGTCTCCTTAACGGCTCGGCGGCGATTCGCTAGCAAGCCAGACATTGTCACCGAGGCCGATTTTGCATTTCGTAAGGGAACTATCTCGAAATTGCCTTTTGAACAGCAAGATGAACAGTATTATCCTGTTTATGGAGATTTGATCAATGCTTCTGGTATAGTTGAACGGGTTCCTGAGTTTGTGAACCGGTTTCATGGCTTGAAAGAGAAGCTTGTCGATGGTCAGAAATACACATTGAATGGGAAAATTGCCAGTATTCGCCGCGCTGGTAAGGGTAGTATGTTTATTGATCTCATACAGGACCAGCACAAAGTGCAAGTGGTGGCCAATTTCAAGATCCTTGGTCTGTCGAATCAGGATTTTGCACGTATACACGATCAGTTCAAGACAGGAGATTACGTCTCCTGCACTGGTCTACCTGGAACAACCAATACAGGAGAATTGTCGCTAAAAGTGACCGAGAGCGTACGTTTGGCCTCGCCTGCTCTGCACCCGATCCCGCCCAACTTTACAGGCGCAGCTAAAGTCCACAGACACCGCGTGGTGGATTATCTAGCGAACGAACGCTCACGACAGGTGCTGCTGGCGAAGTCGCGACTAATTTCCACCTTACGGCGATTTTTGGAGGCACGTAATTTCGTCGAAGTGTCGACTCCAATCCTATGTTCTGGAAATACTGGAGCCAATGCCACACCTTTTGTCACGTCCAGTGTTCATGTGAAAGACAGATCAGACCGCTCTTTGCCGCTCAGTCTACGGGTTGCTCCGGAATTGTGGTTGAAGAGACTGGTGATTTCCGGATTTGACAAGGTTTTCGAAATTGGCCCGGCATTCCGTAATGAAGGAATTGACTCCACACACAACCCGGAATATACCAGCTGTGAGTTCTATGCCAGTTTTACCGGGCTGGAGCAGTTGATGGAACTCACCGAAGAACTGTTTGTGGAGTTGATGTCAAACCTCAGGCAATTTCCTATCTGTAACGAACGATGCGTGCAGCTGCAGAATCAATTGGCCGAGAATGCGGGAAAGTTTAAAAAAATAGACTTTATGCGCGAATTGCCTCTCCAAACCGGGCGGCCGTTACCGGAGTTCACTAGCGAGGCTCTAGTTGGTTATTTAGAGCAGCTGGGTATGCAAGTCCCCGAGATACGCTCCGTGCCGCATCTTCTGGATCATCTTTCCGCAACTTTTCTGGAGCCATTGTGTCGCAATTCGCCAACTTTCCTGTACAATTTTCCCGAGGTGCTTTCTCCATTGGCCAAATCTGTTTCTCAGTGTCCTGCAAGTACTTCGAACCGTTTTGAGCTGTATCTCGATGGCAGAGAGGTGGTGAACGCGTACGAGGAGGAAAATAACCCTTTCAAGCAGAAAATGAAGTTTGAGCAGCAAATGCACGCCAAAGCAGAGCATCAGGACTCTGACACAATTCTACCAGACGCAGCTTACGTCGAAGCCATGGAATGGGGACTACCACCAACAGCAGGTTGGGGTATGGGAATTGAGCGCGTGGCCATGTATTTCACCATGAGTGACCGCATAGATCAAGTGCTCCCCTTTGGAAAGTTGTCAGACGTGCTTAAACAGTAAGGAGTCGGGTGTGCGGCTTGATTTTTCAACGGCATTTCCCGAACGAACAAGACTTCTATTTTGCGGCAAAATGCGCACGGCAAAGGAGCCAATCGGGACAACCCGAAAGATGTTGCTGCATGCTCCAATAAGCAATATAATGAATTGACGTATTAATCATCTGCGTAGGTACAATGACATGACAAAGTTGGCAGTCCTTTCCAGCTCCAAGTCAGAATTTTGGCAGTAACCGCCCTTTCACTTTTCTCTTTTTTTTTTCCTGATTATGCATGTCTTTCGACGTGCGTCTGTTATCAAACATAAAGATGTGCAATGGATTGAAAGCCATATAAAATGATCTGAGGCCCGACTTTCCATTTGTATGTCTGTCTCTAAGATTACTCGTCGCGTGATCCGTAAATGGACCACCAAGGATGGATTACTAGGTGATTATGATTACGCTTATTTGTTCACGCCTAGACTGCCTTTCACTAAGGCAAAGGAGAAGGTGCAGCCATTTTTCGGACTGGACGATGATCTTCCAATCGTATTAGGATTCATTCTCGGTCTACAGCATTCTTTGTCAATGCTGGCCGGATTGGCATCTCCTCCAATCATCATTGGAGCCATGGCCAATCTTAATCCTGTGCAGCAACAATATCTTGTGTCATGTTCGTTAATTATTTCCGGTATTTTGTCTGCAGTTCAGATTACGAGATTCAAAATTCCCTACACCCCATATTACATTGGTACCGGTTTGATCTCTGTTGTTGGAACCTCGTTTGCCACCATTACCATTGTGAGTAATGCATTTCCAATCATGTATAGTTCCGGATTCTGTCCTTCAAGCAGTGATGGAACCCAACTTCCCTGTCCCGATGGATATGGAGCTATTTTGGGTACTGCTGCATGTTGTGGTCTTCTAGAAGTTGCGCTTTCCTTCCTACCGCCTGCCTTGTTGCAAAGAATTTTCCCCTCAATTGTGACAGGACCTGTTGTTCTGCTCATTGGAGTTTCGCTGATTCAATCCGGTTTCGAGGATTTTGCAGGAGGATCTGGCTGCATGGGCGGTGGAAACACTTGTGATAAGGATTACAGCTGGGGTTCTGCCCAATTCCTGGGTCTAGGGTTCTTGGTCTATGTGACCATCATTATCTGCGAAAAATGGGGATCACCAATCATGAAATCTTGTGCCGTCATCATGGGATTGTTAGTGGGATGTATTGTTGCTGCTGCATGTGGATACTTCTCACACGAGGGAATTGACGCTGCACCGGCAGCTACATTTATGTGGGTCCACACTTTCAAACTTACTGTTTATGGGCCCGCAGTTTTGCCGTTTTTGGCGTGCTACATTGTGCTAATGATGGAAGCCATTGGTGACATTACTGCCACTTGTGATGTTTCCAGAGTCGAGATCGAAGGTCCTATTTATGAGTCCAGAATTCAAGGAGGTGTTCTTGCTGATGGATTGAACGGAATCATTGCTGCTTTAATGACCATGACTCCAATGTCGACCTTTGCTCAAAATAATGGTGTCATTTCCATCACCAAATGTGCTTCTAGAACTGTCGGATATTGGTGTTGTTTCTTCTTGGTGGTGATGGGAGTGTTTTCCAAATTCGCTGCAGCTCTGGTTGCAATTCCAAAAGCCGTTTTGGGAGGAATGACTACATTCTTGTTCACCTCTGTGGCCGTTTCCGGTCTCAAGATCATCTCCACAACTCCATTCACAAGAAGAGATCGGTTTGTGTTGACATGTTCGCTCATGTTCGGTTTTGGAGCCACAATGGTTGCCGATTGGTTTAATTACGCCTTTACTTATGAAGGAGGAAATAAAGCGCTATCTGGATTTTTCGATGCTATCGTGTTGGTTATGGAAACCGGCTTTGCAGTCACCGGATTTATTGGAGTCATCCTTAACTTGTTCATCCCACAAGAAGAGGATTTCAGTGACGCAGCTTCTGAGCTAATTGAAGAGCGCGTGGTGGAAAACGACGAGTTCCCACGAGAAGAATCCTCGCAAGAGAAAAAAACCTCTAAATAGATGTATCTGAATCAGTCGTCTTGCCGCTTTGTCGAAGCCATTTTAAGTACTCCTGTTTCTTCTTTCCTCTATTGACATTGCTTCTGTGTCGTTTACTTCGCATATGTTGAGCAAATTGATCTCCAACAAATACGCTGGGCTTTCCATCGCTATCCAAACATGTGTTGCAAAACTGATGTTTCCATTTAGTTTCATCATAATATTGATTTTTCAGTTTCAACTCTCCTTTCAACGAGCCACAAATGCTTTCGTGATCTTTCAAAGAAGAATCTTGTAAGAACTGTTTTCCAAGCTCGATTCCACGCTCAGACACATTTGATTTCCATTGGTCCAGATCAGTAGCATCCAAAACCATCACTCGACCACCATTGATCCAATTATGTTCTTCTTCTTGAGCCAGTTCGCGAGTTAAAGTTTTGGAAATCCATCTGATTTGGTTTCGAGCATATCGTCTAGTTGCTCGTTTCATCTCTTCGATACAATCTTCCAAATATAGTTGTCCTTGTTCCAAATAAGGTAAGAACTCTTTATAACCAATAACTTGCCAAACTCCACGATCCGGGTCCATTTTCGGGTCCATTTGATTATAATAATTATGCATTTGACGTATTTCATCTAAGGCACCATTCTGTACCATTTTATCGACCCGAACGTCCAATCTGGTATCCAAAACCGAACTTCGAGCATATAACCAAAATAAAAGCGTATTGTACCTTAAAACAGACGAATTTTGACGTTTCTGTGATGCATATAACTCGGAAGTCTTGGTCTTGGTTGCAAAATAAATCTCCAAGGCTCTTCGAACTCGACGATGGTCATTAGGATGGAATTTGTGTGCTATCAACGGATCCTTCTCTTCAAGAATCTGAAATACTTGTTCTGGAGGACCATCCAATATTTCTTGTTCTTCAGCACTCAATTTAGAGTTAGTATTCTCCATAGTCTTATTTAAAAATAACAGACTTTGAAGATAATAATGAGTTCCTCCAACTAAAATAGCCGTTTTTCCTCGAGAATGGATATCGGCAATGGCTTCCATGGCTTCCTGTTTAAATCGATGGATATTATATTCGCTATCCCAGGAAACATGATCCATCACGTAATGAGGCACACCGTTTCGTTCTGCAATAGGATGCTTATTAGTGATTTGATCCAAACCTTTATACATCTGCATAGAATCAGCATTAATGATCTCACCATCGATTGCCCGTGCCAACTCGACAGCAAACTGGGACTTCCCCACACCAGTAGTACCAATTATCGAAATGACCTTGAGCATATTTTTCAATTACCTAAGCCAACACAAAATTTTTCCAATCTTGAACTGTTTGATCATGTTGAAAGGAATGCATAGATTTTTCGGGACGTCGCGAGTGCTACTTGCCGGCCCACCAAAAGCCAAGAAGTCGGCAGAGGAACTGAAGTCGATTCAAAGAAAGGCCGAAAAAAGACAGACCATTGCTGCCACTCATGCCAGACGGCCTGCTCGCGATCATCCATTGTATATGAAGGTTCCGCAAGCTTTGCGGTACTTGCGCGCCGCCGAGGTCGGCAGACCTATCAATGAGGCGATGGTCACGTTGCAGACCAGAGTTGTTTTCACAAAGGGAACGGCACCTCTAGCAGGTAACGTCCAATTTGCACGGCCATTGAAAGATACAAACTTCTTGGTTTTCACTTCCGAACCAGAGAACCAGCAGGCGGCTCTCGAAGCGGGAGCTAAACTGGCAGGAGGAAAAGAGCTCATTGACAAAATTGCTGCTGGAGAAGTGGATCTCTCCATCTTCGACACAGCCTTGGCAACGCCAGAAATCGTCGCTGCTTTACGGCCACTTGCTAGAAATTTGGGACCAAAGGGACTCATGCCAGTTGCTAAACGTGGCACTGTGGTGGAAAATGTGGCAGATTATATCAAGGAAAACATCGCTCTCCAGCCTTTCAGACAAAAAGAGAACCAGATCTGTCTGTCCGTGGCCAGATGCGACTTCACCGACGAAGAAGTACTAAAAAACATCATTTCCGTTTCCACAGCCTTCAAAAAGGCCGTCAGCACCTCCAAGTCCAAGTCCCCAATCATCCTCGGACAAACCGTCCTCAGCACCACCCATGGCCCAGGAATCGTGATAGACCTGTAAGCATTGTATATAGCGTCGATCGGCGCGTCGATAAATATCTTAGGAATTAACTCTCTATAATTTTGTTTTTGCCAGTGTTATGACCGACATCTATATTAGACGCCGGATTTTGGCATCTATTTTAGCTATTTGCGCATTTGTTGGGTTTCCATTATGGTATTTGACCACATCTGTGCACCGAGCTCAATTGCCTGTGTCGGAGATCTATAATTTGATTGAGGAGGTTTCTTCTTCTGCCAATTATGAGATGCCAGTGTATGTGGAATTACCTACGACGGCCATTGGATTACTTGATGAGGCACAGCAGAAGATTGACGAGAAGCTGAAAACAAAAAATCTACCTGTTGAATGGCGAATAGTATTGAAATATGGTCATGGATCAGAGAATGATTACAAATTAAAGATTATGATGGATGACGAGACAGAAAAGATCTATGTTTCGCCATTTGAGGATCGTGTGATTAAGTTGTTTGCATCGCCCAAAAGCATTGGTCAAAATATGGTTTCATCAATGGTTGCAGACGTTTTATTGGAAGACGTGTTTGGATCTGAAATCGAAATGTTTTCTCGTTTGGGACAATCCGAGTCGGTTTTGAAGATGCCCTACTCGCCAGAGTATCATGTCACCTTATCTCTTCTTCAAGGAGGATCGAAATCTATTTTTTGGGATATAGAAAAAGCTGCTTCGTTGTTCCAGAATCATCTTTCCACCCTATCTCCATACGCAAATTTCTCACTCAATTCTCAAGTACAACATTACGAACAACTCTCTGAAAATATCAACTTGAAATTCGATCCAGAAACACAGAAATACCTACTAAAAGAGTCCGATACCTCGACATTTATTGATTATTCGGCATGGGGATTAGATCAAAACACAGAATCTGTTCCAGTCGTCAATTTCCTTCTTTATGTGCCCGATAATTCAATTCAACCATTAGAGATTGAGAACTCGGTCTCAAATTCGTTCATAGTCCCACAATGGGGTGGATTGGTCATCTTGAACACAGAAAAACAATACCTAAATTCCGAAGATCTTTTACCAATCATGGAAATCTTTGCATCCCAACTTTTCCAATTAGTGGGCGCTCCTACCAAACCGAAATCTCCAACAATCAGAATCGACTCCCTCACAAGATTCCAATCTCTCAAAAACATGCATCTATCAATCGACAACCTAATCTCTTTATGCAAATTATGTCAGCAATTACCTAACATCAGTGTACCTGACAGCACGCGGATCCAAGTACAAGAAGCGATGCAAAAAATTCGCGACGCTGCATACGCGACTAAAATAGGAAGCTGGGGCAAAGCAAATGCATTTGCTTCGGAAGCGTATCTTTTATCCAATAAGGCCTTCTTCCAGAAGGACATGGTTCAACAAGTGTATTTCCCTGAAGAACACAAGATGGCAGTTTATACTCCATTGTTGGGACCATTTGCCACAATCATGATTTTGGGTGTTTCACGAATTGTGAAAGAGGCGCGGGAGATTCGTGCAAAGTCTAAGCAGGATTAAGTTTTGTTGAGAAAAGCCGCATACCCTGAAAATCTTTCGTAGGCAATTAAAATTTAGCGAAGGTCTGTGTTTGCGATTTTGATCCTATATCTTTTTTCCATCTTAAGATGATTTCCATATTCCAGCAACGGATCAAGCTGAATGCTGTATGGATGCTTCGGCTGGCAGCTTTGTTTCTTGTTGTTTTCGGAATGGTGAACATATTTTGGATGACTAAAGGAGGTGCCGCTTTTCCATCACCCGTCGGTGTGAAAACCATTGAAACTCAACAACCTACACAGGGATATGTGGCGGAACCTATTGAGACGGGGTCAATGAGGCGCGAGAATGCCACGATCTTGACTTTGTGTCGAAATCAGGACCTGGGCGACATGCTTGGTTCTATTCAAAGTATGGAGGATCGATTCAATCGTCATCATCATTACGATTGGGTTTTCCTCAACAACGAGCCATTCACGAAGGAATTCATGGAGAAGGTCCAACCAATGGTTTCTGGAAATGCGAAGTTCGGAGTGATTCCGAACGAACATTGGTCATATCCGGATTTCATTGACCAAGAAAAAGCCAAAGAGGAAAGACAAAAAATGGCAGATAAGGACATCATCTATGCCGAGTCGGAAAGCTATCGACACATGTGTCGGTTCAATTCCGGATTCTTCTACAAACATCCATTATTGCTTCCTTATAAATATTATTGGAGAGTGGAACCAACTGTTAAATTTTACTGTGATATCGACGAGGATCCATTTAGTGTCCTACGTAAAGAAGACAAGGTTTATGGGTTCACCATTTCGATCCATGAATTCGGCGCCACCATCGAAACATTATGGGATACTGTTAAGAATTTTTTAAAGGAGAATCCGGAAGCGCAACATTCTAACTCCTTTATGAATTTCATTTCGAACGATAAAGGAGAAACGTACAATCTGTGCCACTTTTGGTCCAATTTCGAGGTTGCAGACATGGATTTCTGGCGATCTCCCTTGTATGAATCGTTTTTCAATTATTTGGATAAGACCGGAGGCTTTTTCTACGAGCGCTGGGGAGACGCACCAGTGCATTCGATTGCAGTTGCGTTGTTCGCTGACAGGGAGAAGATCCACTTTTTCGATGAGATCGGATACAACCATGGGGTGTATTCCATGTGTCCAATAGACGACAACGTCTGGCTCAACAAGAGATGCAGTTGTACGAAGGATTCCGATTTCACTTTCAGAGGATATTCATGTGGTCAGCATTATTATTCTGTCACAGGCCGCAAGAGACCCGCCAATTGGGAACGTTATGCAGATCTTTAGAAAAATAGTCTCAACAGCCAAGCCTTTTTATTTATTAGCCGCATAGCCTCAGGGAAAGTACTGTATCGCAGTCCAAAAATTCTCGGAGAAATCTAAATAGTGAGGCTGGTCCAACTAGAATTTCCAATTTGTTCCTATCTATAGGATCTGTTTTATTATTCATAGTTTGTATCAGGTCCATAGATTTTGGCTACTTGCAAGTGCACCAATCATCGCTGGACTTATAACTATTTTAAGTTGACGTTTCAGGTCCAATGAGGCTCAGAATGGTTCGTTTTCCTCGCATGGGAATTTTGGTGGTCTTGGTGTTGATAGTTTTGGTTTACAACTCGGCTAGTAGATCACAAGGCTTCCAGACTTCCTTGGCAGACATTAAGAAACATATTGAGACATATAATAGCACGTGGGTGCCATCAGAAGCAATCGAGGAGACCACGGAGACCACGGAGATCAAAGAGGAAGAATTGGTACAAGACGAGGAGTCTACAGAGCATGAAGACGATGCCGAGGAAATGAGGGATATCCAAGAGATAGAGAAAGTTGGCAAAGATTCTGGGGTTCAATTATATGCACCAGGAATAGGTGGTCCATCAGACCAGGAATTACAAAATCATCCAGACTCGAAAACCAATCCGTTGTATGGAACTCCTCTTGATAACGAAGAGAAGCGAAATCCTGCCAAGGCTCCACTTCCAGAAGGGTATTTCGGGTCCATGACTGATCAATATCGTCCATATGAACAATATCGAGCGGTGAAATCTAATTTTGGAAACCCTGCCAAACAAAATGCTACCTTATTGACTCTTGTTAGAAATCAGGAGCTTTTGGGTATGTTACATTCGATTCATGAACTTGAGTCCCGGTTCAACAAGGACTATCAATATGATTGGGTTTTTCTTAATGATAAGCCATTTTCCGAAGAGTTCATTAAACATACATCTGCTATGGTTTCAGGAACAGCACGTTATGGAATCATTCCTTACGAACATTGGTCATATCCGGACTTTGTGGATCAAGAGAAGGCCAAAGAGATCCGGGAATCTGCTGCGTTTGCAAATGTTGCCTATGGTTCTAGTGAGAGTTATCGTCATATGTGTCGTTTCAACTCTCTTTTCTTCTACAAGCATCCGATCCTCGATGATTATCAATACTATTGGAGAGTGGAACCCGATATTGATTATGGATGTGACATTTTGGAGGATCCTTTCAAATATATGGTAGACAACAAAAAGGATTACGGTTTTACATTGACTTTGACAGAATTCCCCAAGACTATCGCAACGTTATGGCAAACCAGTATGGAATATTTTAGACAAGAAAAGGTTCAAGAACAACTTCCTGCAGTTGAGGACAGTTTATTCTCATTTGTTTCTGATGATGATGGAGAAGAATACAATCTGTGTCATTTTTGGTCCAATTTCGAGATTGCAAATTTAGATTTCTATCGATCGTCGATCTATGAAGGATATGTTAACCATTTGGATCGTGCGGGAGGTTTCTTCTATGAAAGATGGGGAGATGCTCCGATTCATACGATTGCTGTGGCCAAAATAATGCGCGCAGAGAAAGTGCATCTATTCAACGAAATTTCGTACCGTCATACAGTTGCTGGATCGTGTCCTTTGGATGACGAATTTAGGGTGAAGGCAAGATGTACATGTGATCCGATTACTGATTGGGGACTTTCGCAAGGAAACGAATGCAATGCGAAGTTTATCAAAGTTACGCATCAGCCACAAATGGCTGACTACGAAAAGTATCAAAAACTGTTGGCTGATCGCGCGATGGAGGAAGCCAATTTCAAAGAGAGTGCTTTGGCCGCCAGGCGGAAAATGGCCCAGCAACGTGCCGAAGAAAGACGCCAAAGGGCCGAGGAGCGCAGAAAGAAGAAGCAAGAGGCGAAAGAGGCGCGTAGAAAAGCTGCTGCAGAAGGTGCAGAGACAAAGTTGATTTAGATAGATTATTTTTAACTCAGCCGTGGCTTGTGCTCATCATTTTTTTACCCTCTTTAACGACCAAAAAAAAACTAAAGTTACTCTATTTGTTGTCAACTGAAATGGCACGCGCAAATGCTAGGTTAATCCGTTTCGGAGTGTTTGCGCTCGTGTTGATATTTTGCGGGTACATTCTGACGAAAGGCTCGTCGACTTCCTATAGTGTTCCATCTAAGTCGTCGACTTCTTCTCCTTCCGCAGAGGTCTCAGGCTCTAGTGAGGTGTACGCGACGGGTGGTGTCGAATTGGCAGTTTCGGCCGGCTCAGCGTCCCCGATTACCCCAGTGGATACGCCACTCAAGAAGACACCCGGTGGTTCGGGTGATAAGGTCAAAGCCACGTTTGTGTCTTTGGCTAGAAACCAGGATCTTTGGGAACTGGTTGGTTCCATCAGACAGATTGAAGACCGTTTCAATAGAGACCACCATTACGATTGGGTATTCTTGAACGATGGAGAGTTCAGTGAAGAGTTCAAGCGTGTCACTACGCAAGCTTGTTCGGGAACCACCAAGTATGGTCAGATTCCTAAAGAGCAATGGAGTTTCCCTTCGTGGATTGACACTGACAAGGCCGCCCAGGTTCGTCAAGAAATGCACGATAAGAAGATCATCTACGGAGATTCTGTCTCATACAGACACATGTGTCGTTATGAATCCGGATTCTTCTTCAGACATCCTTTGTTGGCCGATTACGAATATTACTGGAGAGTTGAGCCTGGCATCAAAATCTACTGTGATGTCGATTACGATGTCTTCAAGTTCATGAAGGATAACAACAAGTCGTACGGATGGACCATCTCTCTGCCTGAATACTCGGAGACCATTCCAACTCTTTGGAAGACAACCAAGGAATTCATAAAAGAGCACCCTGAATACGTGGCAAAGGACAACCTCATGGACTGGGTTTCCGAAGACGGTGGAAGCAGTTATAATGGATGCCATTTCTGGTCCAACTTCGAGATCGGAAGACTGGACTTCTGGAGATCTGATGCCTATATGGATTATTTCTCTTATCTGGACCAGGCAGGAGGATTCTTCTACGAAAGATGGGGAGATGCTCCAATTCATTCGATTGCTGTTGCTCTCTTCATGCCAAAGTCTGAAGTGCATTTCTTCGATGATGTCGGATACTATCATGTTCCTTTCCATAACTGTCCTATCGACGAAAAAGTGAGAGAGGAGAAAAAATGTATGTGTCCTCCACAAGATGACTTCACCTTCAAATCCTACAGTTGTGCTAACAGATACTACCAATTACAGGGCCTTCAAAAGCCTGTTGGATGGGAGAGGTATAACAACTGATTACGTAACACAAATAAAAACAGAGATTAGTGGTATTTTTTCAAGAAAAAAGATTCCCTTGGAAACAAATAGAATATCTTGGACATGACAGAATCTGTTGATGGTGCTAAGGCGCTTGAAATCTTAAAGTCTGCAGCTGCCGATTGTGCCGAGAACAAAGATTATATCTCATTTGCAACTGTCTTGGATATCTATCTTAGTGATCCAGAGGTTTATTCCGAGATTGAAAGGACTCAGTTGATGGAAGAGATTTACAAGAATGTTAATGAGAATCACGAGCTTGTTTATGAAATTGGCTGGGATTTACCTGCTTTGATATGCAAGTTTCTCAATCATGATTATGCACCTAGAGGACGCCTTATGAATCATCGAATTACTGTTCTCGCGTTCAAAATATTCGATGTCATATCCAGTTTTGGCAACCCTAAAGAGACCCTGTTGACATCATGCGAGTTGATACGTGAATTGAACTTGGTGGAGATCTCCGAGGCTATTCCATCGCCTGAAGAAGGCGATGATCAAGCAATGCAAAGAGATGGGTCATTCACTATGCAATTCCATGTGCTTTTAGAATTGATCAAAGCGTCCCTCAGAAGAAACAAGACGTTATATCCTTCAAAGTTCTTGGGCATGGCTGTTGCTGCATTAGTGAATTTCTCAGATACATGTGATCAGAATGTTTCTCATGTTTCGGTATGTCATCGTCTTTACGGTTTTATCCGTGATTATATTCCTCCAGATCTTCCTGACAATCTTACCGACTCCACGCAGGATATCAACGAGGTTGTGGGTCAAGAGAACTACTTACAACGGAAGTTGTTGTGGCTATTGTTTTCTGTTCTTGTGGATCGTAGTACTGTGGTCTTGGGATCACGACTTGTCGAGGCCATTTATCCGCAATTTGAATCTAAACAACCACCAGCATCTAGAGATCCTTCGTTGGATTTCGTGAGCTATTTGGTCTCACTTTCCTATGCTCTTGACATTGAGCTTGATAAGCTATTGGTTGCAGAAATTGAGCATGTGGACGCCATTTTCGCGGACGTTGAAACCTTGGATAACGAGAATATCTACTCGTTGGTCATTGACAACTACAACTCGACAGAATTCAGACAGAAAAACCCAGAGAAGATACCATTTTCCAGTACAGCCACCGTGTTCTTATACACTTACGCACGGTTTGTGGATAATGCCAGGTATTCGACTCCATTGCCCAAATTTATACAATTGGTCAAGTTGCAACTATGTTACATGGTTCCAGCAGTTATAAACTCTAAATTGAACAATCGCCATGCAATCTTGAGTCTGATGGTCTTGACGATGAAACAACTGAATGATGAAGTATTGCAATACTCGGAAAGAGAAAAGAAGTTGATCTTCTCATATCTACAAAATACAATTGCTCTTGGATTGGAGACAAGAGAACCCGAGATGTTGAAATTCTTGTTCTCACTCACCACCAAGGTGCTGGCACGTTTAAAGGAACAGGACGCATTCGAATTTATCAAAAATACCCTCGAATCATGTCCTGCACAGTCATTTAGAACGTGCACTGTGTCAATTTTGAAAGATCTCCTTTTGAGAGACAAACCACCAGCGCCTGTCAAGAACACTTCGGGCCCAAAATTGCCACCAAGAGAGAGCAAATATATCAATCTAACTCCAGATCGCGCATCAGAGCTTTTACAACTGTTCGACACCACAATAGACGAGACATTTTTGCCAGAGTTCAATCCTATCACGTGCAATACGTTCTTGGCCTATATGAATCTGATTTTATCGGTGCCCAAGTTCCCAAAACAAGACGTGCTTGACCGCATGGAGACTATCAAAACACATATCTCGAAGCTGGACTCAGATCACCAACAAATCGTCGACATTGTCCAATTCAGTATTGACAAGACCGAAAAGTTTTACGCAAAATAATTTACCAGGTTCTGAATGTTAGTACATGCTGATCAGATAATTGATGAATGTTGGAAACAGATAGTCTCTTCATGATTTTCAGAGTGAGCTGAGATAAGAATATCATCATAACAGGTACTTACTTGAAAGAATATAATTTAACTAAATTTTCACTGCTAATTTTTTTTTATAATAATTCTCTTCTCCGGGTAATGGCACAGGTAACGTCTGAAGATTTCAACTGGTTGATAGGCAGACGCAAATCGCCATATGAGTTACTGGGCGTTGACCAAAAGGCCGATACGCACGTTTTACGTAAGGCATATCGGAAAAAGGCCCTGGTTCTTCATCCCGACAAGAATCAAGCAGCTGATGCTGAGGAGCAGTTCCGAGAGATTCTTGTCAGCTACAGAGTACTAGACGATCCTGAATGGCGACAAAAGTACTTGGAGCATGAGCAAACCCATCGCAAGGTGTCTGAATATCAACAATCGCTAAAAGAGCAGTTATTAAGAGAAGAAACTAACCACAAATATAATCAGCATAACAAGCAGACCAGACAGGTCAAGGCCGAACTGTTACGACGCGAGACAGAACAACTGCGAAGAGACAAACTCAAGCAATTGAGTACCTCCTATACGAACGTGGCTACCAACAGGTCGAAATTCCCTTGCAAAGTGCGCGTGCGATGGAAGAAGACACAAGTCTCGAATCTCATTACCGAGGATGTGATCTCACAATTGATGCAGGTATTTGGTCAGGTTGAATCTGTCAAGTTCCAAGATACCAATGAGGCCATTGTACAGTATAAAACATGGACTGCAGCAGTACTAGCCAGTATTCACGATTTCAACCAATCGTCAGATCTTTGGGACGAGTCAGGACTCCGCAAAATGGCTGGCATTGTACGCCAGGTCAAATTGGTGGACTTTGAAGATTTGCAGACCGATAAACTGAATTTCGACGAATATACTGGACTGAGTATACTTAAATTGCACAAATTGGTTTAATCAGAGTCGATGACAATGGTTTCTGGCGACCGCGCTTTGTCCTTCACTGCAGGAAACCCACGATTGCGATCCTTTCGTTTCTTACTGCTTCTCAGAGATTGACCTTGACCTGAAAAGTGCGGCTTGTTAGCATCCTCAGGCTCCTTCTCTTCGAATTCATCCCTGTAAACCTTGACAGGGAATCCGAAAAACAAATAGCCATCAGGAAGCTCCAACTTTCTGACGGGCTCGCTTAAGTCCAAATCTTTAATGTCAATTTGTTGAACGTCATTAGAAATCTTCTTCCCCGACAATTTCACACCTGATCCCTGGAATTTCTGTGTACTTTTATTAGCTTCCCGAAGCATTTCGGCATAATTGATCTTTTTCGCCATAGCTCCTTCTCCTTTCAATGAAGGCTGTTCCAAAGCCTTTGATTTCTTTTCCTTATCCTGTTGTTCCTTCAATGCTTTATAATCTGGCTCCACATATCCAACTGGTGGAGCAAAGTCTGTTTCAAGATCTGTCTCGATCACACAGATTCCATGAGTGTCTCCATCAGGCTTGACCTCCAAAATCCGAATCTTGTAGGTCTGATCATTGTAATTCAATTGCACCACATCGTCCACTGTCAAGGTTGTGAATTTTCGAAGGGCGTTTTCTAAGACAGCTTTAGGATCACTAATATCCAAGAAATCGACACTCTGGGGTTCCAATTTCACGAATTGTCCTTGTGGCAAATCTGCACTCTTGATATTCACTAGAGATCCAGACTCGGTCTCAATTGTTTCGAGCATCCATTGAGGCAAATAGCATCGACCTTCTTCGGCAGTGAACTCTAACACTCCACTATGAGTGGTCTTTCCAGAATCTTCGGAAGTAATCTTGAATAACATGGGATATCTGATGTTGAGCATGGTGAGTTTGTGTAGTGCTGATTGGGGAAGAAAGATTTTGCCCCCGTAGTTGGCATCGTCTTTACGGGTCAGATCCGGCATCATTGAGATCGGATAGCACCGAAAATAGTCGTCAAAAGTCTGCATGATGGGCATTACTGGCTCACCAAAACCAAGTCCAAATCCAGAGAACTAAGTTAGTTGTAGGAATGTCCATACTTACCATTATGAATAAATATAATTTAAAATATTTTTTTCCTTGTTTATCTTTATGGAGGACAAGGACTATCTTTTGGACGACACTGAAGCGTTACGTGACTTGATCGACGATGAGAGTGAAGAGGAGGAGGCTATTTTGTTTTCAGATGATGATATAATTCCCGAAGATGAGGATCCAGAGGATGAGGATTTCGAGGACGAGGAGCCTGACAATTTTGGGTTCAGTGAGGAAGAATTTGACGACGAGGACATTGATGAGGACTTTGAGTTCCGCAATGCTCTAAGAGAAGCAAGAAACTTCCGTCCCAAGCCTCAAAAAGGTGCGAAAAAGACCAAAGGACTTGCTGCTATGCGACGTAAGATGCGTAGGGAAGAGCTGTCACCAGAAGTAAAACTGTTGCTCTCGCAAGCCAACGAAGCATTTGTTTCCAATGACCTTCCTCGCGCGCAGAACTTATATTTGGAAGTGGTCAAGCTAGATAAGAACAATTTCAGTGCCTACAAGACATTAGGAGAAATCTACAGATTACAAGGGAATTATAACAAATGTTCCAATTTTTGGCTCCTCGCTGCACATTTGCATTCATGGGATTATGAATTTTGGAGAACCCTTGCCGAATTGTCTGTGGAGCTTGAACATACTCGACAAGCTGTTTATTGTTACTCAAAGGCCATCTCCGCAAGTAATGGCAAAGATTACGATTCGATCTTTGCAAGAGCTTGTTTGTATCGTGAGCGAGGTCAATTCAAACGTGCTAGTGATAGCTTGCATAAATTGCGAGCATTGATGCCTCAGGAGCCGAAAATCTGTCGTGAACTTGCGAAAGTGTATGTGGACGAGAATCGTGTTAATGACGCGATAAACATGTACACCAAGATTCTGGACGAGAACATGAAGGCGCGTGCAGGAGAAAAGACCGATCTGAAGACAATCAGGTTTGATTGGTCCGAATTGAACATCTTGTTGGAATTATATGGCAAGAAAGCTGCTTGGTCGCTTGGGATCAAAACCTTGAAACAAGTCTCGCGATGGATCCAATTCCGCGAATCTCAAGTGTTTTGGGAAGACCAGACCTTAGTTGATGGAGAATTTGATGATCGACGGTACGAAAATCCAAAGTATCAGTCTTTGACTGCAGAAGAGAAACGGAAAGATTACACTTTACCAATTGACATTCGAGTCCAATTGGGTTTGTTTCGATTGAATTCCAAACAGGTTGACGAGGCATTACATCATTTTGAGTATGTTTTGGGAGAAAATATCCAGGATACTGCAGACTTATTTCTTCGCATTGGTACTGAATTGGAAACGTTTGGATTGTATCAAGAAGCATTAAAGTACTTTTATCCTGTTTCCAATGTTTACGAAAGCAATCCTCCTGAACTGGTTTTAAGTATTGCTAGATGTTTGAGAGAAACAGAGGATTTTGAGAACGCGAAGGATGCATATAAGCGATTATTGGAGAGCGATCCTGAGAATGTTGAGCTGAAAGTGGCTTTGGCAGAGGTGTATTTCTATTTGGATGATATTCAAAGCATGAGCAAGCTCTATAAGGAAGCACGCCAACAACGGACGAAGGAGCGTGCCAGTGCGCGGAACAATTTATTAATGGATGTGGATCAAGACGAGGATGATGAAATGATGAGCGATGATCAAATGGAGAAGGATCCAGATCAATTGGCATTGATTGCCGAGTATCCTACGTCCAAAAAGACAAGACGCAAGAAGTTTACCCCTCTGGCTCCAGAAGTGTTACATAAGAAGGAGTTAAAGTCGATGACACGAATCAAAGAGCAATATGCTCGTGCAAACCGATTGTTGGAACGTCTTGAGGACGATGGAGAATCTTTGGGGTCTGAAAGACATTCGATTGCAGCCATGTGGATTGATTTGGTGTCTGAATTGATTGAAGTGTTCTCTACTTATCGGTGTTTCTTTTCCTCGGATAAGGCCAAGAAGTTTAATTCTGGATTGCGTCGTCGAACAGAAAGGTTGAGTATTGACCAAAAGCTATCGAGACTTCCATATCTTCAAGACGAGATGATCTTATCGAAGGAAATGGATTCCGGACGGATTGAAATTCCTCAGACGGAGTTTAAGAGCATCTCATTCGAAAATTGGTTCAATTTGTTTATGAAGTACTCGCTCATGATTTCTGAGTATGAAGGAAACGTGGAAGATGCACTTTCCATTCAAGAAATTGCACGCCATATCAACGTATTCAAAAAGAAAGAGCTAACAATCACTCTTGTGAGTCTTTCTGTTGGATTTATTACCAATGATGTTTCAGTGATAATGAATCATTTGAGAACTTTGATGAACGATTATCAGTTCAATGTTGCTGCATTAAAGACTTTTCTTGCCGCAAGTAAGCCCACCGAGATGTTTTATCATCCATATGTGGATGCGCCAAATCAAAAGTATATTTTACGTCAAATCAAAACTCATGACTCTTTGAAAGAGAAGAGAGAGATTTCCGGTATGGCAGCAGTTACAAATACAAACGTCAATGCCGAAAAGTTCCATCCTTTGTTGAATTACATCTACTCGACGTTTCTTTACATCAACAAGTCATATACTGCTGCATTGACTTACAGTTTGAAGATCTACAGAGATTATTATCAGGATCCTTCTCTGGTGTTTCTCATGGGTCTTGCCAATCTCCATCGTTCCATGCAACGTCAGACGATCAACAAGAATTTCCAAATCATCCAAGGTTTGACATTTATGGTTGAATATGCCGAACTCCGTAAAAAACATGGGGGCTACGAAATGGAGATCAACTACAATTTGGGGCGAACATTCAATCTGTTGGGTCTCAACACTTTAGCGCTTCAGTTCTATGAGAACGTATTGCAAATGGATGAAGAGCCTGCTTATGATTTGAAACGAGAGGCTGCTTATAATAGTTATTTGATTTATTGCTATAATGGCAATTTCAAGCTGGCCGAGGAATTGATGGATAAATATTTGTGTATTTAGAAAATGTATATTAGTTTTTTTTAGATGGAATCACTAGCAGCAACATTACATTCATATATAATCAACTATGACCCTCAAAAACTTGCCAAAGAGCTTGAACGTGTTGATAAGACGCTCGACACGGGTTATATAAAGTTGCAGGACTCTGATTATCTTCGTCAATTGGAATGTTGTAATTTGTTATGGGTGATCCGAGGGCTCATTACAGAAGTTACTAATGCTTTACAGGATGACAGTGATTTTGAAAGTGCTGTGAGCAACTACAAAAAGGTGGTAGATAAGTTACGAGAACTGGAAGTAATGGTGGAAGACGAGACAATAGTGGTGAACGAAATCAAGAAACAAATAGGAGAGTTTACCAGTATGATTAAAATGCAAATGACCTCGATTCTTCGAGAATTCTGTCGTTTGGAGACTGATTCAATTGAATATTGCAACAAGTATAAGGGCATGAAGTTTATAGACTACTTGAGATTGAGTCATGAGTTTTGCAAAGTTGTGGATGAGGAATTCTCTGATTATTTTGGATTTAACAAAATATTTGGTCGTCAATTGATGAAAATCATTGGGAACACAATTGAGCTGGAATATGAAGGGGACACCGTGAAGATGAAGGTTGGTGGACCCAGCAGTTTCTCGGAGTTTTTGAAAAGTATCGAAAATATCATCAACTTCTTTAATCTGTTCATGGATTATAATTCCAATGGAGAGAAATATCTGGGTTCGGTGAAGCTAAATGTTTCAAAGATAATACTCCCGACTTTGAAATGTCGAATGTTTGCTGCTGAAAATGTGTATCCGCTGATTGTTGGCAAGTTTGGAGCTGGAGACACTAAATTAATTGGCCAATTGGAGGTTCTGAGTGCCTTATTGGCTCAGGATGGTTGGACGCGAGATGGGACCTGTGACCTGGAGTTCTGGATTGATGATTTGGCAAGTTACTGGGTTGAATACCTAGTGGATCAAAAGATTGACGAGATGAAAGAGATGGCTATTTCTGGTGAACTTAGTCAACTGGAAGCTGTTCAGCTTGTTGAAAAACCCGCAGAGGTCGACGATTGGAATGAGGAATGGGACAAGGGGTGGGATGAGGGTCCTACACCTGCAGAAATTCCTGTCCAACCAGAAGAAGAGGAAGATTGGGATGCCTGGAATGAAGAATGGAAGGAGGACGAAAAGATTGATCTTGGAGTCAAATCGATATCTACCAACAGCAAGTCTTCCAACATATCTCATAATCTACGTGTCTCCAGTTGTTGTGGATGGATGGAGGATCTGGTTGCTGACTATTATAATCAATATTTGAAGCTTCAAGCGCAGTCCAAATCGTTTGAAGACGTCGAGCATCTATTCAAGCTTCAGATCAAAAAGCTCATGGTTTGTTTCTACATGGTGATGAATGGAGCATATTCCAATTGGATTGCATTCCAGACTGATTATTCGCGAATCATTGACGATCTGGCTACCAAGTACAATGTGAATCTAGACACATGTTTGGAACTGAAACAGAAACACCAGACTCGTGTCATTCAAAAGTATCTAGAGACGGTGTTCAGGGTGATCCATCCACATGAGAAGGTATTGTTCCGTGATAATAAGTATGAGGATTCTGAGCGCAAAGAGAGTTCTCGTGCCTTAATTCAGGATCTAGATGAGTTGTTCGGTCGTATCAACTCCGATTTGGTTGAAGCCTTATCTGTGAACAGTGATTTGGTGAACTCAGTGGCCAATACTTTAGTGTCGCAGATCTGCGGCTATCTATGCTCATGCGTTCTGGAGAGATACAATATTGCATCTGATGAATCTGTTGTGTTGGCATCGACTCTTGCGGGAATATCCAAGTCGATGGTTGCTTCTGAATTGACAGAACTTCGGAAAAACAAAGTGTTACTGAAACAACAGCAAGTGACACTTGTCTTGGAATGTGGTCTTCGAGAGATTCTGGACAACTTTTATGAAGCGAAATTCTTCGAATTACAAACACACGAACTGATTGGATTGATCCGTACCCTATTCGTGGAAAGTCCACTACGTGAGAACGTGATTAATGAAATTGAAGAGATGAGAAGTAATTGAATACCATCAAAAGAATTGAATACCATCTATTTACCATTCCAGATCTCCTAGAGATTCAGGGTTCGATCCTTGACATTCGATTTTGGAGCACAGCTCCTCCAATTCCTCGGCCTCCTTGGAATTCTGTTTGCCCCCGATACGTGCAGGGTTAATTTCCATACCTGCAGCCTGTTCCAAGTCAAAGTGTTTCTTGACCATGTCTTTAACAATTCCTTGGTAGTGCAACACTCCGCGCTCTTTCAATGGGTGCAAGTATCCGGTGGAATAGATTCCCTGGTTCAAGTTCTTTTGTGTCATGACACACAGATTGTAGTCTTCAAGCTCGACCTGTTGCAAGAAATCGACAAATTCCTTCTTCTTATCATCCTCAAGACCTTTCTTGGTGTAGATGTCATATTGTAAGATGGTTCTAGAAGGAGAAATTGGTAGAACTCTAATTGAGTAGAAAGCAGGAGAATAGCAATTGACACCATTGGTAGGGAACAAATAACACCATAAACCGTTAAAGTTTCCTCCAGGATTCTCTTTCTTTTTAACCACCTTCTTTGGATCCTTCTTCTTTCCAAATCCAAACCATGAAGATTCAACATCTGGATCAACTTCTTCGACCTCCTCGATCTCCTGGTTCACAATTCTAGCATAATGTCTACAGTAGTTTCCCTTAGGAACCACTTTATAGGTTTCCATCATGAATGCCGAGTTGAGTCCCGGATGTGCTGTCGGACAATGGTAGCACTCCTGATAGCCATCCATAAGAGTCTTCCAGTTGAATTCTCCATCCAATTCGTATGACATATGGTATTCATAATCATCGAAATCATATTCAGCCATCTCTGCATCCAGACCAGCAAAAAACTCTTCGAATGGTGTATAGTCATCAGTATTGTCAAAGTTGATAAAAACCAATCCTTCTTTGGTGGTATGAGATCTGATCTCAAACAATGAATTGGCTTCGGGATTAAAACCCTCGACTTCGTTGAAATGTGGTGCTTTAGTTAGCAATCCGTCTGTATTGTAGGACCATCCATGATATTTGCAACCCAGAATAATTGAGGATCCCTGTTCTTTCCTAACAACAGGATATGCTCTGTGTCTGCAAACATTATGGAAAGCCTTGATAGTACCGGCTTTGGTTTTGATCAGAAAGTAGTTCCAGCCCATGAAGCTGTAAGAGAAGTAATCTCCAGCCTTCTTGAAACGCTGTTGGTGGGTAACAAACAACCAGGACTTGGCAAAAATGGCCTTCTTCTCGTAATCAAACACCTTCTGGGAAGTCCACCAGGAAGCTGGAAGAGTATGCTCTCCAGGAAGTAATCTCTCAGCAGGGTTGTCCTCAGGAGGAGGAGCAGGCTTGGCCACGGCAGCAGACATGTTTTCGTTGACAGCAAGGGGGGCAGATGTCAGGACTTTATACTTGCGCGGAATTTTCAACCCAATCCGGAAGACGTGATAAGAAAAAATGCTGCCTTTTTCCGGAAATATTTACATCTGATAACACGGAATTTCCACAGCAAATGGAAGGTCAACTAATACTAATTTCGGAAACTATTTTCCAATCTCTATCTATTGCTATAACTCATCTTTAATCTTTGCCTTTCCTGGGTATAATACCGTGTACTCGATAAAAAGATCTCCGTACTCATCCACGCTATTAAGCACAGGCATACCTTTACCTTTGATCTTCTCCACTTCACCATCTCTAACCATCTCTCCTTCTTTTCTCTTTATTATCAGACTGTTGTCGTAGCTGTCCAAGAAAGGAATGGCCCGCTCCCATCCACCTTTTAAGGCCTCTTGAAGCGTCAAAATTTCCGTCCGGTATAAATTATTTCCGACGCGTCGATACCCCAGATTCCCTTCACTTTTTTCCACAACCTTGACTCGCAAGTCTCCAGCATCCCATTCGGGCGACTTGTCAGATTCTCCACTGTAAACCTCGACATGATTCCGAGGAGTTCCAGGTTGCAAATGGAAGTTGTATTTACGCGTACCCCTGGCAACACCTTGGCCTTGGCATTTTTTACACCGATGGGTGATCTGTTTACCAGAGCCTTGACATTCGGGACATGTAGTTTCGAATCGTTGGAACATACCGGGTCCGAGCTGTCGTTTCACCATCATACGTCCATGACCTTCACATTGAGGACAGATATGAGTCTTCCCGTCTTGAGACCCGGTCCCTGAACACTTATCACAAATATCCTGCATCTGCAAAGTAAAATCCATGTTTATGCCATTGAAAAACTGCTTGAGAGTGAAAGACAGCTCCGAGTTCGAGTCCGATCCGCGTGGACGTCCCCGACGTTGTTGCTGCCCCCCGAAAAAATTCGCAAACATGTCAAAAGGATCGTGATACTGTTGTTGTTGTCCGCCGCCATTTTGAAGACCTTCGTGGCCATATCGATCATAAGCAGCACGTTTCTCTTCATCCATTAGAACCTCATACGCTTCACCAACCTCCATAAACGCTGTCTGGGCTGTATCATCACCAGGATTCTTGTCTGGATGATACTTCTTGCTCAATTGACGATACGCCTGCTTGATCTCCCGTTCATCGGCATCTCTAGAAACTCCCAAAACCTGAATATTAGTAACTTCTAGTACTCTCTAAACTCACCTCATAATAGTCACGCTGAGCAAAAACAAAAAGCGCCAGGAAAAGAACTGCAAACCATCGCAATAACACCATGGTCGTCAATCTATCTCTATAACACGTCAATAACGATTGGAAATTTTTTTTGGCCCAAACCTCTCCCGGGCTGTGCAAAATGTAATAAGCGCACAAGATTTAAACTATTTATTCTAGCCCCGTCAGATGCGATCGATGCCTTCGCCTCGATATTCGAGGTACCGCACCGCCAAACGGATCTGGCGTTCCATAATCAACTTGCTATCCACAGGCTATATCTCGGACTCGTCAGCTTTTGTCAACCTTCGTCACAACACCAACAAGCCCAACCATAAAACCAAGATCCGCAAGTCCAGACTCTCGAAAAAACCGACCCCCCGAGTCAAGCTCACTAACAGAGTGTCTCACCGCGTCATTCAAGAGCTGACCAATGAAGACAATAGTGGGGAACTCATCAGTAGCGTGTGGTCCTGGAGTTCGCTCTGGCTCTCGCTCTTTACGTTTTGGAAGACTCCAAACGTCGGAACTTCAGTGAAAAGAAGCCGCTCCAATGGCGGTAACTTCAACGTCAATGTATCGATCTAAACGTTGAACTTTAGCCAGTCCCAGTCGCCCGCAAACGCTTCGCCCATCTGCGACGTATCAGGCTTGTAACTGTCGATTGCAATTGGCTGCGCAGCCACCGGAGCATTCGCGTTACGCTCGCTGAGATCCACACTGCGTTTCCGCTTTTGCTCGCTTGCCTTGGCAGCCGCTGAATTGTTGTTGAGCGGCCGAATCACACCATGCAATTTGAAAAACAGTCCACAAGCGTTGCAAAGCAGCATATTATCTGACGTTTTCCGCCACAACGGAGTAGTCGACGTGAAACAGTTCTCGCAAATTGGCTGCTGAGAATGGCTAGCTGCAGGAGGCGCAGAGGCAGGGGCAGCTCTTGGAGCACCCGTTGTCAACGTTGGTGAAAGTTGTTGATATGCTGGTCTCTCGCGGCGATCCAAAGAGACCTCCAGAGTGTTGATATAATTAGTTAAGCTGTAATCCGAGGCCAATTTTCCTTCTTTTCCTTGAGCGCGCTCGTCCTCATGGCGATTGAATTTCGAAAGGTCCATCATGTCGGATCCGTTGTTGTCATCAAATTTCAAGAAACTATCAACGTTGAAGTCTTCGACAGGCTTGTGTTGATAGGCGATTTGATGCTTGTAAACTGTGCTTGGTTGCTGTAAATATTGGAATGGTTGGGCTGCGGCGTTCGAAATCATAGAGTTGGTATTAGAGGATAAAGAGTGGCTTGTCTCAGGGGAAAAATAGTCACTGGAGTCCATCCGATCTTTGGACTCAATAGTAATGGCATTGCTTAATGTGAATTGAGGGTCATGGTCCGCAGAGGAGATCGAAGCACGGAATTGGTCATGACTCAATGGTATGTCCGGGTTAATTCCATATTCCTCTTTAGAGATGCGTCTAATGTGTTCAATGTAATCAAATTCAGGGTTATCTGCAGATTCTGAGAACATAGCAGTTTCAGGTCCCTGATGTTTTAGAAGTGATAAGTCGTTGTTGGACAAAAGAGTTGGCGATTTTTTATGCTGCTTAATTGGGCTAGATTTTCTAATTTTGGATGTTTCGCCTCTGCGTCTCTTGACACTTTCGATGCTATTTAATCTCCAAGTCAAGTTGAGAATGCGCTTATTGTTAGGTAGTAAGGTGTTCTTGTTGTTGAACATCTTCCATATTTGTAGTGATGTGCTTGATTTGTCTGTGAACTCTCTTTCAATCTCTTGTTTGAGGAGTTTGATATGAGACTCGGATTTTTGACCCGAAGAGTTTGTGGAAAACATTTCCGAAACAAAGTGATCCACTGCGAGATGGTCTGAGGCTAATACACGTCAGTCAGGAACCAAGGATGATGACACGTTTATAATCGCAGGAAAAAGATAGACAGGTTAGATATTTTGAGGCTTTTATAACAAGGGCTCATCTATTGGATATTAATTTGCCTTTTAACCCACATATGCAGGTATGCTATTTTTGTCGGCGGATTCTGTGTGACATTGTTTCACATAGGCGACGCTCTTTACTTTTTTATTGTTAGATTTCTTATTTAAAACTTACAATGCTAATCTATTGTGCTGTGTAACAAGAGATAAGACATTAATAAATGTACCGTCTATTGTATACCGTAGGAGTTTCCTCTGCTGATTGGCCCAGCCAAAGAACACTTTACTCCTTAATATCTAGTCGCATAATCAATCCATGCTTCTAAAATTCTGTACATTGACTCATTCAATTGTACCGTGGATGTCAGCATTTACAAATTGCCAGGCAAAGCGGACAACACGTTTCTTTTTTCTTCATTGGAGTAACTTTCTGATCAGATCGTAACTCATCCATTGCACAGCCATTGAGGGGCAGATTTTCCACATATTTGCGCCCCAGCCTTTATAAAGGCCCTTATATCCTTCTCTTTTGACAATTTCAGAAAGTGCGTGTGCAGTGGAGTTGTATTGGAATCCCATTTCTCCTCCACCTAGCGTCGCCACCTGGAATCTTCGTCGCAGAACGTCTAATGGGTAGATCACCGTTTGACCCAAACCTCCGCTAACGGCTCCGATCAAAAGTGCGACAACAGGATGGTTCTGGTATTTGGATGGCACCAATTCCTTTGTTCTCTCGTAGAAGGTGAAGTTGAGTCCAGCATATGCCGCCACTCCCAGCGAGGTTGGAATTAAGCCCCGATATAATGCTAAAAGGCCACCCTCTGTGCGATAAATGGACAACATACTGGCCCACATTCCAGGGGGTTTCTGGACACTGGTACGGGACTTGAGGTTCTTGAGCTGTGCCGTTTGCACAGATAGTCTGGTTTTCACAAGATCCATTGGATATGTAGCAAAAACCGATGCAAAACCGGCCATTGATCCGGCAAAAAGTCTGGCAAGAATAGTCATCGACCCGTCACTGTTACTGACCATAACTTTTACTTTCTCGTAAACTGAGAACTGAACAGCCGAATACGGCATAACACGAACACAGTTGATGCCGTTGCCTCGAAAAAGTCCCTTGTAGCCTTCCTCTAGCCAGATCTGATAAATGGTCCGTAAAGTACCATGTGCATACGATGTGGATTGACCTTGGACCTGTTGGAGCACCTTGACTCGCTCCATAGGTGAGACCACAGTCCTGGAAAAGACCCCCGCTATGGCCCCTGAAATCAACGAAAGTGCAGGCTCAGGGACTGAAACGTTGGACCCGACACCGTCCATGAAATATAAATTTTCGGAAGTTGTTAAACGGATACTAAACTATTTAGGTTAGATCGATGGACCAAGAATGAGCGCTAATTGGCCAAGACAGTGCCACCGTTGACCTTCTTTCCGGTCTTGGAGATGGCCTGTAGCACAGTATCGTAATCGAGATCGCTGAACACGTCAACCTTCTGTTTCTCGAGCGATATGTCAACTGATTTGACTCCCGGGAGCTTTGTGAGCACTCTGTTGACGGCATTTGAGCATCCCGAACATGCCATAACAACGTCGAATTGATAGTGAGAAGACATGATTAATAATATTATTTTAGAGCAATTTTCACGCAAAGGCGCTATGCTAAATAAATGATTAATCTGATTAATAATTACTAATTAGCCCAAAATTCAAGATCATTGCGACCGTTTTCTACAATGTGCAAAAGTTCATGACCGAAGGAATCAGTATTCATCCACCGGAGATACACTTTCAATCTTTCTACGTCCATTGGCCAAGCCAGGCCCGATAACCAACCAAATCTCCAACCAGCGGGTGAGGCTAGCAAAGACCGGTCAAAAACCAGGTATTCTGACTTGGTTCTCGTCTCCACAGTTCATGGAGAGCAGTGTAGGCGAGAATAGACGTAAAAGTTTTTTTTTACCTCAAGAGTTTTTTTTCACTCAGGTCGATCGTCCCGGTTCCGCGCACACCCTGTCGGTCCAATATATTCTTTCCTGTCTTGCACTAAGATCGCTCCTTTGCTGAAAATTCTTTCAAACGGTGCTTAGTCGGCAACATTTTTCCCTTGTCAACCTTCCTCAGCCACATTTCGTATAACTGTCGGTCATACAAGCTCGTGTCATCATCCCGAATATCCCGTCATGACCTCCCGTTACAATGTGTTGTTTGTTGGCACACATCCGAACTTGGCTTTCTATACGTGGCGATTATTTGCCTCGAAAACCTGTGATATCACCATAGTGAATGCAGATGTCGAGTCGGACACCTCTTTCCAATGGGCTAGTACCCAATTCGGCAATTCCAGGTATTCGATTTCCTCGGTCTACGAATCATTGGATCAATATTTGACTCTTTCTGATCCTGTGAAATACCCCCTGGATTACATTTTTGTGTCTGCATCTTCACTACAAGGACTCGCGTCAGTGTTTTCCAAGTTGTCCCAGGTTTTTGCCTCGCAAACAGACTCTGCAAGCGTTCCATCAATCATCATCGAGAGCACCAATTTTGTCAACTTGGAGCCTTTCGTCAAACTCTCGCTCAAATCCCCTGTCGATGTGCCTGTCTTGTCCATCATGAGTGACTATGATATCCGCCATGTCGGCACAAACAACTATCAGGTGTACAAGAGCAAAAAAGAATCGGACCTTCTTTATGTGGGCCGCAGCGGAACTGAGGACGAATACTCTAAAAATGACATTAGACTCATCAACGAGATATCCAATCTGTTTGAATCTGCAGGCATCGACGTTTACAAGCTCTCCACTCCTCTGGAGTTTCTATCATATCAATGGAAGTTTGCGTTGCCAAAAATAGCATTAGAGCCATTATCCATCCTATTTGAAAAACCCTTTCCAGACCAGTTGCAGGAACAAATTTTGGCCAAACCCTTGATCTCCGGTCTAATCAATGAGATTATTACCGTCATCAAGACCATGGGTTGCAAGTTGTTCAAAAGCTATGATAATGAAGCCTCTCTATTACAGAGAATCAGTCAATTGTATCCAATTACTCCATTAAGCCCGGATTACTCAGAGGCTCCTAAATTATTCTATGAGTTCTACAATATGCTCGAAATGCATCTTGATCTGCTTCTTTTGCAGCCAATCCTCATTGCCGACGATTTCCACATCAAAACTCCTTATTTGGAGTTTTTGTATGCCATGATGACCCAATTTTGCTCTACCAATGAGTCAACCCTCGAAAATCCAACTTCAGTTTTCTGGCTACGCAAAAACACTGAAAACATCCGAACTCTTAAGCTCGAACAGGATGATCTAGCGTTGAAAAATGCTCTCAAACAGAAGGAAATTGCCGAAGCCGAAATTAGACTTGCTCAACCACCACCACCAGTTGTGCAACCACAGCGGGTCCAGAATTCTTTGCAACCACCTGCGATGTTTGGCACATCACAGCCTTCGCCGCCACCTTCCAGTGACTCGACGTTCAACTTTGAAAATAGAAGTTATGCGCCACCATATCAAACCAGCTCCCAAAACTCTCTTCCAACTGTTGCTGCCCCTGTGAACGGAACAGTCGAGTCGCAGAACATTGAAAGCGATTTGGAAGAGCTTTCTGAAATGGCCCATGCGTACGTGATCTCCGACCAGTCGCCACCGCGTGCGCCTTCTTCAAGCGGTTACCAACCAAAACCAATCCCTAACGTCTACACTCGTCAACGCGAGGCTCAGAAATATTATCAACCACCGCAAGCCCAACAACAACAGCAACAACCACCATTACCATCACAACCTCAGGGTGTCTCACAGCCAGTTTATGCAATGCAAGCTCCTCAAGAATATTTCGATGGCACTACGTCTCCATCTTACGTTCCTCAACAAGCGTTGCCACGCGGATTACCGCCACAAGGACTTCCTAATCATCAGCAGATCTTCCAGCAGAAACCACAGCAGCCTCATCCTCCAATCAGAAGACAATCTGCTCCTTTAACTTATACTCAGGATAACATGTCGATGGTTTCTGGCATGAACGCCAGCCAAATGGGCTACGAGGATTCTTCTTCTTACATTCCTAGACAGCCAAATAGACAGTTCAAGCCGACTTCGAGAAAGAATCGGAAATCGTCAGCAGTGTTCAATGGTGTCAATCTAGGTAATGATACAAGAGGAATGCCAACTAGACAGTCAATGATGCCAATGTATCCTAATGGAATGAACCAGATGCAAAATACATACCCTGTCAGACAGAGCTCTTCTAGTACATTGAACCAGATGGCCAGACGCAGTCAGCCAACTAATCCGCAGTCCAATGGTTTAGGAATTAATGGACCTTATGGTGGAGGTAGACCTCACCATCAGACGCAGCAATCTCTACATGCTGTTCCTACTCAACAGCCTCCTCAGCAACAACCTCCTCAGCAAATGCAGCAGCAATTTCAGCAGCGATTCTCGGCCCCAGTCCCTCAATCTGCTCCAAAGCCGGTAGAAATCAATTCTGGCTCTGGTTCTGGATCGGATTCCAGTTTTCCTGCTGCTGCGCCAGAGACCAACATGCTTCCGGTGCCGGCAGCCACTCCAGCCCCAAATACCCCGGCGCCTGTTTCATTGGGTGGTCAAAAGAAAGAAGAAGAGAAGGAGAAGAAGAAGAAGAAGAGAGGCTTCTTTGGCCGCAAAAAATGACACTATAGTATTATGTAATGAATTTTTGTCAAAAAATTAAATCTAAGGAAAGAGGTCCTTTGTTTCAATGTTCTTGCAGCGTCAGTGGTTGTTTTCCTCGCGTTCTGTTTTCCAGAAGCAATTTTGTCGCAAGGTTAGCAATTTGAGCTCAAAGTCTGTTCCCGAACCAATTGGATTCCCGTATTTCTCGAAGACCTTCAAAAACGAGATAGACCTGTTCAGAGAGTTCGTTGCTATCGATCCGACTGGAGATCTAGACAAATTCAAAACTCTATACCAATATAGCAAATCTGTGCGCAATAGGCAGCGATTGTCGTTGTTCATCACTTCATTGAGACGCAATGCCGATTATCATATCTATCTCAAGAGTCTTTCAACAGAAGATGCAAAACCAGTGACTATTGGAAATCTTCTTGTAAAAGAGACAAAGAAGGTCCCAGCAACAAATCAGAAAGTATCAGAACCTTCTACAAGTGGATCATTCAAAGATTTGTTGGGTTCTATGAATAAACTTCAAAAAGATATGAATCATTATGATCTGCCCAAAATGACCAAATTCACGCCGATGCCATCGTTTCACTCGTCTCATCTTGATATTGATTATGTTCCTGATGTCCCCGCAGAGTCAAAATCTGATCTGGAATCGTTTCTTCAGACTGCTAAACACCAAAACGATGTTTCTCAAGAACAAATGTTCAAAAGCAAATTGAACTTCGAATGGTCCAGACAACAGATGGTGAACGATCCTCGGACTCTAGAGAACGGAAATTTCTTTACTCCTGTTCTTCTACCCAAAACCATTTTCCCTAGCAGTATTTTTCCAGCAAAAAATCAACAGATCGAGCTATTTCCCTTCCTGAACTCTAAAGAACTACCCAAATGCTACGATTTTGTCATTCTACATTCAAATGGAACTACTGAGAGTTTGAAAACTTACAGTCCAAAGTCTTTGGGTCCAAGAAAACCCAACATCTCTACTCTAATAGCCCAGCTGCGGACTCCACAAAACTTCATAGACAAGGTGAACAAGCTGATGGGCCAGAGCTGGATGCTCTTTGATGGAGATTCGGAGAAACTAGTCTTTTACAGATCTAAGTCCATAAAGTTTTATAAATGGACAAGAAACGGTCTGGCTGTGATTGGACTGGGATTTCTTACCATCATGGGACTCAGCTACTTTGTCGATTCCGAAGAACTCGAACGTCTCGATCAATACAAACAACAATCGAAAGATACCTGATATTCTATATTACATGTCGGCTTTCTTCACCAGACTGAACTTGAATGCTGTCAAGCTACCTCTATCTCCGTTCCAACCTCTAAGAAGCACCACTGTCTTAGCGTCTCTTAAGTCGGGGACACTCCAACCAGTCTCATACATGTGCTGTTCCTGACGTCTGCGCATTTCAAGCACATCTTGACGCTTGGAAGCCGGTCTTCCTGGCCTTCGCTCTGCTTTCAGTTGTTCTAACTCCTCCTCGTCGCGCGCAATAAAGTTGGAAATGAAGGACTTAATCTCCTCAAGATCATACGTCTTTTTCGCATTGAAATCCTCAGCCATTGACACTGCCTGTTGAAAATATGTGACAATCTGCAACTCATCGGATTTCTTTTGTTGCTGATGAAGTTTTACTTTTGCAACTTTCTCATCGCGCAACGTTGCCCGTGTAAGAAGCATGGCTCTGCGTCCCTTAGGATGCAAAAGCTTGGAACCCTTCAGCTTCTTGGTGACACTGGAAAGACTCTTTGCCATATTTCAGATCACAAGATTTAAGGAGAAAAAATATTTCTGGCACAGCCTGGAGATATAATCTGTCTCTAGCCGGGTAAGCTGGCCAGTTTAAAAATTTGCAGATATTCAAAAGTTGTTGATATACGACATGGTGCAAAAGTACACTGAGGAAGAATTACTGAGTTTCCAAACTTCGGGCGTTCTGCCTGCTGGAGCCGACTTGAATTCGTTTGTCCAGCTTGTTGATGAGGTCAGAGAAGCCTTGAGAGATGTGGATGACCAAGGCTTCAGAAGAAAATCCTTCACCGGTTTCAAGAAGAGAGTGCCTAAGGAACTCAAGCAAACTGACGACGAGGGCTGGACCTCCTTTGTCACCCCAAAAGCCAAGAAAGCAGCAAATGAGGAGAAACCAGAATTGAAACAACACACCATGAAAGTCAAGACCAGCAGTTCTAAGATATCTTCTGGCAAAGCCACCAATGATGCCAGAGATACCATTGCCATCACACAGGTGTCCAAATTCAATGCTTTTGATGCTTTGAACGACGAGGACGAGGCTATCGAGACTGATGAGGAATAGTAATATAGGACTAATGTACGTTATGAATCATATCAATTAAACAGTGAGCATGCCGTTGGCGTTGCCGTTCTGGACGGGATGCGCATCCACAAACTCGTCTTCAGACTCGCTCAGGTCTAGGTCGCTGATACAGTACGCCAGGCCGCTACGTTTCGGGCTGGATACGGTTCCTGAAGTTTTGGTCCAGCCAAACTTGGACATGCTATCTCGGCTCGGAATCGTGACGCTGTTGCCGGAGATGATGGACCGCAAATCACGGAAATGCGTGGAGTTCGAAGGAACCCGTGATGAGGCGATCGATCTGGCTGTAGAGTAGTTGAGAAGCGAAATGTTGGTGATCGAACCGTTGGAAGATCTAGGCACCGAATCGTAAGGTAACATAATGGAGGATGATGAGTGGTTCAAAATAGAGTCTGTGGTGGTCGTACTATGGCCAATGAGCATTTTTGGAGGAGTTCTATTGATCACAGGTGGTGTCTGTGGAGAATCCTCCTCGTAGCCCGCAATATGAAGCCATTTCTGCAGTTCTTGGTTCACAGACAACAGATTGATTAGTTCGCGGAATTGTAAACTTGTTTCTGTGTCCGTGCTTGCGGTCTGATCGATGTCCAGCTTGAAAGGTCGGTACCATAATCCCGATTCCATCAATTGGGAAATTCTGGATGCAGAAAGCTTGGAGAGCTCTTCCAAATTAAATAAATCACCAATCTTGTAAAGTATGAGCCAATTGAGCGAGAATTTAAAGTCTTGCTCCGATTGGAACCATGAGGACACGTAATTGAGATAATTGATGACAAAGTTGGTCTTCATAGCGGTAAGAGCATACATTAAAACGACAGAGACATGAACGTTTAAAACAGTCGTTGTGTTATTTGTGATGTTCTGTATGAGATTGAAAAGCAGATGAAGTGGATTGTCCAATTTTTGAGTAATACAACTCTCATGATTTGGTTCAGAGAGTAATTTTAAGTCGGCTTCGTTGGAGTAGAATTTAGCAACTAAATCCAACCATTTCGTCTGCACTAATAATTTGTGTGCTGGTTCGACGAATGACGGAACATTTCTAAATTCCAGTGTGTAATATAGATAGTTGAAGATTCCATTCGGGTATGGCGAGCGTTTGAAGTCAATCAGACTATCTCTATGGGTTGTTTGGAATATTCCCTCGATATTCGAAATGAACATATCAGATAGTTCAACAAATTGAGACGAGGTAGTTAGGGGCTCCATCGTGCTCATTGTGAAGTAGTATATCTTCAAAATCTCCTCAATCATATCATTAATCTGGTTGTTGTAATAGATATGGATTCCTAGACTGCGAGCAATCTCGATGTATCCATTGTTGAGAGAAGCAGGATGTTTGGAGACAACGGACTCCTTCTGAAATCTCAAAATATCGCTCAGGATTTCCTTGACAGGGAGTCCAACCATATTAACATCTTCGGAAGAAAGTAAGTTGCAAATCAAATATGCAACAGTCTCTCTTGTCTTTGGTAAAGTGTTGCTGCTCAATTCCAAAATCAACATGGAAATTATTCTGTAGCGAAGTTCTATATGTGTTTTCTTGGCACATGCCTCAATCAATCTGTTGAACCAGCTGATTTCTCCAGAGTGGCCAAGAATGTATTTGACCAATGCTTTGGTGGCAAGATCCACCTGTTTCTTAGAGTTTGTGTCAAAGAACGATTTCAATGAGTCAATGGCTAGTTGCTGAATGGACTTATCGTGTTCCCGGGAATTTTCCGGTCCAGTATAGGTTTTCATCAAAGTGAGAGTATTATCTTGTTTATCACATTTGTCGAGGATAAGAAACACGGACTTCTCTATCAATTTTGCGTTCCCATGGTTGCTGATATTCGGGTCTAGATATTTGTATGCGACCTTTGTTGCTTCTAATGAAAGAGTTGTCCATTCATGAGTTTTATGACGGGCCCCAAGGCCGATAAAATTGGACACGAGTCTAAGAAAATGTCTCAACAACTCAGCATTACTTGATAGGATTTGCTTCTGATTGTGCTGAATCTTATCACAGAAAAGTAACAAGATGGTTATTCCGAGCAGACTGGTAGAATGATCGTTCAATTGTAGCACAAGGTCGAGAATATCTATTGTATAACTTGACATGATACCAATATCTTCCGCACATTTCATGATGAGCTCTTGTAATATATACATTGTGACTTTAACATGACCCACACGATTGTGGGAGACATCGGATCTGGTCTTTTTGAGCAGGAATACCATCACTTTCTCTAACTTTGTACGTCTCGTTGAAGCATAATACATCAAATAACTAAGCTCTGCGTTGTTGGGTTTTGTCTCATTGAGAGATAGCTTCTTCGAAGGGTAGCATTGTAGAATGAGTTTCTGATGCTTGGGACGGAAATTAGGAATCAACGGCATATTTCAGAAATTTACAAGATTATAAATTTGGAACAAGCCAGGAAACCTTTTTCTTGCTCACCCGCAATCTGTGGCAGTAGTTTAAAAAAATTGCAATTACTTATTTTTATTAAAGAATGGCTCCCATATACGTGAAGGGCGGGGTCTGGACTAATGTCGAGGATGCCATTTTGAAGGCAGCTATTTCCAAGTATGGGTTGACACAATGGGCGCGGGTCAGTTCGCTTCTTGAGAAGAAGACGGCCAAACAATGTAAGATGAGATGGCAAGAATGGCTCGATCCACGCATTAAGAAGATCGATTGGACCAAAGAGGAGGATCAGAAGTTACTGGAATTGGTGAGACTTCGTCCAAATCAATGGAGTAGTGTCAGTTTGTTGATGAACAGAACTGCAAATCAATGTATTGAACGATATCAACAGCTTCTGGATGATAATCTCGATGATTCGGATCTTCGACTTACAGGGAACATGCAAACGTCCGTTTCCGGTGTGGATGCATTGAACCTGAACCCAGAGTCTAAACCAGCTCGTCCAGATTTGGAGGAGATGGATGATGACGAACGTGAAATGTTAAGTGAAGCTCGAGCTAGATTGGCCAATACTCAGGGAAAGAAGGCTAAACGTAAGGCTCGGGAACGAATGTTGGCTGAAAGCAGACGTGTTGCGATTCTACAGAAACGTCGTGAGCTAAAGCAAGCGGGAATCAACTCTAAGCTTCGTACTAAGAAGAAGTATGCTACACAGATGGACTACAACAACGATATTGCGTTGGCCAGAGAACCAACAGATGGCAGATTCGACACTCTTGAAGAAAAGGTGATAAGCTCGAAAGAACGTGCTCGTTTTGACGAATTGGCGGAGAACAACAAGGCTCCCAATCAGGAGCATGAGAAACAGGAGAAGAAGAGAAAGCGTGCCGAGAAGGAGAGTCAAACAACTTTTGAGGCGGCTCCTCAGCAGTATGATGACGAATTGGAGTTCAAAAAGCGTCGAATGCAACTAAGTGCACCAGAAGAGGGTGAAGAGGAGGTTGATATCGACCAAAGTATCAAACTTGCCGCCAAAGATCTCAATCGTGCTACTCATGAGCGTTCGGTGCTTTTCACAAAGGCAGAGGATGAAGATGAGGATGAGGAGTTACCTTTGGTGAACGAGGGTCTAAAAAGTAAGCTATCCCGGCTTCCTGCGCCGAAGAATGATTTCGAGCTCGTTGATAGCGATAGCGAATTGGAATTGCCAGAAAAAGACGTTCCTGCTATCACGCCTGTTTCAGGCGAAATCTTTTCCCAGATAGGTGAAGTCGGAAATATTTCCGCGACCGTACGAATTTTCCCTGACTATCTGGACGAAATAGGAAATACGGCCAAGGGAGCGGCGGGGGTTGAGAAACTCGTGTTGGAGGAGATGGATCGCATGTTGCGCGGTGAGAATGTGCACCGGGACGACGTGTCTTCGGCCGAGCGTGAAATTAAGATTGAAATGTCCGGGCTCAATTACCAGTTATATTTGGACGCTGTGGAGCAGTCCAAGCGAGAACCAGAAGTCGATGAGATTGTTGGCGCGCTTCAGCATGTGTCGCAGCTCTCCCAGAGTCTCGATTCCAAGTTCTCTTTGTTTACAAACGGATATCTACGCAATCAGGCAAGCATTTGCAAAGACATAGCCAACAAGAGCGCAGAGCTATGTGATTTGCAACGGGAGTGTTTAGTGTACAGTCAGGTTGAGCAGATGGAACAGGCAGCCATGGCCGATCGCACACGTACTTTGCAGCAGGCTGTGGATCGTATGAATGTGAGTATCGACAAAGCTCAACATCGTTTAATGAACTAAAACATAATAAACAATGCCTTAAATTCTGTATACGGCATCCCGAAAAAAAGCGTTTTTTTCCCGCAGCAAAATTTTGAATATCCGCCGGCTGAGGTCGTTCGGTTCCTGCGAGCTTCCCAAGTGGGTTTTTTTTACCAGAATATATATAGATTCCTTACCCAACATAATATCTGGAATTTCAAAACAGCTATGAACGCTATCGCTATACCCAATATTGGGTCGAGGGAGTGTACGACTCTAGTCAGTTGCACTCCTTCACTCCATTCCCTAATTTGCACCAAAAATGCCACCAGTTTCAGGTCCCAACGTCTATCAGGGTCTGTGGACTCGATCAACACATCCGGCACAGGCAGCTTAGCAAGCTCAAATGACTCTCTAGACCAGCGCGAGTGGTCGGATTCAGATACCGATTATGATTGTACCAGTATCAGCTCTTTGGAAGAGTGTTTGGAACATCCACTGGAAAAGTCGTGGGATCAAGACACCGTCTCAACATGTTACAATGTTGTCACAAAGCCGGCAACTGTTTCCAAAACTTCCAAGTTGCTTAATGTTATCAGAAAGTTCCAACTGATTCCTCAAAACCCAACAGCATTTCTATTCAACGAGAAACTAACCGATGATATTCTTCCACGCCGCAGCATAACAAGGCAGGCACCAGCAAAGTCGATTCCACTTCAAACTTTCAATGTGCAAGCTTGTGTCACCAAGGCTCCAAAACAAGCGTTAGAAATTGGTCCATTGCGCTCCAGAGAACCTCGTATCAACTCCAACTTTCTCAAAGTGTATGCTTTGGATTTGTCATGTAAGGAGGCAGGATTCCCAGGTGTCAGCGACTACGAAGTCGAACTATATTACCAGGAATTCTACGAATCTGGACTGACTTCATTCGATGAGTTCTTGGATGAGGCAGGATACAAAATGAACCCCAAGTTGCGTGAGCAACTTAAACTTGGCGTGCTGGCACGTACCAAACTTTGGAGCAACGTCATTTTGCCTCCTCGTACCGATTCTATCCATCATACCCGCGACAGATACGTCTCATGCAACAACACAGCAACTGCCCTGGTGCGCACCTCGGGTAAGTTTGTGCCTTGGTTGAGTCTAGAAAACTTTGATTCCTCTTCCAAGAAATGTGTTCGTCCATATGGTCAATCCTCCAATTGCACCCAATTCACAGTTAAAGGATGGTGCAATGAAAGATGGCTTCCGAAATCTAATTAATTCCGCAGTGCATAATATTAATTTGTTCGCTAATATTTATTTATCATGTTTAGAATCGCTCGTAGAGGTTTTTCAAATATTGCCTTTGCTTTCGACATCGACGGCGTCCTGTTGAAAGGTTCGCATGCCATTCCTCAAGCCGCCGAAGCATTAGGTACGCTCCAGGCGAGAAAAGTTCCGTTCATCTTGTTGACAAACGGTGGAGGAGTGCTCGAGTCGGCAAGATGCGACTTCATTTCCGACACACTCCAACTCAAAACACCCCTATTGTCACGTCAAATCGTCCAATCGCACACACCCCTACGTACATTGGTCAACAAACATAAACGTGTTCTTGTGGTCGGTGGACCAAAAGACTCTGCCAGAGAAGTGGCTAAACATTATGGATTCGAGCAAGTATTGCGTCCAATTGACCTCATCCGTGCCAATCCAAGCATCTGGCCATTCCACAAATACACAAACCAAGAGATCGCCGATTGGGCACAGGATCCAGAAGTGTCCAAGGTCTCTGTAGACGGCTTAAATGAGCCAATAGACTCCATCATGGTGTTTAACGACCCAAGAGATATGGGATCGGACGTCCAAATCATTCTAGATCTATTGAATTCTGAAAATGGGCTGCTGGGATCCAAAAGATCAACACTCTCGTCCACACCAGCAGTGCCTCTCATTTTCTCAAATAACGATCTGCTTTGGGCCGCAGATTTCAAATTGCCAAGATTCGGCCAAGGAGCATTCAAAATCATGATCCAAGCCTTGTATCAGCAAATCAACAATAAACCATTACAATCACTGACTCTCGGGAAGCCATATAAAGTGACCTACGACTACGCACATCACGTGCTGATAGATTACCGCGAGAGCCTGATGACAGGAAACTTCGATCGTCCTCCAATGATGCCACTTTTGAACGTGGCACCAAAAAACAGTCCGTTCTCCAAAGTGTTTATGGTCGGCGACAACCCAGAATCAGATATTCTGGGAGGAAACCAGTACAATTGGGAAACAATCTTGGTGCGCACAGGAGTGTATCAAGATGGCGACTTTGAGAAGAACCCATCATTGGCCAGACCATCTTTCGGAACGTTCGATAACGTGAATGACGGAGTGCTTGCTGCTCTGGAAAAATACTCATGATATCAAATACATTTCTCATCTAATTAGGCGGACACGGTCTAAAACTAGACCTTGGATGCGACAGTCTGTTCACTTTGAAGCTTTAGAGCGTTCCTCTCGTAGCTCTTCTCTTTGCAGGATTGCAAACCTTTACACTTGTGACTTTCAAGTAATCTATGTTTGGAACAGAATTTGCCGTTGCAGAAGGAACAGTCGCCCACCATACGTAGAGGTGCGGAGTTGCATGTATCAAATGTACACTTGGTGCTCTTCTTACTGCTCTTTCTTCTAACTTTAGTCTTTGGCTGTTCCACCACAGCTGACTCATCATCGGAAACGGCCGACGATGACTCATCAATACATGTTAGATAAACAGTAGAGTTCGAATCCTGTGTGATTCCGTACGATGCTAGTGACTTAGAAAGCTCCATCTTCTTGCCAGAATACCAAACTTTCACATTGGACTTGTTGAAAGCGGAGTCTGGTGGAAGGGCCACCACGGCCGCAATCTTGAGATCTTCCACGGTAGAGTTGTCTGGCACAGTGACCTGGAAGGATTGATCGTTGGATGACTTGACAGTGACTTTCATAAGGAATAATTATGAGGAATCAGAATTTATTCCATGTCTCTTTATTTTGCCACCCTTTCTTTTTTGTACTCTTTTCGCCCCATCCGGGTGGCGCATCCTGCGATAAGAAGTTCTGGTAGTATTTGTTCGGTGTACGGATGTATACATTGGAAGAAAGAGAAAAAACCCAAATTGGAAAATTTTGCAATTACAACATGTCAGGATTCCAGAGACCAGAAGAGAAGAAAGAGTCGTTTACATCCACTCCAACGTTCAAGATCCTTTTGAATGCAGGTTTATTTATTGTAAGTGTTGAAAATGTGAAAATTCTCGTTACTAACCATCAGGCTGGTGTTGCTGTGGTCCAATCTCCATTGATGGATATGATTGTGCCCCAATTCCAATAAGAGGCGAGAGCAATCATAGCTTGAGCTATTTGATGACTGTGAATAGCATGCAATTTCAATAAATTAATGTACGTGATGATAAAACTACTGTAGAGCAATCTATGATATTGGATGCGATTTAACTTGTTCCGGTACCTTCTACGGGCAAGTGCTACTTACGGGTGTGTTTCTAGTACGTAGAGAACATATATTACAGGTAAGAAAAGAGCAATCCAAGCAGAATTGTTAATAATAGTACATAACTGTACATACCCCTGTTGACCTGTTTATCTCGAAGCAAACACGATGTACAAGGCGTGCAGCATTCCTGGGAACCAAGCAAACAAACACAGGATGATGTTAATAATCAAATCCATACCGGCACCTCTGTCCAAGAAGACGGCAAGAGGAGGAAGCAAGAGAGCTGTTGTTAGAAGAATTCAAGAGGTGTAGACTTACCAAGGATGATGGCGACGATCTTAGAAGAATCCATTTTGTTGATATAGCGCTTTTCTTAGATTAATTGAGACTAAAGAAATGAAATTAGACACAATTGCTTGAAGATGGCAACGTTTATAAGATACAGAATATTCGGAGGTAATTTTTTAAGGCGGACACTGCGGAAATTAGCCTGAAATTCAAAGGGTTGCACATCTAACCCTATTAATTATTTAACAGTGTAATTATCTGTAACAAGGCCTAGGATGTTCTCCAATTCACTGTGTCCATCCAATTCATGATATCCTTCTTCAATGCGGTACTTCTCGTCAGGTGCAAGTTTGACTAACACCTCGCACGAATACCCCGTCACAAGTAGTCCCGGTGGCCGACTCTCGGTAGCCTGCAAAACATCCACAAGGTCACCCAGACGTGTGCGAATTAACCGCTGATCAGAGCATGAAGCTCGTTCCACAACGCAAATAGGCAGGTCTTCCGGCCAATGCCGTTCGTACAGTAGCGGCCGAATATCCATCATTTTACCTAGTGACATCAAGAAAATGACCGTCCGGTTGGCACGGAACTGTGGAAGATCCGGCACCTTACCTTTCTTTCCTGTTCCTGTGCACACCAGCACTTGGTCTGAGACGTCTCTGTGGGTGGTTGGGATCGACGCGACGATCGGCGCCACAAGAGCAGACGTCAATCCAGGAAGCACAACAGGCTTATAACCATGGGACTCAAAGAAACTAAACTCTTCACCCCCACGGCCAAAGATGTATGGGTCTCCTTGTTTCAGTCTCACAATACGTTTTCCTTGCTGCAGATTGTCAAGTCCCAATTTCAGCAGCTCTTGTTGTGCATTCTCGGCATTTCCAGGGAACTTACGAGCAATAAACACCTCTGTCTTTTTTGGAATGATGTCCAGGATCTGCTGGGGAACCAGCTTATCTGCCAGGATAAGATCGGCGTTGTGAATTTCTTGCAGAGCTCCCACAGTCAGCATGGAAACTGAACCTGGGCCAGATCCAATCAGAGAAATACGGCCTGTATTATTTGTGCTTTTTTCAAGTGTCTGTTTGCTACTCAGATAAGCTTCTGTCAAATGCTGAACTGAAATTTCCGATAGCTTGCTTAAAGGATAGTACTCGATAATTTGAGATAACCATTTAGATCTTTTCAAGTCCTTGGAGTAGCTGAGTACATCTTCATCTTCACTATCTTCGTATTGAATCCGATGCTTGAGATTTCCTATATTTTCGATGATTTGGTCGAGATTTCGAGGCAACTTTTGAACAATTTCTCGTTTGATTCTATTGGCCAGCTTGCAGCTTTGATGACTGGTACTCACGCCAAATTGGAAGTCACCTTGGGTATAAGTAGACAACATGGTGAATGTACACAGATCCGGGGAGTTTATAGTGTTGATAGGAATCCGTAATCGCTTACATCTGTCAAATAGCTGCTGTTTAATTGGATTGTCCTCTTTGATTGTCACGAACACTCGATCAACAATATTATCAACCTCATATCTTCCAAAAACCTCCAAATCCTTTATTTCAAGCTTTTTCTGAACAATCTCCAACTCGTGTTCGTTGAACACCGCACTGTTCAAAGCCTGCACTGCCAGGTTTTCATTCAAAAGAATTGGTTTGGCTCCAGAATCAACGCTGGTTTTGATCCTGTTGATGACCACTCTTGAGAGGTTACTTGAGTCATCAATGATCAAATGGTGCTCACCAACACACTCGTGGGCACATAAAAACTTCATTAACTCGATCCGGGGATCAATTATTTTTTATATATATTAGCATAGGTCACGTGAGATGGAGAAGCTAGAGTATGGCTTAAGACGAAGTAGATGATGACTTAAATTAGATTTTTCAACGGCAATGTGTTGATGTCGTCATTTAAGAGTATCTTGTGATCGGTTGAGAGTCTCTTCCTCTAATCTGTAAAATCCTGTCATTTCAAATCCTCGATTTATTTAAGCTGAAAAATTATTTTCACAATCATGGCTCCTAAAAGACCACTAGGATTTGGTAAGAAATCAAAGACCAAAAAGGCAAAAGTGGATACTCAAGTGGTGGACACGGTCGAGGAAAGTCCTGTTACCAACGAACTGACAGTGGAACTACCTGCAGAGGTGGATTCGAACGATTCAATTACTCAACTGGAAGGTTTATGGTTGACATGGGCCAAGTCCGATAAGGATAACGAACTGATTTTGAACGGGATTGTTCATGAGTGTGATAGAATACTGAGAAACTCTGGAGAAGTCGAGATCACTCCCCAATTTTATGCCATCTATGCTAGATCTTTAGCTGGCTTGGCCAAGTTCAACACTGAAGAAAGTGAGACTTCGGTCCGGGATTACTTCGAGAACGCTCTTGAACGTGTAGAGAATGGGATGGATAAGTTCCCTGGAGAGGAGGCACTACTATTGGCTAAATGTCAAATACTGCTCGACAGAATACCTTTGGAATATATTTCCAAGATGGACATGGATTCTACCACGAAGGAGTTCCCTGAAGTGGCGGAGGTTTTGGATGAGGCAGTCAGACTGTTTGAGCTGGGTATCAAGACCATCGAATCCAAACAAAATGAGTTGTTGTTCAATGGAAGCACCATTTTGGAGATTCTCGATTCGATTGATGATCTCTTAGACATTGTGGATAATTTTGGCAGAGACTACAATGAAGGGTTGGACAGTGATGCCGAGGAGTCAGATGATGAGGAGTTGTTACCAAATACGGAATTATCTTCGGAACATCCACTTCATTCAGTGAAAACTAGCGACCAATACAACGCTTTCTGGCGGGATGCAATGATTAGAAGTCTGGAGTTACTGGACAAGTCGGAAAAGCAAGACGAGTCGCTCAGAAGGAAATTTGTGAAGAAATTGGGACAATCGTATTTGATGGAAGCGGAAGAGCCAATTTCCATCTTTACTACATTAGAGTACGATTCGGACGCAGAAGAGGAGGAAATCGAAGGGATTCCAGCTGACGAGGCCCGAAGCACGGCTCAGACACTTGTGGGAACGGCATTGAAGTACCTGGAAGCGGCTTTAGACGAAGAGGACCCTCAAACATGGGTGGACCTGGCCGAGGCAGAAATCACAATGGGTAATCTCTTCCCGGTTGGGGGTGCCGAAGCGGAAGACTGGTACAAACGCGCGGAACAAAAGCTGATACGCGCGAACAATGCAACCCACGGCAAGTTTGAAGAAGTGTTGGAGAATCTGAGAGGAGGTAAATAGAGTCGGAATGTATACGAATAAAACGAATGTTTTAGTGCAGATCAAAACAAACCGGTGCCCCTGTGTTTACAATAGACCTGAGACTGTCGTTTCAAGCTAGGCAGATTGTTTTAGGGCAGTTCACGCGTAAATGTTTATAAGTTGCTGCATTCGGAAAGGGTAAACATTTTTTTCTGGAGCATTAACGTGCCGCATTCAGCTACATGAATACATGGATCGGGCAGCCCAAACATACCAACAATAAATGAAACATTAGGCTGCATTTAATAGCACGCCCAAATGCAATGACAGCACGGACTTTTAAGTATGCTCATTGATGCAATTTTCTGGAATTGGTAAGGAGGGAAGATCAATAAATAAAAAATAGTGCTGGATAAAGACGCTCTGTTTAATTTTTTAAACGATAGATCATTTTAATGCTCTTTATTGCATCTTTACAATAAGTTTCCTGTTCCCTAGTTAACTATGAGCATGGATATGGAGATCGATTCTCCAAACTATAACCCCTCCGATAATAGCAATTTGTCGGAACTCATGGACTCTCCTTTACAGAATGTGTCTACCAAATCTAAGCCATTGCGGCCAATGTCTCACCAGCGCACAAATTCCCTAAAAAGGCCACTCACTCTCTCGCCCAAGGTTGATTCTCCAACTTGTTCTGTGCTGGCTGCAGATTTTTCGTCAAATTTCCATGTCAATGCCGGGAACTTTGCTAATCCTAAGAAGATTTTGCTGCCTAGTATGATGACGGACGAAAACAAGGAAAACACCAAAAAATTCATATTTAGAAAGGGCAAAAAAGCCCCAGCATTCAAATCCGATTCCTTGGCGTCCTCATTCTATCATAATCGATCTAATTCAAGTTCCTCCTTGGTCGCAGGGTCCAATTTCCCAATCTTTCATAGCAGGTCCACATCTCTCTTGGACACCTCTACACCAGCATCTATATTTATGCCCTCACAAGTTTCTCCAGAAACGCAATCGATCATCACCAATAACAGACTCAAGAAGAGCTTCTCGCTTATCAACCCCCAACACCATAGCTTCAATGAATCGGAATCGTCCTCGTCGAGCGAAAACGAAGACTCCGACGCGGAGAGTAACCAGGCACGTGATGCAGCACACGTGGGCTCGCCGTTGCAACAGAAGAACCGGTCCCATTCTCGCATGCGACTGGACCTGAATCATGATATCAAGAACAAGTTGCAACGTGCAACGTCGATGATCCAGCCCCATGCTGCTCCGACAAAACCGAAATTGTTCAAGCTGACTACTACCGATTCAGGAAGCGATATGGGTGCATTATCTGCCGGTGCCAATCAACTAACAAACACCATTAACGGTCTATCATTCACTGTCAACGACCCGGTGATGGACTTTGGGGCCGGGAATTCGATTCTACCCAAAAGTCCTGTGGAAACCTTCTTCGTTGATGACTGCACGCTTCCACGAATCGATGTGGACCAATTCCATGAGATTCTCGTCAGTTTCAAGCAACACAATATTGGGACTGGCACCAAGTACTGTGATTACTTTGACGAGCTGTTGGTTATTGATTGCAGGTTTGAATACGAGTTCAAGGGAGGTCATATTGATTGTGCCTTGAATGTTTCTTCCAAACAGGAATTAGAAGAGCTGTTACTTCATCAGGATGTTGTCACCAAAAGCCCAATGGAACATACTTCTGAGAGCCGCAAACTGCTGATTTTCCATTGCGAGTTTTCTTCTCATAGAGGCCCGTTGATGGCCAATCTACTAAGAACATGGGATAGATATTTGAATAAGGAGTACTATCCTCATCTTTATTACCCAGACATTGTGATTTTGGAAGGAGGATACAAGAAGTTTTATGAGAAGTTCAGCGGAGTTCATTGCTATCCGTTGAATTATGTCGAAATGCACGATCCGCAGTATAAAGACGAATGTGAAGACGGGCTATACAAGTTAAGACGGGACTCCAAAATGAGTCTGAATCGGAAAAACTCTTTCCAGGGATCATCAGATTCTCTGAGTCTGCGTCGGAGCCAGACCTCGTCGTCAGTGTTAAGTTTCTCCGAGTCGACCAAAAGCAGTAGCATTTTCAACTTTGGCGAGTCTGGAAGCACTGGTGAGCTTGGTGGACTTGGTGGTAGCTTTGATCTGGACGATTTATGCGACGAGTCGCCAATCATGAAAAAGACCACATTGTTGAAAACCTCACCTGTCTCCAAGCCCCAGTTCGCTGAACCCAAGTTCGAGCCCCAATTCAAACTGCCCAGCCTTCCAAAACGTGGCGCCATGCATTTCCGATCCAAAACGGTCAGCTCTCTAACCAGTACTCCACCCCATTTTCCGCACCTGACACATCTCGCGAAGCGGTTTGAAAGACACATCGATACGCCTATAGTCAAGAAATAGACATTGCATTATTAATCTTGTAAAATTCGAAGCTTTGACTCTCGACATTCACGTCCACCTAATGGAACTGGCCCAAATCTATTAAGTGGCCAGATCAAATACTTGGCCTTGCCAATAATCAATCCCGTACTGATGGGCCCATAAGTGTTGGAATCGATCGAGTGTACATTATCACCTTCAACCCAGACATGATTCATGGGAATCAGAACTCGGTTTCTTGTATCTGGATATCGAGGGATCACCGTGTCACCTTGTTTGGCCTTTATTCGTTTAGTGTAAACCTTTTCTGGATCAATTGGAGATCTAAGAAACACGACATCATCAACTTCTAGGTTGTTAATGTCTGTCACACCCAATTTCCACAAGAGAACGTGATTGCGACTATTCCCAGATTCGGGAGGGTTGAAAGTAGGTTTCATAGACATACCCTCAACTTTGCCAATATAAGCAACATGCTCTGTAAATACATACATAACAGGCACCCATGACAAAAACACGAAACACGACCGCAACGAGTATTTCGCAAGAGGTATATGTCGTTTAAAAGACATGGAATAAATTATATTTTTCTACCTCTTAAATTTCCCATTACTAATGCCTGCTTTAGTGAAAGACGAGTTCGAAGTAAGTTTAATTATTCAATGACTAACTTTAGGCTGTGTATTCTGTTCCATTGCACTGCAACAATTGCGTGGAGTCGGTCCGCGGGGCTTTAGAGCCTGTTGACGGGATCTCCAGTTACAACGTTGATCTGAAAACACAGATGGTCACTGTCAAAGGCTCGATTGCTCCTTCCAAAGTCATTGAGTGTATCCAAGCAGTCGGTAAGGATGCAATCATTCGGGGAACCGGCCAACCCAACTCGGCAGCAGTTGCGATCCTCGAATCGTTTGATGATCTCGACAAACAAACTCCAGTTAAAGGTCTGGCCAGAATGGTGGCTGTCAAGTCCGAAGAAGTTATGGTTGACCTTACCTTGAGTGGTGTTCCAAAGGGAACCTATTATCCAAGTTTCCGTGAGAGCGGAAACATCTGGAAGGGTGCATTGACCACTGGAAAGTCAATTTATGATTTGCCACCCATTGAAGCCACCGAAAAGGAGGGCGACGCTTATAAGTGTCAAGAGTTCTTGAAAGTGAACATGCCGATCTCCAATCTGATTGGCAGGTCTTTGGTGGTTTCCACCCAGCCTCGTAACGTGTTCCTGGACAGTCTTTGTGGGGTCATCGCCCGGAGCGCCGGTGCTTGGGAAAACGACAAACAAGTGTGCTCGTGCACAGGTAAGACTATCTGGCAGGAGCGTACCGACGCGCGCGGCCGTGGTATCACTAATTAGATTGGCCCATACCATTTTCAATGAAAAACCTATATATGCGTACTTTACACAGCGATTCCGTTATCGATTAGATCGTTCTCTGTAATTTCTTCCATTTGAAGGGGTTTCTTTGTGTCTTTGATGTCCTTGCCCTTGGATTTAGCAGCCTTGCTTTCTTGCAGCTCACCTAGAACGTCGTCGTAGTCGGCACTATAATCATCATCAAGAGGTCTCTGAGAACTTCCTTTCCTAATCACTTCTGGGTCCTTGGAAAGCTTCATTGTCGCATCTGCAGCCTCCAGCTCGTACTGTGCATCGTATTCCTTCTCTGGAATGAGTTGCAGTATCACGAACGAAAACAGGACAAAGAATATAAGGTATCCAAGCAACTTGCGTTGAGGTGTGGTGAAGTAATTGCGGGCCACCTTATCGGCACCGTGCCGTTTCGGCTTCATAGCGTACGGCCGTGGAAGATCGTATTTGTTACCGTACCCTTGCATGTTATGGTTTAATATATTTTGGGTTAAGAAGCCCGAAGTAAGAAAAAAAAGACGCAAAGGAGAGTAATTTTTTCTTAACCTACTTTTCTTTGTAAAGCCATTTTCTAAGGATACAAAGTGGCTGTTCAAACGCTCTGAATGATGAACATTTGAAATGGGAATCTCTCTGACAATCGTTAAATTAAAAACCTATGGAGAAACACTTTTATTTCGTTTCTGACTAGAGCAATTTGACCAGCCTTTCAATCCTCTTTCTTCAAACTCGCAGTGCTTGAATTTTCCTCGGCATCGGCTTTCTTCTGATATGCATCATGAAGATTGTTGATCTGTTTCTTCAAACTTTCTACATCAAGCTCTTTCTTCTTCAACTCTTGTTTTAATCCTTCGTATTCCACTGTGGAAACTCCCACCTTCTCAACTTTCCCAGTCTTGACATCAATCAGCTTCTTTTTATTCTTCACCATACTCTTCAGTAGCAAAATATTGAAGTACACTGCGATTCCCAGAAAGACAGCTGCACCAGTAAGATACATGTTGCGCTGAGCATGGAATTTGCGCACTCTGATCTCGCTCATGTTCACCCCACCAGCTTGCATGCCGGTGCTCATTGGCATTCCAGGATGCATAGTCTTAGGAATTGCAGGCATGGCAGTACGGAATGCATCCATAAACATCATTCCTAGCACGCTCGCACCAAACACCAGCCCGACTTTGACATTAGGATTCTGAAGCAGTCGATAAGCAGAGTTCACATAAACGTCCTGAATCTTGTGGGGCAATGGCATCACCAAAATGGCCATCAAGGCCATCTCGAACACCACCACTCCGAAAACTAAATTCATTTGCAACGACATGGTAAAAGAGCTCCGTAATGTAAATTCCAAAGCCTCATATTAAAGGAGCAATATAAGTTACATAGCCTACACCTCACACCGATCAGAATGAAAATAAAAACTTTTAATTATGTAAAAAAATGAACACTCGAATGATCCATGGATAAGAGCACTTCCATCCATTAGCTTTGAGCTTTCAAAAAAAGAGGGAAAAGCAAAATAACTTTTTTCTGTTTAACAGGCAGTAGCAGCACAGAAGTTTGTAGATCCATATTGCTGCTGCTCCTGTTTAGAAGGAATATGCTGTGTAGGTGGATAGAACCCACTCACAGCATTGGAGCCTCCATAACATAAACCAGTGGTCATCAAAGGAGGGACCATCTGTTGGTGATAGCTAAGTGGATAGTAACGTTGTGTAGATGTTACTGGCATCACTTGCTGTTTGTAGCCTCTTGCAGACACGTAAGGAGGTAATGGGTAATATTCATTACCTGCTGAGGCATTCAACAAGGAATTGTTGTATTGCATTTGGAACGGGTTCTCAAAAACCTGCTGCGAATAGTCGTTGAAATAAGGCGACGAGCTCATAGGAGTCGTCGTCGGAGAAAATTGGGAACTCGATGAAAATAACGAGCTAGTTGGCGATCTGTACTCGTATGGAGTACTGGAATGATAAGTCGAGGGAGTGTCCAATCTGGTAGGCCACGAGGAAGGATCGCTGTATGGAGCTTGAACAGGTTTGGACTGGAATTTATCACACCATGTCTTCCAACATTCCTCGATACATGCAAAACCATCTTCGTAATGTAGCCTCCACTTGATACTTTTGAGCCAATCTCTTTCGAGTTGGTTAATAATCTCAAGAGACAGCCCAGTGGCATCTGACCATGACTTGTTTTTGAAAGTGTTGTCGTCATTGAATTTGTTGGCGAGAACCAACGAGACGGTGAGGTTCTCAAAGACCTCAGAGTCCACAAGAACTGGCTCGTCTCTACCTTCCACTTTGTCGGAAAGATAAAGGAGCGCAAGAACGATTGTGGATTTCGGCAATCTTGTGGCAGATAGAACTGACTTGACAGTATTGTGGAAAGAACTTGATGGGTTATCAGTTCTTTTCATCAAACCGTAGCACAACCAGCAAACAAATTTCACCATTTGATCGAGATCATAGTCCAAAACAGAAGAGACCCCCCCTGTTGGGGCGGCAGGCTGAGCTTGGACTGGTGGTGGCATTTGGTACTGTTGTGGTTGATAATAATCAGCAGGCGGCACATAGTAACCTCCCATATTGTAACCTGCAGAATAAGATAATGAGTGCTGATGACCAAACTGTTGTCTTGAAACACCAGGGTTCATCATATATTGCTGCGGTTGAGACTGGTAGGACACATGGCGCTGTTGATACTGGGGCAGGACTCCGCCCACAGGTTGCTGAAGGTAGTTTTTTCCCGATGCGAACATTGTAAAGGGGATTAAGACGATGACTTAATTAAAAGGTCGTCTTGGCAAACGGATAGCTCTAAAAGACCGACTAAGAGAGAATGGATGAAGTCTGAGAGTAACTTAATATCTCAGAACAGAGTTCTCAATCTTTGCTTTGGCTTTGAAGGAAATCCTTGAGTTTGTGATCTGTTTCTTGAAAGCGTTGGCTAGACAAAAAGAGTGTAAATCGTGATTGAAGTAACTCCTTTATGGTCGTCAACTGGAAGTTTGATCACTAAAATTGGTCGGGTTTTCTTTGTTTAAAACAAGTCAACCACTGTTTTGCCCACAAAATTTTTTTTCTGGGTGACTCGTTTCCTTTTATACAAAAGAAAACTTTTCCTGCCACTCGGCCGATGGCGGCCTTCGCAGAAATTTTCTACCAGGGGCAAAATTTTTTTCTTCCTGCAATAGTAATAGCAGCAGCACACAGGAAATTGGAGGCTTGACAAAATTTGTTTTTACAATCTGGCGGTTGATTCAAAAATGATTTACTGTCAAACATCTTTACACCAAAATATTTCATTAGTTATCCGTATAAAAAGCACATTAACCTCCAAAACCGTACAAAGTTCTTCCTTGTCTCTTCAAAGCGTAGACCACATCCAGAGAGGTGACGGTCTTTCTCTTGGCGTGCTCAGTGTAAGTAACAGCGTCTCTGATCACGTTCTCCAAGAAAGATTTGAGCACAGCTCTGACTTCTTCATAAATTAAAGCGGAAATTCTCTTGACACCACCTCTTCTAGCCAATCTTCTGATAGCTGGCTTAGTGATACCTTGAATGTTATCTCTAAGGATCTTTCTGTGTCTCTTGGCACCGCCTTTTCCTAGACCTTTTCCACCTTTTCCTCTACCAGACATTTTTGTTTAATAGTTTATAGTAATTCAATACAAGAGGATGAGAGTACATTTATATACAGTTTGAGTGAGGAGGAGTAAAACGCCGAAGGCGAAAAATCTATCCAATCATATTCCTCCGTCGCCCTGGTCTCAAATTTGCACACGCGCTGTGTAAAAAATAAACCCATAATTCGCTGCAGATTCCCGTTCGGAATGTGATCATATCACTTTCGCACCAAAAACTATACGCCACCTAGCTCGCGAAAAAAAATATTATAGGCCATAATTTTACGCACCTTGCGAGGTAATTTTCGGTCTACGCTTCCCGTGTAAAAACATGTCCGCGTATCACAGCGTCATTTTCATTATAAATATATGGCCATCCGCACTTGCTACATCTCATTAGTTTTTTAACGCATTTAATTTAAAATGGCTAGAACTAAACAAACCGCAAGAAAGTCCACTGGTGGAAAGGCTCCAAGAAAGCAACTTGCTTCCAAGGCTGCTAGAAAGTCCGCCCCAGCTACTGGAGGTGTCAAGAAGCCACACAGATATAAGCCAGGTACCGTTGCTTTGAGAGAAATCAGAAGATTCCAAAAATCTACCGAATTGCTCATCAGAAAATTGCCATTCCAAAGATTGGTTAGAGAAATCGCTCAAGACTTCAAGACCGACTTGAGATTCCAATCTTCCGCTATTGGTGCTTTGCAAGAGTCCGTTGAGGCTTACCTTGTTTCCTTGTTTGAGGACACCAACTTGTGCGCTATCCACGCCAAGAGAGTCACCATCCAGAAGAAAGATATCCAGCTTGCCAGAAGACTCAGAGGCGAGAGATCTTAAGTTTATTTATCTGGGTTTTAGTGCGAGGTTTATGTGTAACACGATGGGTTTATACGTTTTTAATGATATCTTCGGGTTGAACGTTTATTTATTATGATCTACTCCTTAAACCAAATGACAAGTAATAATGTTGAAAAACAAAAACACCTATCTTTTTTGTTATGGATCCTTTTAGTGATAGTGGTGAGTTGTACCAACTTAGACAGCAATTTTTTGCTGCAAAGTATGATGAATTGGCAAAGTCCGATCTTGATGACCTGATTTTCTCCAATGATGACAATAAATACAAGGCAATTCAGCTCCAAATTAGATCTCTCTTAGCATTGGGTAAATATGATCTTGCCCAAGCTGAAATCTCTAAACTTGACGTTCCAGAATTGTTTCAATTGGAGTTTGATGCTTTGTCATCGTATGCGGACTTTTTGAAGGACGGAAAATCAAAATCTGAAGACTTTGAAGCTCTAGTTACAGCCAACAGTCAGAATGAATTAATTAACCTTTTGGGAGGTTTTTACTACGTGGCTTTAGAGGAATTTGACACTGCAATCTCGCTCTTGCTGTCCTCGGAAGGATTTGAGAATGTGTCGCTATTGGTTTATGTTCATTTGTTGCTCAATAAGACTAAAGATGCTGCCAAAATCTTGTCTAATTTCAGCAACATTGCTCAAGACAATCTCGTGTTCACTTTGTCTCAATCATGGTACGACCTAACCAATTTTGACGAACCTTTGAAATCCGCTTACTATTTCTATGATGAATTGTCTTCGAACGACAATACCATCAGTTTGAAGAATTTGTTGTGTTTATTCATCTCCAACATGAAATTACTACACTTCCCTGAATCGCAAGACATTCTCAACAAGATTGCCGAATTGGAATCGGAAAATGTTAGCCAATGGAGCACAGACCTTCTTATTAATCGGATTTCCTTTGAGATTTTACAAGGTAATGACTACAGCGAACTACTTGCAGAATTGAAAAAAACCGATCCTTCTTGCGAGTATCTCACTGACCTCAAAGAAAAGAACCAGCTTTTCGATTCCATTGTGGAAAAATATACTGTTTAGAACAAAATTGAATGCATTAACTATGTTTGACTTTCTCTTTCCAGCTCCTCATCTGGAATTTCCTCCAATGTAATTTTTCTTGGCTTCTTGACAGCTTCCGATTCTTTCAATTTTGGAACTTTAATCTCCAACATTCCCAATTGGAAGCGAGCAGTTATCTGTTCCTCAACAACGTCGGGAATTGATGGCAACTTGATGACCCGCTCAAATGAGCCAAATCTTTGTTCGGAAACTTTCACAATCTTGCTGTTGTCAACTGTAGAGTCGTCAGACAAAAACTTGTTCTTCACGTCACCCTTGATAACCAACTCATTAGAGGAAGGATGATAATCCACATCCACAAACTCTTTAGCCACTCCTGGAAGTGCCACTGCGATTATGTAATTTTCTGGGAAATCGTAAACGTTCACTGCTGGGGAAAATGGAAGATTGGTCTTCACCTGAGGAGCAGATATTTGTAATGAGTCAAGCTTTGGCTCGTGCTTGCTATGCAAATTAAGTGTGCTTTTCTGTCTCAATCTTGGTTCTGGGGCGGTTTCCTGAGTAACTTTGGCTTGTGCCGGTGCTGGCAATTGAGTAGGAGGAGCAGGGCTGACAGATTTTGGGGCTTCTGTCTGGATTTTTGGCACTTCCTTCTTTGTAGGCTTGACCGATTGTCTTCTGGTGAAGTATGGACCAAAGAAATCATCTAGACGGTATTGAACACTGTCATCATCTTCCATTGATTCATCGTCCCGTTCCTCAGGTTCCGGGGTCTCTTGATATTCTTCATATGGCACATACATCGGCATCTGCGGATATCCTCTTCTGAATCTACCAAACGAGTCTTGAGGCTGAACATAGTATGCCGGTCTCTTGACCTGCTTGTAGTTCTGTTCGTTTAGAATGTCTCTTAAGTATTGTTGAATTATCTGATCCATGGTTAAGAAAAAAGGATAAAATAATGGCGTATTTATTTGCTTCTCCCTAATATTTCTCTATAGTTCCAGAATTTGCTAGATAAAAAAATTAGGGATATATTATATTGCCCGTTTCATTGTTCCGGCAGTATGAGTTTGTCCGAGACGCCGATGCCATTTGAGATGGTTGCAGATCTGGTCAGCCGTGGTCAGATCCAGAACTTGGCGAGGTCTCAAGAGTGTCTAGATGAGTATCATCAACACAAACAAAGACTCAAAGATAAGGGAATAGATATGGTGACATATATCTTGCGCAACGAGTTAAAATGGGTTCCTGAAGAGGTAACATTACAAACACCTTCGGAACAGCTGATGGACGTATATGTAAAGCCTGCTGATCAACGGCCATTTGCTAATGTGAACGATATGACCATTATTAAGAATCGGTTCCCCTACTATTTGGAACCGGGAACAGAACATCTATGTGTTTGGGTGCGATTCCCATTACCACCAGATCCAGAATCACGTCATGGTGACATTTCGCGTCGCGATAAAGAATTGATCGACTGCTATATAAACGAGACGTTCTGCAAATGGCTTGGAATCCCGCGTTCCAACATCGTCTGGTTCAAAAATTGGGCCGCTCTACAAAGTGTTCGCGCTATTCCGCACATCCATGTTGTCGTCAAAGACATGGATCCACGCTTATTGAAGAAAGTACTCAACACGGGGGGTATCGCATTGGATTATGGAACTAATTCTTGCAAACTATAGAGAATACATTTTAATAGAACGGATTTTCATCCATCTTGAGACTCTTCCTGCGTAGTATATCAATCGTGTCCCCTTGCTCAATCGTGAATGAATGTCCGTGCTGGATCACATACATACCGAAACAGGATGAAAATGGATTCGTCTCGTCGACGCGTCGATATTTTGACATGGTTTTGGATATGGTTCCCTTCTTATCTTGGGTTCCAGAAGCCACATCAATATTGGGAACAGAACACCGGACGCATTTGAGTGCACCAGTAAACCTGTTGCGTCCAGAAGTACCAACAATGTCGAACAAATGATAGAAATCTTCGGCAAATGGTGCGGCTACGTCTTTAATGATCAAATTCGGCCGGAATGACGCCATCGTCACATAGCTACCCTGCTCACCCGCCCGTTGTTTTACCATCTCTAGACTCTCCTCGGAACACATCAGCATAGGATAATAATCCTGGAAGAGAGTTTGTCTATCAACGTTCTTCGGAGCTCCCACTTTGCAGGCCTTGCCAGCAGGTGAATACAACAACTTGGTAGTTGGTGGTAATTCCATGCTTTCGATAAAATTCTGGTCTAGAACTTTGTCCAAAACATAACCATCCAATTGGGAACTCCATAAATCTAAGGTTCTAGTCTCACATCCAATAGAACTATTCTTGATGACATAATCAGTGGTAACGGTCATTGGTAAATGGAAGCAGGATCTTTTCCCTGACAAGTCAAGATACTCAAATTTGAACTGGTCTTCATCAATTGAAACTTGAACTGCAGCCAATTTTGCACTCTGTTTCAATGTTAACAACTTGAACTTATCCGAAAGTCCATCATATTCGTACAAAACGTACTGCCTATCGTGTTTCAAACCGTATTGATCAACTTCCCATTTGGCCACCTTGAGACCTCCTGAGACCGATTTAATAGGATAGATCATCAGATAATCCACCTTTCCACCATAAATACCCCAGATTGGTCTTCTTAACGCCAAGTTTTTCAATCTGACAATTGAAAACGTCACTATCTGGTTGAGATTATAAATGTTTCTGACAATTGTCCTAGGTATCGTTTTTCGATGGAACTCCACATAGTGTTCAATTTCTGCTGAAAAGTAAGTAATACCAGCACTTGTAGCTACTAAAGTAATTGCTAGAGTCCATAGACTTTTGGCCCAGTCCATTATCTGATAAGAAACGAAGCTGCGCTATTCACATCCTTACACGCAAAGAAAAAATATTCCTTGTTTTGTTTATGGGCTTTATAGTACCTGGGGTAATCCTTAAGTTGGATGTGGATTCCTCTACACGACGGCACAACCGAAGCGTGAAACGGATCTTCATTGATGCACCAGATTTTAAAGAATTCAACACGCAATATAAACGCCGAAATACACGCTCTTTGATCTTCCCGAGAATCAAGAGTCTAGACAAACAGCCCAAAATCCAGCACATAAATGAACTACCACCGGAGATTTTGTTGGAGATCCTCATTGATTCAGAGAATCTAGCCAGTCTCAGTATGGTCAGTCGCGGGTTTCGATCCTTGATCGTGCAACATCATACCCATTTGGTCCAGGAGATTGTTCAGCGCAAATACATGACGATTATCCGCACCAAGCCGCATTCATTTATGGACTTCAAACGCCGAGTCAGTAATGATGTCACCTATGATCACGATAGACATGCTCTGCGCACAGAACTGGAACGTCTTCGCTCCAATACAGATTTTTCGCAGTCAGTCTACATTTCAAATCACCAGGTGCGCATTCTGGATCAAAAATGTTTCTCATTCCCATATCTCACTTGCGAGGTTATGAAGTCTCTTTCAATAGACTTGATCCTGCCTTCAGACAAAATAACCATGATATCCTTGGAGATGGAAAAGTTGAGGAAAGAGGGTCAGGAATGCTTGAAAACAGAACTTATCAAAATGTACAATACAACTCCCATCCAGTTCCCTTTTCTGGATGGCGACCGCGATACCGCCATCAACTACATTCACAGCAATTACTGCGAGAAATTAGATCTTATTCAAAAACTGATTTCGCAAAATATTAAGTTCAGCTCTCCGATACACCATATGATGAATCTTCTCATTTATCTCAACAACGCTTACAGACGAACCGGAATCGGGAAAAACGTTATGGACGTTGGCATGTATCAACGTCTTATTGAGAACCACAGGCCTGTCAAAACGGAGAACGAGCCCAAGCCGTGTCTCCATGATTCAAGTGTTATAATCAATTGTCTGAAGTTCAACGAAGTCGAACTACTCAAGCTGGTGATCGGTCAATATGATCTCATCAAGCTCGCATCGGATCTCGAGCTTTGGAGCTTTATCATGGAATCCAGAGATTATCTGTTCGTTCGCCAATTAGAAAACCTGGGATTGAAACCATCTCCAGAAATTCTAAAGCTGTTTGCTTAGAATTCCACATCCTGTGGACTCGAAGCCGTGGTGTTCCCCGTATAGTCGTTGAACCATGCGTGTTGCAAAGCCTGACGGGCGCTCAGTCTCAATTCGGGTCTCATTTGAAGGAGGCCTTGCAACAAATTCAAAGCAAGATTGTCCATGTGTGGGATCAGCACATGCAGGTCCTGCGGGATGAACACGCTAAAATTGGATCTATAGTTTGGATAGCTGGTGACCCCGGGCCACGTTCTCTCGTTTGGTGTGCCCATGATGCGGAAAATCTTGAGTAATTGGTCTTCGTTCGACGAGCCAGGAAACAGCGGTTTACCAGTGAACATTTCGGCCATAATGCAGCCTGCAGACCACATATCAATGGAAGTGGAGTAACTGCGCGACCCCAACAGCACGTCTGGTGCACGGTACCACAACGTGACCACCTCGTTCGAAAACGTGTTAACTGGTATTCCATATGCTCTTGCCAAGCCAAAGTCTCCTAATTTCAATTCTCCTTTACTGCTGATTAGCAAGTTTTGTGGCTTCAGATCTCGGTGAAGCACCCTGTTATCATGGCAGAACATAATACCTCTAAGTAATTGAAACATGAACGATTTCACCACATGAGGCTCCAATGCTCCATTTTTGTTGTACCCATTGGTGTCCATATATCTTTTCAAATCTTTGTCCAGATACTCAAACACCAATGTAAGCTTATTTTCCGTGTGCACCACGTCGTATAAGGTAATAATGTTTTCATGTCTCAACTCTTTCATGATTGATATCTCTCTAATGGCTGTAGATGGAGTGCCTTCCTCACTATCCAAATTGATCTCTTTCAACGCGACAAAGGTTCCCAAAGCACGGTTCCGGCCTTTGAACACCGTTGCGTAGGTTCCTTCACCCAATTTTTCCAGTTGCTGAAATTGAGAGGCCGAAGCAGACATATTAAATTCGAGTCAAATAATTCAGTGCCACCTTTTCTTTCTCAAAGCCGCGACGATAGGGCTTTGGGGCGCGACGATCGGCCGAATAATTTTTTTCACTCTATTTAGATCTCTCGTAATGTCCGATAGACAGAAGTCACCCCGGCGAAATACCGAGGCTACGCTCTCGCCTAAAGAGATCCCAAACATTCGTGATGTCCCATCTGCGCTAGGACCCGAATGGTGTGGCATTTTCGAGATAAATGTTGAATTCGAGGCCATTCATTTCACACAGGCCATGGCTAACATTCTTCGAAATCCAAACATCAACTCCACTGTGATCCTACGTGCTGATGTGCTAAAGGAGTATACCTATTCTCAAATGCCGGATTCCGATGAGCCGTTCATCGAGAAGTTTTTGGCTGAAAATATCGAGGAGCTTTCAATCACTAGCGACGATCCATCGGAACCTATTCGGACTACAAACATCGACGATATAGAAATCCGCAACGTTCCAATCCCATCAGATTTCAAACCAGTAATTGAAATGGTTAGAAGGATGATACCCCGGAATCCTTCCAAGGATTACGTCATCAACCAGACTTGTCTGTTAATGCAAACATCTGACGAGGCCACATTGGTGGTGTACACTCCGCATATTTCGCTGCCCGAGGAAATTCCATTCTATTTACCGCCGGTGAAGTCTATTGGATTGCTATTCAAAGAAGGTAAGCTATCGATTCATTATCTTCCATTTGGAACTGTTGAGGAGTTCCAACAGATGAATCCGAGCGAACGACCAATCCGAATCGCTTATCGACTGACTTGTACAGCGAAGAAACATTCTGATGGAGTGATGAACGGATATAAAAAGCGTGTGAACCACGATTTGGTCGTTTCCAAGCGACCTTTTCAGGATAGATACATAATGTTGAAGCAGAAGTATGCTAAGGCATTGGTGGACGACTGGCGCGAAAACACCGATCCGCGGAAACATGTGTTTGAGGACATTGCCATCGCAGCTTTCTTGATGGAATTCTGGGACAATATCTATCCGGACAAGAACTCGTTTGAGTTTCGAGATCTAGGCTGTGGAAACGGTTTATTAGTCCATATTTTAACTATGGAGGGATACAATGGAGTTGGAATTGATGCTCGTGCCCGAAAATCCTGGCAGATGTATCCTGCAGAGGTGCAAGCCAAGTTGAAAGAACAAGTTATCATTCCAAGTGTGCTTTTGCGGCCACATCCTGCTGCCAGATCACATTATTTTTCAGATAACGGAAAGGTTTTCAAGATTCCTGTGAAGCAAGAGATTCCCGAGGAAATGGGTCTTTCTTCTAAACACCAGATTGTCGAGCTCTTCACAGCTGGCGATCTGTTGAACTCGCCTCAAGTCAACGCCACGGAGTTCCCAAAAAATACCTTCATCATTGGTAACCATTCGGACGAGCTCACATGTTGGATTCCTCTCCTTGGATATCCATTCATTGTGATCCCATGCTGCTCTCATAATTTAAACGGTGATAAGGTGCGGTTCCCAGCCATCAAGGGAGCACAATCCAGCGTTACATCGTACTCTTCTAACTCCAGATACGCCAGTCTTGTCGACCATGTCGAGTATATTGCTACCATGTTTGGATGGCAGGTCGACCGCGAAATGCTGCGGATTCCATCTACAAGAAATGCTGCTCTGATTGGATACCGGCCAAACAACTTCTTACCAAAGTCTATCTACGAGATTCTGGCATTAGAAGGAGGAGCCGATAGATGGGTTGAAAATACTATGGCATTGATGAAACGACCACCTAGAAATCATTAAATATACATGGATCTATTTTTTGGTCTGCTTGCGCTTTCTCTTGATTCCAATCAGTCTCTTTGTATCGTCTGACAAACCACTCTTTCCAGCGGAAGCCGCTGGGCCACGAGGCGTGTCTGTTTTCTGCCGCTTATCACGGCCTTGTGTATAATCCTCTTGTCTTCTCTTTCCTCCAGACCGATCGTCTCTTCCTCTTCCCCGATCATCCCGTCCTCTGCCTCTGTCATCTCTTCCTCTTCCTCTATCATCTCTTCCTCCGGTCCTGTCGCCTCTTCCTCCAAAGCGATCACCTCTTCCGCCAAATCGATCGCCTCTTCCTCCTTCTCTGTCACCTCTTCCTCTCCCACGATCATCTCTATCGTCTCTGCCCCTTCCACGATCATCTCCTCCTCTCTCTCTGTCTCCCCTTCCTCTGTCTTCATCTCCACGTTTTCCCTTCACCTTACTCAAAATGATCTGGTCGTGTCTTCTCTTCACCACCTTGGCGTTTTCGATAGCAAATTCAACAATCAACCGACGTTTCGTAAGCGTTCCTTCGGATTCAGCCACCTTCTTTTGCTCGTCCGTCAATCCAATAAGAATATCTTCGATGGACACTTCGTGAGCGTTCAACCATCTCAAAGCCATGAGAGCGTTCTTATGATCACGGAACTCCAAGAAACCGTAACCTCTAGACCGACCTTGTGCTCCAGAACCCTTCACTTCGTTGATGATCTTGGCCTGTTTGACCACACCAGTCTGTTTCTTACTCTTCTTCTCTTCCTCCTTTACTCCCAGCTTCTCCTGGATGAATTCCTTGTGTCTTTGCGATCTTGCCAACTCTTCTTTATTCAAAGGTTGTCTAGCATTGTTCTTCACTTCAGTAGCAAATTGAACAATGGCCTTACGACCCAATGCTTTCAAGGCCTTCTCGTTCATGGATCTTGGCAAGTTTCTGATAGCCAGTCTGGTAAGCGACATATGAAGACCAGGATTCTTGTTAAGTTGTTGAACACGCAAGTTGTAGGATTTTTCACGAATATCGAGCTCTGTCTTAGTGATAAGCGCAGCCAATCTCGAACCAGCAGTGATTCTACCCTCGTTCAGCAAGAACAAATTCCGCTTGTCCTTCTCGGTAGGGACTCTACCCAAAAGCTCTTTACGAGCATCAGAATTGCGCTCTGCCATCCGTGCAGCAGATCCACGATCAACAGTGGCAGTCACCTGCAAAACTCTTCCTTCATAAACGTATAATGGAGACACATCATCTGGAATAAGCATGGAATTAGGGTTCACTTCCGGAGCGTTCAACAAACATTCCTCGTAATCCTCCTCCCTTCTGAAAGCCACAAATGCAGAACCTTTAGACATCTGTGTGTCTTTGTCCATCACAGGAAGAGCATACTTGACAGAACCAAACTTGGAGAAATGCTCTTCCAGCGACTCTCTGGTAGCATCGTAGGGAACATTACGCACGAAGACGGAGAAGTTTTCTTGACGGTTTGGACGAGCGCCAGATGGACTTTCGTTGTAATCGTGAGTTTCTGCGTTTTCATTTTCGTTCTCGTCATCCTCGTCATCCTCGTCATCATCTTCGTCTTCTTCGTCATCTTCATCCTTCTCGTCATCATCTTCCTTTTCCTTCTCATCATCTTCCTTCTCCTCTTCCTCTTCTTTTTCTCCTTCACTCTCTTCCTCACTTTCATGTTCTTTTTGGAACGACTCCCACTTGCTCTTGTCGATAGCAAAATCCACAGCAACCTCACGTCCATGGATCTCTAATCCTGCCGAGTCTTTCACAGCCTTTTCAGCCGATGCGTGTTTCATCATCGTGACAAATCCAAATCCTGTCATTCTACCTCCCTTCTTTCTTGGGATATGTGCTTCCTTGATCTTACCATATTTCAGGAAAACCTTCACCAACTCGTTTGGATCTTTCACAGACCATGGCAAGTTACGCACAATCAACTTTGCACTCTTTTTCATGGCGATTTCCTGCGATTTGAACTTAGGCTCTTCAACAATAGCAGCCTTTTTATCCTTTCTCTCTCTGCGCTTGGCCACAGAAATCTTCATCAACTTATCCTTGAACTTGGTTTTCTTAGCATCTTTCAGAGCCTGTAAGGCATCCTCGTCAGTGACATACGAAGCAAAACCAAATCCACGACTCTTTCCTTCGGTATCTGTCACAATCACAGAATGTCGCACCGGAGCAAACTGCGAGAAGAACTCATTGAACTCCTCATTAGTTGCATCTGGGGGCACAGACTGCACAAAAAGAGTTCTGCGGTCCAAATTATCGGCCTTGGCTGGCTCTGTAGGGATATCCGTCATCAAATGCTATTCGATCAAAATCGGTCTAATCTTTAAAATTTTTTTGAAATTTTTTTTAGGCCTTAATATCTTTCAAATAATTAATTCGCGTTTTGTTTATTTTCAATGAAGCAAACGGGTATTCTTTCAAATAATTATGTGCCGCCATTACCACCGCGAAACATTGCCAAGGAACTGGCCAAGCTTAACACAGAGTCTCTGTTCAATATAGTTGATCTTTGGTTGAAACTTACAGCTACTCAACCTCGTCCTACAAAAGAACAAAGGGCACAGGGTACGACGAAGAAAGATCTCATATTATACTGTCGTGAAACTTTGGATCTACTTAGAGATCAGAAAGCACCGAAGCGGAAACTGATAGATCGGTTGTTGGTGGATTTTTATCCAAATGGATTGAATGCTCTACAACTGGCTCAAATAGATATCCAACTAATGGTCGATAAACCAACTAACTTTAGTTGGGTCTCGTCAACAGCAAAGCTTGTGGACACAAATTTGGACTCCACAAAGGTACTTGATGACTTCATCTTCTCGCTAGACTCCCAAACATTCCTGGATAAGCTGATTACCAATCTATCAAATCTTTATCTAACTCATATCTATATTTCCAGACACCCGCAGTTCCCATTGATTTTGATCAGAATCCAAATGTACGAATATGCTCATTTCAAGAAATCGCGTTCTGCTAGCTCCGGAGTCGCCAATCAGAACCAACCGGATATCATATCACGCACGCCATACTATTTAGCCATTCCAATGAGCTCGCCAAACCTGATTCATTCGGCCGCTAATGAGGCAGACCTTGTCTCCAAAATAATTCTCCAATCAGTTGAAATGACCTTATCCTCATCCTTACGCCAAATCCAACTGTTTCCAAATCCAGACCCTCCAGTGCGAACGTTGGAAGCAGTGCATATTCTCAAGGGAGTGTCACGATTTGGAAGATCACTTGCAAGCTGGACACCGTACGCAGACGGAACTGTGGATATCAATCCATTAGGTTTGGAAGATGGTCATTTGACGATCAATCCGTCGAAATTGGCCGAAAATAAGGACAAAAAGAGTCTTATTGCCCATCTCAAATTCAAAGGCTCAACCGCACCTATCCAATCAGAAACGCTCTTTGAGACTAACCGTCCTCCTCTTAAAACTCGCAAACTCAACAGTGAAAAGCCTGCACAATCAAAATACTCATCGTTGGTTCCAGTCCAATATGGAGAGTTCATCATAGAAAATCAACTCCCTTCTGCACAAGAGGCACCAAAGATCAAACTTCGACTGCTGGGAAACGACGTATTTGGGGGCCTCCATGAGCTTTCGGAACAGGGAATTGTCGATGCGGAAAACGTTCCTGCTTGGCTTACAGGGGCCGAAAATGCCACTGTTGGTCATATCAAAAATGGCGAGTTCCAGTAATTCATCTTCGGCCAGTGAGTCGCTCAATATAGTCATTAGCAAGATGAACGTGTACCATATTATCTGTCAGATCTTTGATCATAGTAATCATTTCCACATCTTTCCGTTTGAAAGCTTCATCAATAGCACTTTTATGATCATCACAAGTGAGATAGCATTTGATCTTTGTCTTGTAGGGCATGCTAGTACAATGGCCAAGATATAGGGAGGCATGCCGTTTGTCCCCAACTTTAAGGGACTCTAGAAAGAATGGTTCATACCCAATCGGGGATCGTTTCTGCGTAGCGAAGTCGTAAAGCTCCCGCCGTTTATCGGCAATCTGAGCATAAGTTTTGAGGACTTTGAAGTAGAATTGTTTTTCAGACACTTTGAGATCTTTCTGAACTTTTATAGCTCGTTTCAGGTCCACTCTAATGATTGCTTCCAGCAATTCCAGGGAGGATTTGGATTTCAATCCAAATTCGGTGTCTAGACGAGTTTTAATGTCCACTAGTTTGGTTTCCTCCTTCAACCATTTGGACTCAAAATCCGTGTATTTCGATCTTGCCAAGATTTTGGATGCTTTGTTAAGTAACTGTCTTTGGTTGTCAATTCCTGGTTCCTTTTCAAGTTTGCGTAGCTCGATCATGCATAGTCCAGGAATAATATCTTCCTTATAGTAGTAATCTGCCAATAATTGCAAATCATTCAATGCAATCTTGGAGACAAACAATCCGGAAGCAACTTGTCTATCGTTTAGAATTTTCATGAAGTCTGGGACCGAAAGTTTGTTCAAAAGCGTAACCAAAATGTAAAGAATGGAGTCTGCATCCAAACTTTTATCTGCTTTAGTAATTGCAAGCTCATCCTGATCCATTTCCAATAGTAGTGGAACAGCCTTCGCTACATCCTTTTCTAGACTCAACAGTTTGGTTGCCAAATCAGTTCTTCCTTCAACGAATGCAACTTGCGATATTGGAGCAAATGGAACAGTTATGTCCTTGAGACGGGCCATTAATTGTTCCATCAATTGGTCATTGTCAAGTTCAGATTGTTTGATCTTCAAGCATGCCCAATCGATATATATTGCATCTTTGGGGAGACTCATGAAATCTGCAATTTTAAGACACAGATAATGTAGCTTTCGAAGAAGTAAAAGCTCAACAAGTCTATCAAGACCTAGTTCAACAAATTGCATATAAGTAAGAAAGATTCCTACCTCTGGCTGGCGAATGATGTTGAGGATCCGTAAATTATCGCAAGTCTCGACGAACTCATCCGAATTATACAGATCCAACGTGGTTTTCCCAAAAGATGCCGCACGAAGTAGTTTTTTCTGCCAATAAGGATCGAATTCCTCAGCTGCAGAGCGAATACAATGATCCACCGCATCTGCCAGTGCATCACCGATGATTTCTAGGTTCTCATTGGCTTTTGGTGAGTGATTGTCAATTTGATCAATAGCATCCAGTAATATTGCACTTGGAGCTGAAGAACCTATTCGGAAGGTATCTGAGGTACAATCGCTCACACGCGAGATCAATCGTAGACAATGATCATCAACGTAAAACACACCATCTAGTTCTGTGCGGAAGAATGTTTTGGAATCCAAATAAAAGGTGATGTATTCATCAGACGGTCCAATGAGATATAGCTCATCTTCGAGACATGCAACGACAGCATCATTTCCACACCAATTAAGACCCGTGAGAGGCTGTTCGCATTTGAAAGTGTTCAAACATGTTTGGAAATCGTTGGTGACCATCATTATATGTTGATTTCCATAAACAGCCACTAATTCTCCATTCGCAGAGACAGATACCCATTCAAATGGTCCATTCTGGTTGAAATTTGTGTTGACAATGTTTCGATCAACTAAAAGCACCGAAGTAGGAGTTGAAATGACAAGTTTCAAAGGAGTATGGTAAACAGGAGGAATAATGGACCAGGAACTGATATTTCCTTCGATGGAAGGATATTCTAACATTAAACCACCATATTCCACACTTTTAAAACCATCCAATGTTCTAGTGACCAATCCGCCACTCCAGAATTTGACCTCGATCACTTCTGCTCCAAGTTCGTAATCCTCAAAGTCTCCATTGTAATTGGTATACATCCTGTATTTCCCAGAACGAACTACCACCACCAATTGGCACATAACATTCCAGCCAATATCAACAATTTGGCCTCCCGAGGTAGTCCATGGCACTTGGAACAACATACTTCCGGATCCACTGTACACATCAATGACCTCCAACCGAGGCGAATACACTGCAATGACAGCTGCATATGGTCCAATGGCCACCATACAGTCCTTCAAAGATATATCCTGCCATTGGAGCTCAAAACAGTTTCTTGAACGGTAAAAAACTGTCTGCAAACGTTCCCAGCCCAAACTGGGAGAAGACATGACAAAGAAATATAGTATTAATTGTTTTTTTAATGAGCGAGGATATATCACCATACGTTACACTAATTTCGAACGATGGGTTTCAGTTCCAGATCACCAGAGACGCAGCTTTGGTGAGTGGGACACTAAAGGGAATGCTCAACACCTCTTTCCAGGAATCGTCTACAAACACCGTCAAACTTCATGAGGTGGACGCCGTGCTATTGGAGAAGGTGATAGAGTATTTGTATTACAACCTGAAGTACAAAGAGGCAGTGGATGTTCCAGAGTTTGACATTCCGACCGAGATGGCGTTAGAATTGCTCGTGGCAGCAGATTTTTTGGACGTTTGATTAGACTCTTCTGTTGAATTGCGAATAAAGAGACGGATCGTACGCAGACGGCGTGCTATAAAAATCTGCATTGGAAGAAGGCTTCGAAGGTAATGGAGGTGCTCCTCCAATTCCAGAAGATGTTGAAGGCGAACGCTGCGATTGTATGCTAAACCGTTCAAATTGCTGTCTTAACAAATCCTGGTCACGTTGAGGTCCATTTGATTCTAATTGACGAAGCAATCTGTCGGATTCGTTGGTTCTTTCATCGACAAACTTTTCAAATGCAAATCGCAGACTAGAGCTGAACTTGACAAGTCTCTCATAAAACGTCTGGCCCTCGCTAATACCAGCTTGGAATGTCTCCCATTGGTCAATGACATTCAAAAAGCGCACGTTCACAGCTTTGATAGTGCTATTTTGCTTTTCACGCTGGCGAAGTTTATTCTTCATCGTTGGGTCGTCCAATGCGTCATTCATGGCCCGTTTCAAGTCGGTGATCAATGGAATCTGTTTCTCAACAGTGAGCGCAATCCGATCCTGATATGGCTTGAATTTGGTAAGTTCCGCATCGAAAATCGCATCCACACTTTCTCCACCTCGGTTCAGGATTAGCGTCTTGGAAATATCATCCTCGTGCGCTTTTTTCTTGAGATCTTCGTAAGTGTTGATGCGTTCCTTCTGTAAATATCTCAACTCTTGCAATTTAGTGTCAATTTTGGCCAATTTAGCACGTAGTGCCACCATGTCGACCGGCTGGTCCATATCCAAAAGAGATACTGGCTCAGAGGTGGTATTCTCATAAGCTTTGGTCAATGCCGGATTCGACGGTCCCTTGCTCAAAATTGCAACGTCATCCTTGATTGAGTGATAGATGTCACGGATTTTTGCATCGGTATCTCTTGCACTCAACAACGATTCTTGGGCACGAACAAGATCTTGTTTCAGGTTTGTAAGTTGGGCTGGCGATTTCTCTTGAGGCCACGAACTTCCATATTTGGCTTTCATGCTGTTATATTTCTGTTCTTCCTCAGACGCTAATCTGACACAGACATTAATGTTATCTTGCACTTGAGAGCTCATTTTTTCACTTCTGGAGAAATCCACCGATCTCCCTGACATAATCGAGGCCACCTGAAGAATACGAGGATCAATGGAATCAGAGGAGTTTTGATCATCAACATCTGGTTCGTCCAAAACCGCACGCAAGTCAACTAGAGATTTTGGAAGCTTCAAAAACTCTAAAGTGGAGTCGAATTCTAAATTTGCAAGGTCACATTTCTCGCTCTCTTCTCTAAGAAGTCTTGCAACATGCTCCGAATACATGCTTGCTTGCTCGTGAACTTTCATTGGCACAATTTTCTCAAAGAGGTCAGATCCAACAAGATTGGCAATATTCTGGTCAGTCAAAAGTAAAGGTTTGGCACTTTCGATAGGTTTCACTTCTTGCAAGGCCGCAGCACTTGGAACCAGATCATGGTATATGTAATCATTATCCTTTTCCATCGAGGCGAGCTCTGTTTTCAGCATCGATTGAAATGCTTTCAATTTATCCTTGTAGCTTTGGTCAAACAGACAACTATACGAAGAATGTTTCTTGATAGTTTCTTCTGCCGACTTGAGATATCCAATACCCTGTCCGATTTTGTTGGAATTTTTCAAAGATAATCCATGCTGGTAGTCTGAAAATGAAGAGAAATAGAGTTCCTTCAATTTGGTATATTGATGCCAATTGTACTGCATAGTTTTGATATTTTGGATCTGCTCTGTCGCAGAGCCGTACAATTTTGCAGCAGCCTTGGCCAATTTGGCAACAAGGGTCGCTTTTGGCTCTGCAGTAGTGTCGAGGTATCTCAATAAAAAGGCCTCTTGTGCTTGGGCCAACATCAATCTCGAAAGAGCTTGAACACTTTGAACGCTTAAATCTTCGGAAGGCGCATGTAAGAAACTATTTTGAATGAATTGAAACACTCCGCTGGATCTTTGGAAATAGTCATAGCTTTTCTTTAGGTCCTCTTCTTCTGCGCCTAATTTAGAGAGAATTGCAGCCAGATTGAATAGAATGCTGGCCTTTTCGAATGCCAACGAATGCTGCTTATTGGAAACCCCCTTCACAAAGGCATCGGTCCAATTGAACTCAATTCCCAAGGAGTCTACACTTATACGAACTTCCAGAAGTTCCAATTGAGCGTAGTATCGATAATGGAGATCTCTTCCAATAGTGTCCTCTTCACAATGTACGGTATCCAATCTAAGCTTATTGAAAGTGAGGATTTCGTGCTCAAATTCCGAATAGGAGCCATAGATACGTTCAATATAAGTCTTGAGGGGTTCTATCCAATCGACTTCTTTGGTGGTCTTTAGTGGAATACTAATGAATTTTGACATGATGCAGTAATCTAATAAAATAAAATTAGTTATTTTGGAGGAAAGATAATCCGATCATGTCCTCTTCATTTAAAATCCTGTCAGAGGAAGTGGGAAAGTTGGCTTCCAATAAAGCACTAGAAACGATTCTAGATGATTCCAATGACTTTTTACAAAACTTACGATCTTTAAGGGAGAATATAGAGAATGATAAGGATGATTTGACGGAGATAAAGAATCAATGCAAAAAATGGGCTGAAGACACCTTGACCAATGAGAAGTCTATTAATAAGTCAATCAAAAGTTACAGTTCTAAGATTGACAAGATATTCACTTTCAATCTGTCCGACGTCTACAATTACCAAACCATTGAGATCAAAGATAATCCTAAAACACAAAAACTGTTGGATCGAGCAATCATTATGGATTTGCTTCGAAACGGACATTTTGATGTGGTAGAGGCTATGGAGAAAGAACGCGATATTAAAGTGCCTGCAAAACTGATCAATAGATTTAAAGAACTTGACGATATCCTAACCAGTTTTGTGAAAGATAACGATCTCGCCCCAGCAATATCCTGGGCCAAGAAACAGTCACAGCAACTGAAGAACATTGGTTCTGATCTTGAATTCAATCTCCATAAACTCCAGTTTATCAAGCTATACAACAGTAGCAAAGACGACCAACCATTTGAGGCATATCAATACGCAAGGGAGAATTTCCCGAATTTCGGAGCCACCCATCTCGATACTATCTCCAAACTACTCTTTACAATTATGTATTCCTCGTCTGCCTCTGAATTTGGATTCCAAGAGTATCTTACAGATATGAATCTGTCAAATGAAACGTTCTACAGCCAAATCTGTCAAGATTATTGCACACTGTTAGGTCTTTCGCTGAACTCCCCGCTTCATAACGCATTGCTTGCTAGTTACACAGCACTACCGAATTTCATCAAGTATCACAAGATTTTCAAGAACTCGGGAAACTTGAACTGGACAACTGCCAACGAACTTCCGTTTGAAATAAACCTGCCCCCAAATTTACAATTCCATTCTATCTTCATCTGTCCAGTGTCCAAAGAAGAAACTACTCCAGAAAACCCGCCGATGGTGTTACCATGCCATCATATCATCTCTAGAGATAGTCTGTTGAAACTCAGTCGCAACAGTGTCGCAAATTTCAAATGCCCATACTGTCCTCGAACCAGCACAATCACGCAGGCTGTGCAGGCCCGATTTGTTGATATCTGAAGAAAAAAAAAATAATCTACAATGCCTAGCAGAAGAGCTCGCAAGAAGCGGCGGACAGAGGATTTCTCCAGTTCGTCGGAGTCAGAAAATGAAAGTGATGCTGCCAGTGTTGTTAGTGAACATTCAGTGGAAGAGCCAGTGACGGAGACTTCTTACAAGATCGATGGACTAGAAATAGACGGCATTAGCGATGAAACACAGTTACAGATACAGCAGTTGAACAGAAATCCGGTCTCAGACCTCGGGAACGCGCTCGGTTCCAACGCGAAGCTTGACCTGACTGCTGCAGAGACGAAAATTGGCGCAGCAAGAGAACAGCTTCAGAATGAGTACCTGAAAAAAATGCTCCAAACCTACTCCGAAGACCTCGATGTGCTGCGGCAAAAGACCGATTTTAAGCAGTCCTCGTTGAAGACTTTGGCTCGGTTATTGAAAGAAAGTGGTAATGTGTTTGATGAAGAGGCGTTGAGGTCACTGGTAGAGTGACTGTGGCGCAGTGAGGCTGTGTGGTTTTTCTCTTGGCATAAAATCTGTTTTTAAGGTTGCGTTTCAAATGAAGAACGAAACAGGAAGTAGGCAGAATACATTTATTTTTTAGTAAGCATTTGCCTTTCTGTACCAATTGCAAGCATATCCTAGAGAGTCCCGAGAGAATTGTATCATTTCTTTGACGTGGGTGTTTTTCATATCATGAAGTCTGCTGTACTATTACTATTACTGAGCCATGTCCTTGCTCAACCGTCAAACCAATTTGTCAAAATGGACGCCACTATCTTACGTGGAGACTCATATAGCAATGCTGTTCCGGGTGCTAAACCATACATGTTAGAGAAACGGGCTGATGATGGCACAGTTACTATGGAGTTACGGAATACCCAATCATTTTACGAAGTTACACTAGAAATAGGCTCCGAAGCTCAGTCGGTTGGAGTCCTTATTGACACGGGATCCTCGGACTTGTGGGTGATGAATTCCAACAACACCTACTGCTCATCCAATAACAACAGGAAACGAGGTCTTAGATTGGGCCGTGACATGAGTTCTCTTCGCAACTTCAACTCGCTTTCCAACGATGCCAATGCGAAGGCACTTGGAGATGACTCGTCTTCATCGGCCGATATCTCAGGCACTATTGAAGGAACAAGTGCTACATCTGTCTCCCCAGAGGCTACACTAGACTGCTCTGAATACGGTACTTTTGACCCTGACACTTCAGACACGTTCCATGACAATGGCACCATATTCTCGATCTCTTACGCTGACCAGACATTTGCAAGGGGAACTTGGGGATATGACGATGTTGCATTCAACGGAGTTACAGTGAACGATCTTTCGTTTGCAGTGGCGGATAGGACGGACTCGGAAATGGGTGTCTTGGGAATCGGTTTCCGGGGCCTGGAGACAACCTATTCGGGTACCTCTTCATATGCTTTTTCGGCATACACCTATGATAACTTACCATACAAAATGGTGGCCCAAGGCCTGATCAACACAGCAGCATATTCGATCTACTTGAATGATTCCGAAGCCAGTTCGGGAACCATTCTGTTCGGAGCTGTTGATCATAGCAAATATACTGGAACATTGGCATTACTTCCGATTATCAACTCGGCTTCATCCCTTGGCTACTCCAGTCCAATAAAATTGGAAATCACTCTTTCGGCACTCACTCTCTCCGGCTCCGATGGATCCCAAACCGCTATTGCTGCCGGTGCAGCAGCTGCGTTGTTCGATACAGGAACCACTCTCACATATGCTCCTACTGACGTGGTTTTACAAATCGCCCAAGCTCTAGATCTACAATACAGCTCCTCGTTGGGAGCTTTTGTGTTTGAATGTTCAGCCCTTGATGATCAATATTTGAATTTCGATTTCCAAGGTGCTGCCATCCAATGTCCATTGTCCTCATTCTCTCTCGCATTGACTACCAACTCTGGTGCGACATCTTCCTACTGTGCCCTGGGAATCTTGTCCTCGGGTGATGACTCGTTCACTCTCGGAGACTCGTTTTTGCAGAACGTTTACTTCGTCGCAGATTTGGAAGCATATGAGATGGCACTTGCTCCTGCAAACTATGACTCTGGGGATGAGCAAATAGAGATTATCAGTAGCAGTGCTATTCCATCTGCCAGCTCTGTGGCTGCTTACTCCAGCACTTGGGGAGTCTCATCGGTCACATCATTGGAGGTTGGAAGCTCCACCTCTTTGTCTGGCTTTGCTAGTGGCTCACCAGCCTCTAGAACGGCTTCTCGCGCCAGCAGATCTAGCAGCACTGCCACACCTACGAGATCTTCATCTTCAGGAAGTGCTTCTAACTCCGGTGCACACTCGAACTCAATGCACCTAAGTGTTGCTGCTTTTGTCTTTGCATTAGCTATTTCTACTTTGGTCGTCGTTTAGCACAGCCCGGATCCTTATAATCTGGAAAATGATAGTTTTCGCGTTTTTGTTTCACAGCCTGCATTTTAGTCGTATATTTCGTACAGTAAGCGAGGAAGAAAAATTATATAAGATAGCGAAGGATTCTCGTATACACAAGAATGACTACTGATATAAAGCTGGCACCAAAAGATTTTACCACCGACAAGCAGTTCTCCGACGCTTTGCACAAGGAGAGCATTAATGCTACGGGAATGGGCGCTTGGGTGAAGAAGGACAAGAAAGCTCAGGAAGTCGCGATGGAAGGATATTTCAAGCACTGGGACGGTAAGACCGACGAGGAGACTGAGAAATCCAGACTTTCAGACTATTCTACCTTGACCAAGCACTACTACAACTTGGTGACCGACTTTTACGAGTACGGATGGGGTTCTTCGTTCCATTTCTCCCGTTATTACAAGGGAGAGGCTTTCAAGCAGGCTTCTGCCAGACACGAGCATTACTTGGCTTTGAAGATGGGAATCACGGAGAACATGAAAGTTCTTGATGTTGGATGTGGTGTTGGAGGTCCAGCAAGAGAAATTTGCAGATTCACTGATTGTAACATTGTTGGTCTTAACAACAATGACTACCAAATCGAAAGAGCCAACAACTACGCCAAGAAACTCGGATTGGACCACAAGCTGTCGTTTGTGAAGGGCGACTTCATGCAGATGGATTTTGAGCCAGAAACCTTCGATGCTGTCTACGCTATTGAGGCCACTGTGCACGCTCCAGTCCTGGAAGGTGTGTATGGAGAGATCTACAAAGTTCTGAAACCTGGAGGAGTTTTCGGAGTTTACGAGTGGGTCATGACAGATGAGTATGATGAGACGAACGAGGAGCACCGTAAGATCGCTTACGGTATCGAGGTCGGTGACGGTATTCCAAAAATGTTCAAGAAAGATGTGGCCGAAAAGGCTCTCAAGGCCGTTGGATTCGAGATCGAGTACCAAAAAGATCTGGCTGATCTCAACGATGACATCCCATGGTACTATCCTTTGGCAGGAGACTTTAGATACGTGCAAACTCTGGGAGATTTGTGGACCTTTTTCAGAACATCTACTTTTGGTAGAAAATTCACCACTGGTTCTGTGGGTGTGATGGAAAAGTTGGGCTTGGCTCCAAAGGGATCTGTGAAAGTCACTGAGGCATTGGAGGATGCTGCTGTGTACTTGGTGGAAGGAGGAAAACAGAAATTGTTCACTCCAATGATGTTATACGTTGTTAGAAAACCATTAGATGCTAAATAGATACATTTAATTGAGCCTTCCTTTGTTATTTAGTTGGTGTCTATGAAATAGACAAGGACCCAGGCAGAGCCTGCAGCAAAGGAACCAATAGCCACCATTTTTATTCCTTCCGCTACTCTCAATCGTTTGGATGTGTTCGGACCCATGGAAACCATGGTCTTGAAAAATCCAAATGAGAAAAGCGTTATGATCATCACAATGACAGAGACTATGAGACCGGTGCGAACGATGCTGGTGAAGAAGTAAGGAAGTAGCGGGATGAAGCCTCCAAAGAAGTATCCAGACCCAATTGTCAACGCGCTCATCAATTGACGTCCGTCAGCAGGTTCTTCCAGACCTCTACCATATCTAATCACGAAATCCACCATTGCTTGCGGATGCACTTCGAGATCGCGGATAAATGACTGAATAGTTTCCTCAGACGCACCCATGTCCATTAACGCGTTACTGACCTCGCCTTCAAGAGTCTCTGGATTGTCGAAAAATATCTGTTTCTCCTCCACCACTTGCGATTTGTAGTATTCGTATTCAGAACCGGCAGCAAGGTAGCCTCCAAGACCCATGGAAATGGCTCCCGAGACAAGCTCGGCCATTCCTCCGGTGATCACAAGTTTCGAATCTCCGAGAGACGATAAACCCGCAGTGAGGGCAAATGGAACAGTCAACCCATCACTAAGTCCGATGATGAGATCACTCATTGTTCTAGGATCTATCTTACCGAAAATCCCGTTTCTGGATTCGGAATCTGTGTTCTCTCCATTTTTGAAGATGCTAGAACCTGCTGAACCGGGGGAATGCTGTGCTTCGATGTCTTCTGTATTAGACAAAGATCCATATCTGTCACTAGCGTTAGACATTAATGGGGTCTCGGATTCGGACTGGTTGCTTAAGAGCTTTTGGACAGCTCGTTTTATGGCGATGAGACTCATAGCTTCTGTTCTATCAGGCTGAATGAAGTCTAACTTAAATTTGATGATGCGACGACAAATACAAGGCGGTTATAACACAGAGTATCTGAGGTTTCAATATGATGTTGCGGTGCAATGAACGGATGAAGGTGCTCGCTCGGTGAGAAACTATCTTCCTATAGCACACGCCGAATAGATGGGAGCGTGTTGTTGGATTGTTGTCTATAAGCAATGGGATGGCAATAAATTGCAGACTGTTTCCAAAGAGTTCAAAGATCTGTTTTGGGAACTGTACAGTGTGATCAGAGTTGATTGCGAATCACTCGAAATATAAAGTATGTTTGTAAAAATTTGGGTAATGGTTAATATTGACTGTCTGGTAGTGGCTCGTATACAAAAAAAAAATCAATTGCTGACGGAGCGCGCGCGCTCAACTGTCAAACTTTTGGCCAATAAAAGGTTGCAAATTTGTAATCAGATAGTCTGGGGAATTATGCTACCCATCAACTATTTTTGAAAGAAGAAGTAAGGAATTGAACTATCATGTCCATATTGAGACTCAACATCGGGACACCCATGACTTGATCGTGAACTGCGTCAGGCTCTTCATACACCGTAGCGGACCCTTTATCCAATCCCGCGTTCTGCGCCCATTGGATTATGTCATCTTTCAAAACCTCATTTTCTCCGTACGAGACAAAAATCTTATTATAGTCAGGCAACACCTTAGACCAATTGATCGTATCAATGTAAGGGTTCAAAGGTTTACTTTCCAAGATTTCAATATCTGGCTGATACATTTCTCCCATTCCACGGAGGGCTTTTGCTGTCAAGATGTCTTTGCCAAAGTTGGTACGATACGATCCCACTTTCTCTGGATGGACGTTGACCCAAGGCGAAATCAAAATCAAACCTTTTGTATGAGACGGTTTTTTCATTTCGGTAACTCCTTCGACGGGAAATTTGGAGTGTCTGAGCAACGAAAGAGTTAATGTTGCTCCAGCAGAGTCTCCCATGATATAGATATTCTTGCTGGTCTTCGCTAACTCATTATACACTCTGGTTGCTTGTTCGAGCTGGGTTGGATACTCTGCCACTGTTGCTAGATCATAATCTAAGAACATGATCGAGACCCGATCATTCCCTAATCTTTCATACAAGATCTTGGTCATTTCGACAAAGTTTGGAAACAAACCAAACACAAATCCTCCTCCATGGAAATATAGGATCACTGGATCATCCTCACAACGGTTTTCTGCCTCCACGAACCATTGAACTTGGCTTTCATCGATCCCCTTGACTGGAAATTTGGTGTGGAAGCCAGGAAAATCTCTAGCACCCTTGACTCCAATGATGTCGAAATTGAGATCAATACCAAGATTCGGAGCAAGGGATGCAATGATAGGAATTGGAACTCCTGTGAACGATAAGGTTGCAAATGCGGCCAGGAGCTTTGCAGAATAGTTGATAATATCGACTCCGATAGTAGGAGCTTCAATAGGTTGGGAAGGTGCTGCCGCAACCAGCACGATAAGTGCTACAATTGCAGAAGATAAGAGGGAATACTTCATTGGTGGCTTGAACCCCGATAGTGTCTACATTTTATATACAAAGCTACAGACAATAGACAAACTAAACTAACGGACTGGTTCTGGATCGAAGCTTTTAAAGACAGAATAAGTTCCACCTTGACTTAGTCGCCCTCAAAACTTCTTCTATCGGTCTGGTTAACAAGAGTCCGATCAATATGTATTCTGCTTGCTTTGCGTCGATAATTATTTTTCCGACGCGACGATTGTTTAGATAATTATTTTTCTTTTTGTCAGAGGAAAATTTCGTCTTGTCATGATTGTCTTGCATCTTGTTACGATTCTGACATATTTGGCCTGTCAGGTACTAGGGAAGACCTATGTCCATTATTATGAAACAAAATGGATCTCTGCAAATCCTGACGGTGTCAAGGAACGCCCTGTCATCTCCTTTAATGGGACATGGCCTTTACCAATAATAGAGTTAGACAAGGGGGACAGACTACAATTACATTTAATAAACGGCCTCGACGTGTCGACATCTCTGCATTTTCACGGTTTGCTCCAAAATGGATCCAATCATATGGATGGACCTGTTGGTGTGACACAATGCCCGATACCTCCTGGGGAGACTTTTGTCTATGATTTTGTTGTCGACCAGGTGGGCACTTACTGGTATCATAGTCATAGCGGCTCACAATACAGTGATGGTATGCGTGGACTTCTTGTTATACATGATAAAGAAATCGAGGGAAAGTATGACTTTGATGAGCAGTTGACACTCAGTATCAGTGATTGGTACCATGACTCCAGTGAGGCCTTGGTCCATAAACAGCTCACTAAGTACAATCCAACGGGAGCTGAGCCGATTCCCCAGAATGCTCTATTTAATGATACCAGAAACGCCACTTTTGAAGTTGCTCCAGATACTACTTACCTTGTGAGAATTGCCAATATTGGAATCATGACCTCTCAATATTTATTCTTCGAGGACCACGAGGTTGAAATTATCGAGGTCGATGGAGTTTATGTTCATCCTTTCAGTGCCACCCTTCTTTATCTTTCGGTGGGTCAGAGAGTTAGTGTACTTTTGAAAACCAAGTCCTCTGCTTCAAAGAATTTCGCTATAATTCAAGCTTTGGATATTGACATGTTGGATGTGTTACCTGATGATTTACAATACGTTTCAATGAATCAATTATCATATAACAAGGAGCTTCCTGATGCCACGATGAAGCAAGAATGGTGGGATATGGACTCTTATGATGCCTTCAACGACTTCGATTTGCGTCCAATCGATAACATCGGTTTATTGGCAGACCCAGATCATCGTATTGAGGTCACATTGCATATGGAAAACCTTGGAGACGGAGTTAATTACGCATTTTTCAACAACTACACATATGTCGCTCCAAAAGTGCCGACCTTATTAACTGCACTTTCTGCTCCTGACGAGTTGTTAATGGATTCCCGCATATATGGAAGCAACACGAACTCATTTGTGTTGAACTATGGTGATGTTGTGGAGATTGTTGTGAATAACGAAGATGATGGTAAACATCCATTCCATTTGCACGGTCATCAGTTCCAAACAATTGCGCGCTCTGAAGAATTTGATGATCCGCAACATTACGATCCCGAGGGTGACAACAACTTCCCAGACTTCCCCTCAATGAGAGACACAGTGGTGGTGAATGGAAACGGTTATATGGTTCTGAGATTCCAAGCTAACAATCCTGGTATTTGGTTCTTCCACTGTCATCTTGATTTCCATCTTGAACAAGGACTTGCATTGACTTTGGTGGAGGCACCAAGGGAATTGAAGCAACAGCTTGAATCTGTTGGATTGCCAGATTACTTCTTGAACTCTTGTCGATCATCTCATATCCCCACTAAAGGAAATGCAGCTGGAAGAACTGGAGATTGGCTCAATTTGGACGGAGAAAATGTACAGCCACAGCCTCTTCCTGAAGGATTTACTGCAAAGGGATACGTTGCATTTGTGATGTGTACTCTTGCTGCACTTTACGGTCTCAGATCGATCTATCTTTTTGGAATGGGTGACCTGGATACGTCGGACAATGTTGTTGATGACGAGCGTAGAGTTCTCAAGGATTTGATGGTGAAACTTAATGAGGAAGAAAAGTACCTTATTTCCAGCGATTCTAAGTTCAATTTGAGGAAAAGACAGGAAATTAAGTCGATGATCGAGGAGCTGGGAGAGCTCGAAAAAAGATTTAGACAGCTTTAAAGATTAGGTGCGAGGTGTCTTGATCCAATTACATAGGCTATTTGCACTGTATAACTAGAATTGTTGAATTGTTTGTGTTACATGTCTATCGAAGTGACCGGGGACATTGTCAAGTTTAGGTATGGCTCTGCCAGTGGGGCAGTGACTAAACTGGGGTCAACGTTAATATCTTTCGAGATCAATGGAGAGGAATACCTATATTTGTCAGAAACCGCGAATACCTCTGCTACAAAGAGTATACCGGTGAGGGGAGGCATGCCTTTGGTGTTTCCAGCCTTTGGCAAGTCTTACTTAGAAAGCTTGAAGGGTGTTCAACAACATGGGTTTGCCAGAAACGTTAAATGGGACTTTGTGATTGCGGAGGTATTAACCGACTATACTATTGCCAAGTTCAAGTTGAACAACTCGATATGTGAAAACCATCCCCAATATGGCAATTGGTGCAACTTTTATCAGAAACCAATTGAGTTTGAATTGACCATGATATTTAAATTGTATGAAGATCATATGGATATTGTCACCAGCCTTGACAATTACAACATTCCCGAGCTGGAATTTCAATTTCTGTATCACACCTATTTCCGAGTTCCATGTGTGAAGGATCTCTACATCACGGGATTACAGGGATTAAAGGTGCTCGATCGGTTGAAAGTCAAATATTATAATGAGACAGATCCAATGATGAAAATCATAGGTCAGACAGACAAATTAGCCAATCTGGAAGGTTCTGATTTACCAATTGACATACTCTCCGGCAATTCTGTAATCCGATTGACTAGTGAAAACCTATCAGATCTTGTGATCTGGAATCCATGGGAACAAGGAGTGGCAGGAATGAAAGACTTCGAACCCAAAGAAAGTTACAAAAATATGTGTTGTGTGGAGTTTGGTGCTATCCAGGGTAATGTTGTCAAGGCTGGTGAGCGTTGGTTATGTGAACACCAAATCACCATTTTGTAGTTGAATCGTAAATTACTTTTTTATTACACTATTTTTCTGGTTCTTCCTCATCTTCAGAGCTGCTAAACTCTTCCATATTGGAAGGAGGACCATCAAACGAAGGGAATTGACCACCGTTTCCAGCTGCAAGTTTAGAAAAATCGATTGGATCGTCTCCGAAGGCGTTCAAATCAGTCAAAGAATTTTGCAAATCCTCATCGTTTTTCTCGTCCTGTTCGTCTTCATCACACCATTTATCGAAATCGGTCTTGATATAGTGATATTTCACCTTGAGCTTGGTCAATCTTGGCCAGTACTCATCATTAAGCTTCTTCTTATACAAGAGGAAGAAGATATGAGACCCCGTAAGCTCATATTTAGATTTCTTTTCATCAATTTCCTCGAAGAAATCCAAGTCCAACTTGTAATCCTTGCCATTTGCCTTAGTCTCAATGACCAATTTAGATTCGGTCAGTTCAATCTTTGGATTCTCAGCATCGGTAATGTTCACTGTCAAGTACAGATAATTTCTATCTGGCTGGGAATCGCTGGATCTCTGGGCCCAAAGAACTAAAGTTAGTTGGAATTGCAATAGTTTACATACCTTCTGGAGCAATTGTAGACATTTTGCTGTATATTTATAAAGAATAAACTGAGTTGATATAAGAACCAAAATTGCCTGTCTTCTAGAAAATTATACTACAGATTGCGGCCGCTGAAAAAATGTCAGCACAGTTTTTAAAGACTACACTGCCTTGATCTGGAGGCTGTTTCAAAAGTATATTACATTCTATACTAATTATCTTCTTCCCCTCAACATTGACCTTGGATACAGTTTCTTGCGCGGTTGAGTATTTGGAGGTGGTGTTGATCCTGGGGCAGATGAGAAAATTGCGGAGGGGTCCACATTTGATGTACTGGCAGTGCCCGTAAAGTCGAAGTTTGGCGTGGCAGATCTGGATGGATTGAACCCGCTAAACGTGGATGGGGTCTGTGTCTGTGGCTGTGAACCACCAAAGTTGAAGATCTTGTTGCCCTGTTGTGGAGTCGAGTTGCCAAACACCGATTGTCCAGCAGCAGGATTGGTAAGAGACCCAGAAAAGCCGGCACCCGGTTGTGCAGGGCTCTGACCAAAACCAGACGAGCCACTTCCTGCAGAATTAAGCGAACCATTGAATGAGAACGCTGGTGTGTTGGTTGTTGGCTTATTATTGAATGAGAATGGTTGAGTTGGCTTGGCCGCTTGAGCTGGTTGTGCAGATTTCGAATCTCCAAATGAAAAGGCCGAGCCGGTGGATGATGTTGGGGTAGAGATGTTAGCATTTGCTGCGGCTCCGAAGCCAGGGGCTGCGGCAAGATTCGAAGCGGCTGGGGTGTTGAGCGAGAATCCCGGAGAAGCTGACTTTTCTGGCCCTGTCGGTTTCCCAAAGGAAAACGCAGGCTGTGAAGCTGGTTGTGATGCAGGTTGGGCCTGAGCAGCGGGCCTTGATCCAAAAGAAAAGGAAGGTGTTGTTTCTGGTTTGGATCCAAAAGAGAATCCAGAAGCAGCAGGTTTTGCAGTTTCTTTTGCATCGTCTTTGGTGCTGGAGCCAAAGGAGAATGCTGGCTTGGAGGCTCCGAAAGAAAATGCCGAGGATTCTGCTGGTTTAGCGGGCTCTGCAGCTGGTTGTGAGAACGAAAATGTGGTAGCTTTTGGAGCATCTGCTTTGACTTCAGGTTTGACGTCAGCCTTAACGTCAGGCTTCGATTCCGTCTTTGGTTCGGGTTTGGTATTGGAGAATGAAAATCCCGTCGGTTTGTCAGACATGGAGAATAAGGGGGAAGGCTTTGGTAATTCTTGTGTTGATTTCTCTGAAGCAGAAAAGGAGAACAGAGGTTTGGTTTCTGGTTTAGCTTCCTCTTTCTCTGCAGGCTTTTCAGGGGCTCCAAAAGAAAACTGCTTCCTCTTTGGTTCCTCTTCAATAGCTTCAGATGCAGGGGTATCCTTTCTCTCGCCAAGCTTAGGAACTTCCGTGCCAAAGGAAACCTTTGGAGCTTCTTGGCCGAACGTGAATTTTGTTTCCTTTGGAGGCTCTGCAGGTTCCTTTGGAGTTTCTTTAGGAGCTGCTGCAGATGCTCCAAAAGAGAATTTCGGAGCGTCCCCAAAGGAAAACTTTGGAGCATCACCACCAAACAAAACCTTCGAAGTACCCTTAGGGGCCTCTTTCGGAGTTTCTGTTTCAGTGTTCTTCATATCCTTTGAAGCAAAAGAGAATGTTGGAATAGGCTTGACAGAAGACTCTGGTTCCTTCTTCTGGAAGGAAAACTTGGCTGCTCCGTTCGCTCCACCATTCTCCTGCTGTTTGTGGCTATCGTCAGAAGTCTTGAATGAGAATGCTGGTGTTGGTTTCAACGGCACTGTCATTGGCTCAGAACGATGTTCAGGCATGAATTTTGGTTTAGAAGCAGTGTCAAACGACGAGTCCAGGCGATCTGATGAGAACGCACCATCTTTCTTCGGAGCAAATTTGATCTTCTCCGTAAGAGGTTTGGCCTCGATCTTCTTCACTTCAGGTTCAGATTCCGTCTCGTCATAATCTAACACAGCGCGGAACGTTCCATTTTGATTCACTCTGTCTTTAGGAATGGAAGTGATGGTATTTGGTTTGGTGACCAATTGCGGTGAGGTATCGATTGTTTCCACAGAAGTGTCGACGTATTTTGGGTTTCTCGATAGAGTCGAGGAAGTGTGGACAAGATTTCGCGTATGGTCACGAAGATAGTTCATCTTGGACTTTCTATATCTGTCAGATTGCATTCTCTTCTTGAGAAGAACAAGTTGAGCACGTTCTATTGGGTCGATAGAAAACGAAGGAACTGGTCGCTTCTGTACCTTTTGGCGAGGGGCCTGTACGGTATCAGACACTTTCCGCTTTGTTCTGATGACTGTAGGTTCGAGTGCGGTCTCGTTTGCAATGCTGGTGGATTCTGCTTTCAAACTCTCATCTGGGTCTCTGAGACGGGAATTGAGCATTCCTGTTTCTCTTTTGATGGACTCATAGTATTCAGAAAGCTGACGGGCAGTGATTGGTGATGATTGCGACCTGAACGAGTCATGATTAAGACTTAAATTTGGAACCATACTAGTGTTGGGCCGTGACTGCATCGAGGTTTCTGCAGCATCTTCAGGGCGATGGAATATGTTTAGGATAGTGCTTTTAAGCTTGCGCAGCTTTGACGGACCCGTGGACACGTCTGAAGAGCCTGAGAAGACTCTTTTGAGGGTGGACTCCATCGAATGTTTCAGGTTAATTGGGCGATATAGCGAGTCTTTGTAGAGGTATTTTTCAGCGCTATAGCTCCCTGTTATTGATGATTGGTTCTGATCAGAAGGTCGACAAAAACAGACTAATAATTATTGCTCTTGGCGAGCTATAGATTGGTGTCTAGTGTCAAGATAATTTGGCAAATAAATTTTCAGATTGGCCGGGTAAAACCATCATGGAAAGTATTAGAGTACCCGAGTTCAACTATGAATGGTTTCTCGAACAGGAATCCGAAGACCAACGGCAGATCCGTGAAAACTTGACAGTCCAATTAGTGAGATTCCGGGAGAAATTGGAAGTCTCTTCGATTAACGACAAACTCCAACTTTTGGAGACGGTTTCCATGTATCATGGCGAATATCCATGGTCTAGCAAAGAAAGTAGACAAGAGGCCGATCTGATCATCTCAAAGCTCGATCCTACAGATGAAACGTTACTACAATTGCTAACTAACCAGATTCCTACACTTAGAAAGTTTGCCAATAAACGGCGTACACCAAATGACAGTTTATTCACCAAACCGTCTCCGTTGACTGGCCAGCAGTTCCAGAAAGACGAGGATATTATACGGACACAAACGATGCCAAAGATCGGGACCCTGGCCTTTCTAGTTGACCAGCTGGACGGACGACATCTCGAATCACAATCCAACGTGATTCTGCCGTTTCTGCTGCACTTCTTGGACGATCACGAGCCGCTCATTAAGGTGGCAGCATGCAGGATCGTCCAACAGCTGATCCCTAAAACAAGATTCGTTTCAAGGCCCGATGTAGCAAAAATGGTGTACGAGTCAGTGTTGCCATGCTTACTTGCCTTGCCATCGTTCACGCCTGCTTCGAAATCGGTGCAGATTCTCCCCACTGCATATCGCACAGTTTTTCAACTACTCGCGCTGATGTGCCCAGAAACAGAAACATTCCACGTCAAATTGGCAAGCTTGGTTGCGGATTACATGTTGCCTAGTTTGGCCAAGACAGCAGACTATCCGCAACTATGCAGTGTGCTTTTGCAGCTTCTGTCGCTGGACGTCTTACCCGCATTTGGTGATTTTGTTTCGGTTGTGTCTGTGCGGATTTTGTATCAACTGTTGGCACTCTTGGAAAATCCGTACATGTGCTATACACCAGAAACGGTGACCAAAGTGGTTTTGCTACTGGAACAGTTAGGTGTTGATGCAGAAGTCCGCTATGACGTATTGGGCTGCTTAGCACAAGTACTGCAACGATTCGAGCGATTCCAAGTTAGCGCCTGCATGGCAGCCAAGACGCGAATTCTAGCCTTGATGTCACAACTCGGCATCCCCGAGACAGAGCTGCAACAGGTACAATAACTTATTGTGGAGCAAAGGGCCGGGTAAAAACATTTTACGAATTCTTGTTTGAAATGCCAAAGTTTCTGACCCAGTCGGCTGAAGCATTGCAACGCAAATATGCCGAGATTGACCGTCTAGAGAAGAACAGGTTACAGGATGCATTTCGCAATCCCATGAGATCACCTTGGTCTTGTCGCACAGCGTTACAAAATAGAAGTCGCAATAGGTACACTGATGTCGTTCCCTTTGACAAAAACCGTGTCAAGCTTAGCAATAGTGACACAGATTACATCAATGCGTCGTGGATTGAATTGCATGTTGGAAGCAAATCAGCAACGTACATCTCCACCCAAGGGCCAACAGCAAGGACATGGGTCGACTTCTGGAGAATGTGCAATGATCATTGCTCTAGTCAGGTCGATATCGTGATGTTGACGCCGATTTTCGAGGCTGGGCGTGAGAAGTGCTACAAATACTGGGCGGACACTACTTTCTCGGCAGGGGAGTTGGAATTGCGATTCGTTGACAAAACTGTGACATCAAATTTCACTGTGTTGCAATGGGATCTCGTTGATCCTGGGAGCAATACTATAAAGCAAGTGAGGCATTATCATTATAACGATTGGGAGGATTTCAGTGCACCAGACCAGTTCATGCCAATAATAGAACTGAGTCAAACGGTACACCAACACAAAAACTCCAATTCCGATCCTATTATTGTGCATTGTTCTGCCGGTGTGGGCCGGTCGGGGACTTTTATCACAATTGACTACTTCTTGCGTAATTGTCTCGGGAGTCTAGAAGAGGAGCAGGACTCACGAGCGGACCTGATCACTCCTGTGAACAACCACGAGGTCCAAGACCCAATTTTCGAGATTGTCAAACAATTGCGTCTCCAGCGTGTGTTGATGGTTCAACGGTTCCAGCAATTTGTCTTCATCTACGACTGTGTCAAGCAATTCTACATAGATCGCTACTTAAACAAAAAGTGACCGAAATACGGAAATTTTACCGCATGCAAGAAAAGAAATTTTTCAAACATTTCGGGAAAGATCTTATATCGGGACCCAGATGTCAATTTTCCGGAAATAGAGCTTGGAAATTTCAGCGAATTAAAACTGTATTGTAGATTATGAAAAGAGGGGGAAAAGCAATCAATCGCTGGCCAGAGCGACATGAAGGAATTACACAGTAGTGCTATTGGTTTTCAGCTCGCGAAGTAACTGGATCTTGCGTCTTCTAGCATTGATGAACCAGTTGGATAGTTGTTGGTTAGTTAATCCTGTCTTGCTCACCAGTTCAAGCTTCTCTTTCGAGTTTGGATATGGGTGTTCCAAATTCTCGCTCAACCAGTTGAGCAAGATAACTGTAGTTTTCTTTGGTAGGTTTGATCTTTTCTTCTTCGAACTTTTCGATCCCGTCGGAAAACCCGAAGACATTGGCGAATCAAGATCTTCAGAATCTGATTTCACCGAAAGCCCAGGACTAGTTGGTTCGGCTGGCGACAGTCTTGGCAATGATTCCTGTCTCACTAGAGGAGCAGGCATTTGATACTCTAGAGCAGATGAGAAGGAACTGGATCTAGAAGAAAGTGGAGAATATGGATATTGTTGGGTGGGACTAGGCAAGATGGGCATAGCATGATGTTCGTATTTGGCCTGAGGCAGTCGGTTAATTGGGTCCAAAACAGACGAATCAAGGATGCGCTTAATTGAAGGAAGTCTGATTCTTTGGACAGGCATCTGAGGCGAGCCCGAATCGTATGGCGAGGCTGGAGGGGTTAGTCTCGAAGGACCAGCGAACGGCTTATTAATGAGCTGGGAGACTTCCATGATTTTTCAAATTATTGACATTATTTGCGAGCGAATGCTTATATATATGTTACACTGAAAAGAGAATTAGGATTAGAACGAAAACGGCCATCCAGGAGTAAAGTTCCGTCAAATTGAAAAAAAAGAAAATGCAGCCGCGTGCAGGTCGCATATCAATCTAGAAAATGAATACTGCTAGTCGAAACGAGCTGGAAGCAAATTTGCCTTGGCGATAACCGGTATGCAATCTGCTCTATGTCTTTACCATTGCCCCGGGGACTGGATTGACCGTAGCACAGGAGCTTATGATGTAGAGTTACTAAAGTTTAGAGTCGGGAATGCTCAATTTGGAACTGAGATGATAAATACTCCGCTATTGTTAGACATGCATATTACATTTATCGCACGCTACGAGCGACTCGCTGTCATGTTTTCCGCGATACTCTCGCAATACCCATAACTCAGATGCTTGGCAAGTCCTGAATGAGGCATCTGCCATCAATTACCCAACATTTCACATTTCGAATCAGTGACCTCGTGTCAATATAGACATCTGAATTGCGCGCAATGATTGCCAATTTCGGCGTCGCCCTGTGTCATAAATTCCTGTCACGATCTGAATTGGAACCGACGGAACATCCGTCGGGTAAAGATGTCCGCGAAAAGAATATTTCCTCGAGATAACAATATTTCCAAAACTGTAACTCAATCTGCAGCAGCCCAGAAAAGTTATTCTCAAACCTTATTGTCCGGAAGGAAGCGTTGCCTATTTTGGAATTTGTCGCGAATATGCACACCTCTCCAGTTTTTTTTTTGACAGCAGTCTGCCTGACCGGGGTTCGCGGCGACCGCGTCCGTCCAAATTTAGACACGCTTTCTCCTGGCTAGATTTGCACCCGCACATTTCTACCACCCCCGCCTTACAGATTTGTAGTGACAGTGACGGTCTTGGCATTAATTAACAACATCGGTGGCAGTTGTTTGCACCATAAATCCAGGTCGGTCACATAGTCCAGACAGGCCTTTTCGTCTTTGTGTAGTCCAATCTCGGGCGTGGGCAAAGTTGAGAAAATCAAAGCCGAATTTTGGGACGTGAGGCTCATTAATTCGTTTAAAATGACGTATTGAGCAGTATTGCTCAGCTCGCCGAAAGAAAATGCCAAATTATCATATGCTGTTGAGGTAAGACCGGGTGAGACACTTCCTGACGAATCAATTGTCTTGCTGTCCTCATTCTCCTCCTGGACAAACATGATGGATGGCTCGTTCCCCTGAGCATTTTCCAACACCTGAGAATTTGGCATTGTGTCGGCCGAAAAAGTTGATATTTTTTGGCGCAGTAGTGAGGATGTTGATTTGAGGTTTTTCAGTAGCGGACGTCTCAATTCGTTGGCAGATCCTTTGTAGAATGCAGGAGGATGCAATTCGTTCCGGGAGGATGTTGAAGAAACGATCGATTCGGAATCAGAAATTGAATATTCTTCCTCGTCTGACGATGCCTCGGTCATTGTCTTACGCAAATCACTATGCGAAAGTCTGTTCGAAACCATCGAAAACGCAATTCCATGCTTGTGTAGATAGCTTCCCGAGTATCTTCTTTGCGAGGAATCTTGTAACTTCTTCACCACTCGGGAGTTCACTTGAATATTGTTGACAGGTCTGGATGACACAGGCTGTGCATTCTGCCGCATCTCCACGACAGAATGCCACCATGTATCGTCTTGCAACACGCTGTCGACTTTGTCACTGACACCGACCTTTTCACCTTTGGCAATATAATTGTAGGTCGGGTATATGCCTGAATCTAGACATAATACTAGGGGCTCTGCATTAATCCGTAAAATTTCCAGCAAGCTACGCAAACGGTGGTGTTCTGCTTCGACATCGCGCTCATACTCCACAAACACCACCACTCGTAACTTGTGGGTTTTCCTCCAGCTCGGAACAGTGTGTAAAATGGCTCCTAATTGCAAAATGAGAGTATAGGTGTCAAAGTTATTGGTCATAATGCTCTTTCCCGATTTGTTGGTCACCTGTGATGCCATTTGGATCGGATACAGGTCAATATACCATTTTTCCGAGTCACTCACGGGTTGTTCGTTCTTATTGGGAATATGCAGTCTCGGAAATCCCTTAGCGACAGCAATATTTCCATCCAATAATGAAAGGTCCTCTATAACATGCACCCAATCGCACAACGCAATTTGGGGTTCCAACTTGCAATTATCTGTTGGGAGTTCTTGCATTCTGATTCCAACTTGACGAGAGTATTCTGTCGTTTTGGACTCGAATTTCATGTTTTTCGGTAGCATTTGAGGTTTATAATTGGAAAGATCATAGAACCCAAGAATCGTAATGTTTGGTTTCATTCCTCCCAATCCGGATCCCAGAAAGACATTGCGTACTCCCCATGCAAATGTTGGAGCTATGGCAATCTGAACAAACGCCTTGATCTGTGTCATGTCCCGCAATTTATACCATGCTGTGCGATGTCGGTTCAAATCTTCAACACGGTCTTGGAAACTCTCAGCAACAAGAACATGACCAAGAACATAGAGCCCCCCTTTTTTAAGATGGTTGCAAAACTTGATCAATTTCCATGCGGTTCTTGGATTGTCCACTAGTAGCAAGACTTGCGGACGCCAATATTTCACATTATCTTGACGCAACTTGAGTAAATATTTCCGAACTTGATGATAAATTAGCGATTGTGAGACGTCTCCCCATTGTTTTGGAGGAGAGACATAATGGATAAATAGCACGAGAAACATTAGCATCATGAAGATAAATGTAGCAGAAATTCCATCGACAACAAACATGGCAGCACCAGAAGCAATGGTACCCATCAATGCTGTACTAGTACCAAAATATCGGAAGCTGGGACGAAAGTTTGGAGCAGATCCCACTTTCAGCAAGAAGCATGCCAAATTTGTCACAATAAATGTCATCAGAAATGCCATGGTGATAAGCGTTGCAATTTGGTTGATATCTGCAAACAAAAATAATTGACATAAAAACCAAGTGAACAAAATGCCATAAACAGGGTCTTTACTTCCTCCAAAAATGAAAAGCCCTGGAACAATTTCATCGATTGCAATAGCTTGAAGCAATTTTGCAGCTCCAACTATTCCGACAATGACAGAAAATATAGATGTTGATAATTCCCCAATTAGAATAAGAATTGGTGACAGATTGACAGTTTGGAGCACTTGCACGTCTTTGTATAGAAGATCTCGGGAAATAGAAGCACCCATTGACACAATAACCATGAAATAGCACACAAATGTCACTAGTAGACCGCTTAGGGTGCCTATTGGAATGGACTTTGAAGGGTTCTCCAAATCGCCACTCATCGACGCTCCAGCAAAGATCCCAGCAGTTGCAGGGAAAAAAATGCCAAATATATTGCGAAAGTTCTCCTTGCTGTCTAATTGAGACCCAGCTGCACCTTTAGTGAAGTTTGGGAGCAAATTGTCTTTGAAAGTGGACCACGAGATTCCAGAATAGTACGCATCTGTTTCGCCCGAATAGAACGGACTCACCACCAGTGATGACAAGGGAATCGAAAGCGTAGACAGAATCAACAAAAAACATAACAATGTCCCTGCACGCGAAACCGTTTGAGATCCAATCAATGAAATTATTGTGCATACAGCCAAGAAGGCTGTGCAATATAAGAACTGATGCCAATAATCAATTGGAAGCAATTTCCAGACAACACCATTTTCGCTGTTGAAATTGTAAAGTAGTGGCTCGATTAGTCCAGCAACGTTTAGCGCAGCGTTTAGAACCTGTCCAATGTAAAATATAATACCTATAGCACCTCCAAACTCCACCCCCAGACTGCGGCTAATCATGTAATATGCGCCGCCTCCTTTCACGGTTCCGTTGGTAGCAATAGCACTAACGCTAAGAGTTGTAAGTAGATCGATCCCATAACTCATCACCAGCAGTAATAAAGTGCCTAAAATGCCCATCTGGCCCAAGACAAAGCCAAACCGAAGAAACATCAAGATCGAAAGCACGTTCAGGATGGTGGGCAGAGTGACACCATTCAGAGTGTTGAGTTTGGCGGAGTTTTCGTCCTTCTTGGACTCCAAAATCGACCCATAATTCGCGTGGGTTCTGCGGGAAGCGACCATTTCAAAGCAGTAAGCAAAGCATTAAATGTGTATATTTTTTGAATCGTCGCGACGATATAGAAAAAAATCTCAATCTAATTTCTTTACATGGTTTTGACAGGCGGATCTGTAAGTAGGCCAGAAATTGGAGGCCAGCAATTAACCAATCCAGAGGAGAAGCGAAGGGCTCGGTTAGCGAAGCTTGCGGCTTGGAAAAAGAAGAAGGAGGGCGAAAAAAAGGTGGTCAAGTTTGCAGCCAAAGCTAAACCAGTTATTAAAAAGCCTACTAAACTTGGCATGAAGAATCTATTAGATATCGATGTTGACGAATCTGAGAAACTCGTGGAGGAACAGGATATGGATCTTGATGATCTATTACAAACCATGAAGGATGCTCCAGAAGTTTCACAGACGGTCACAATGTTGGAAAGTGAAGATGAACTGGGTTCACAATCAGATACAGACGCCGATTATATCGATCCTTCCAAACTTCTACAGGCTATCAATGAGAAGAACAAGAAATCTGTGCCAGAACACGAACCAAGTACACAGCCCTTCTCCAGACAATTATACAACGAAACTCAGTTTATCTCCGATTTAACTGCCGATGAAGTGGCTTCACTTCGGCTCAAAGATGCCATCACAGTCCATGGAACAAATATCAAACGACCTATTCTCGAATGGAAACATTTGGGACTTCCTAATACACTCTCTAGCGCTGTTGATACCTTGGGTTTTCCATCCCCAACTCCTATTCAATGTGAAGCTTTGCCTAATATTATGGCTGGTAATGACTTCATTGGAATTGCAAAGACCGGGTCAGGAAAAACCTTGGCATTCCTTTTACCATTATTTCGACATCTGTTAGCAAATTCCTCATCCACATCCCGGGTCCGTGCTGTGGTGATGACTCCAACTAGAGAATTGGCTATGCAAATATTCAAAGAGTGCCAATTCTTTTTAAATGCATTAAAACTCCGTGGATGCTGCTGCTATGGAGGTCAATCAATTAGTCATCAAATCGCTGAAATCAAGAAAGGTTGTGATCTCATTGTCGGCACTCCCGGTCGTATTATCGATCTTTTGTGTGCCAATAATGGCCGTGTGCTACAGTTCAGTCACGTGACATACCTTGTTCTAGACGAGGCAGATAGAATGTTTGATATGGGCTTTGAGCCTCAAGTGATGAAGATTTTGAAGGTTACACGTCCTGATCGACAGACAGTGTTATTGTCGGCCACTTTTCCGCCATCTATGGAGGCTTTGGCACGTCGTTGTTTGACGAATCCGGTGGAAATTTTGGTTGGAGCTAAGAATCTAGTGAATGAACGAATCACTCAAAAGTTCAACATTTTGGACGAAGAAGCCAAGTTTCCTCAACTGTTACAGGTTATTTCTGAATTTCGGTCTATCAATTCTGGAAAAATTCTTATCTTTGTTGATCGTCAGGACAGTTGCGATAGTTTGGCCAATCAGTTGATCATCAAAGGATATCCTACTCTTTCTCTTCATGGTGGCAAAGAACAGATAGATAGAGATGCGATTATTTCCGATTTCAAAAGCAATGTGATCGATATATTAGTTGCTACATCGGTTGCTTCACGAGGTTTGGATGTCAAAGATTTGAACTTGATTATAAATTATGACTCTCCAAGTCATATGGAGGATTATGTGCATCGAGTCGGAAGAACTGGTCGTGCTGGAAACTATGGAACTAGTGTTACATTTATCACGAGGCAACAGGAGCGCAGTGCCAGTGATATTGTGAAATTATTGACCCTTTCAGAGCTTCCTGTTCCGCCAGAACTCAAGAAAATAGCTGTGAGGTTCAGAGAGAAGCTCAAGAAAGGAGAAGTTAAATATGGGTCCGGATTTGGAGGACGTGGGTTAGACAAGTTGGAAGAGATCCGCGAACAGAAGAAACAGCTAGATCGCAAGTTGTACGATGAGGAGGATCCAGAACAGCCCGAAGATGATGATGAAGGTGGTAAGGAAGCTGTAAAGGAAAGTCCAGTGGTGGACAATTTCCATGTTATATTTGGGACAGTCAAACGTGGTGATCTGGCAATCTACAACGCCAGACTTAATATCAACGATCTCCCACAAAGTACAAGATGGCATGTTTCCAACAAAGAGAATATCAACAAGGTGGTGGAATCTACAGGTACTTCAATCACCACCAAAGGTCGATATTATGGTCCAGGAAAAGAGCCTGGACCTAAAGATGATCCAAAACTATTTTTGCTGATAGAAGGCGATAACGAGATGGGTGTGCGCCAGGCAGTGGAAATGTTTAAACGGGGTCTTGTTGAAGGGCTAAAAGGTAGTCTAGAAGAACGCAAGCGCAAATTCACTATAGTTTAACTATGCCCCGACTTTTTCGAATGCAAACGCCAGATAGAACGAGCAAGCATCTCTATCTTCTCCACTAACACCGTAAGAGCCATCCTCGCGACGCAATGATTCGATCACCGGAGTAGGAAGCTTTCTAAAGTAGTTTGGAATTTCCTTATTGAAGAGCTCGAAGAAATTCTTTTTAAATCTCAATTCCAGATTGTATGACTCGCAAAGCGCACGGAAAGTTTCAAAGGGAACCACGAATTCCGGAACATTGTCAACTGCATCCACTAGGAAGTAATTGTAAACGTTTCCGAATTGACTTGGGAATTTGGCGTCTTTTGGAGGCTCTGTTGGGAATTCAACCGAGTAGATGGAATTTCCCCATTTGCGCTCGCCAGGACCCAATTTATTGATCTTCCAACGAATGAAGTCAGATGATGGGATTGTCCCAAGAAACATGCCTCCCACTTTAAGAGATCTCGACACATTCTGCAGCATATTTCTGACAGTCTGCTCGGAATCAAATGCATAATGCATACAAAATTGCATTGAGACAGTATCGAACTCAAGGTTAACCTCATCTTTGAAGTTTTCCAAAATCTTGGGAATGGGAGTGTTGAATGCATCTCCAGTTGCAAAAACCGCATGGTAAGGGAACCGTGACCGTTTGTATCTACTAACAGCTTCTTTCACTGACAAATCAGACAGATCGATACCAACATAAGATCTGGTCTGAACAGAATCCCATTTGGCCATGTCACCACCCTTTCCACATCCCAGGTCCAACACATTCCCGCCTGGTCTGGCATACTTGTGAATTAGAATGTATTTGATACAATTGTTGAAAGAACGTAGCTTGTAGATTTTGGACTCTGTCCGTTTATTTCGGCGTGCATGATGTGTTTGTTGATTATATTTCTGTCTGATGATTGCATCCTTTTGCTCTTGATTCAAGCCAACTAAATGTTCAGAGATAGGGGCTGGAGAGACCGACGCTGATGGAGTCTGTACACTTGGTTCTTCACGACGGTTACTTCTGAACTTCTTAATACGTCTCTTTTTGACGATAGGCTCAACAGGTATCAGATCCGGAGTCTTGCTATCCCCGTGTTTCCTTCTAGGCCCAATATCTATTGGTTCTTCAGGCTTAACTGGCTGGTCTTGTTTTTCCATATTTGAGGCAAAAAAAAAATATCTATTATTTCTGTTATGTCTCGAAGAACAAGACGGCAACCAGAGCCGCAAAAAGATTATGACGAATATGATGAGAACCGGTTTGACGAGGAGGATTCTGTGGAGGAGATTACCAGATGTGTTTGTGGAAACGACGAGCTGGTAATTCCTCCAGACGCAGGACCTGAATTTGACGACGTGGACCCCGGGTTTTTTATCCAGTGCGAGTCATGTTCAGTTTGGCAACACGGCTTCTGTGTGGGCATCACGGATGAAGACAATGCTCCTGAAAAGTACTGGTGTGAACGCTGTCGACCAGAACAGCATGAATTGTTTACAGATAAGTACGGCGTGGGCAGAAGCAAGTATAGCCGGTATGCAGAACACAAGCGCGGCAAACGTAGACAGCCCGCCCATGAAGATGTTCCAGCACCAGCAACGGCCACTACGGCTTCGACAGGCTCGAATCCAGGATCTCCATCTTCCTCCATGGCCACCACTCCCCCAAAAATCGAGGTCAAACGCGAGAAAAGTGTCGATGAGAACGACAAACGCAAACGGGCACGCGCAACACTTAATTCCAGAGACGCTGAGTACGAACAAATGCTAAAACGGGCCTTGGAGGAATCGGCAAAGGAAAGTGGCGTTCAGCCTGACGACGTCAACCTCTCATCCTCCAACGAGTCAGCATCAAGGGAAACTAGATCCAGAAAGAAAGTCAAGGACGAAACCACTCGCGAGGACGAGACTATTCAAACCAATACAAGTCAACCGCAAAAGATGCCTCCAACCTCTGCAGCATCTTCGTCCTCCTCGTCCTCCTCCAAAGGAAAGAAGAAGAAAGATGAGTCCGAGGAGAAGACCAAAGTGGAAATTTTCGATGAAAAGCCATTCAAACCAAATCTGCCTGGTCAGCGTATCAGCATGAACGAAATGAAACGAAGAGTATTCTCCATCATGGAGTTTGTTTCCAATATTCAAACAGAACTGTCTAACGAGGAAGACTTTAAGCGTAGTCTTCTCAATTACAGCACCCAGAACTCGACCCAGGACATTTTGAAACTACAACAGACATTAATCGAATGCTACAATGAATCAGTCAACAAATTGGACTCACTCACAAAGAAATTGAATGCGTGGGAGAAAACTTATAGCTAGTTCAAACCTATAAACGAATTGGAGTCCAGAATGTGTGTTCCGCCAATGACCAGCTTCAAACCCTTATTCATACTATTGAGCTCTGCAACCAACCGGGCCTCTTCATATGTCACACCGCCAACTATGAAGATCACTACCTCCTGATCAGGAATCTTTTCATTTCCTGAGTATGACTCAAGACCATTTGGCTTGACAAGGGAATAATTCTTTGGATTTAATCTGTGGCGGAATAACTTGATAAGAACCTGTTTCAGACGCGGACTGTGTTGCATGAACACGTTGTTTTGGTTGGTATCTTTGAAGCTGATACCGTTCACCGTCTGGCCCATCAAAGACACTTTCTCAAAAATCGATTCCTCGTCATCTTTGAGTCGCTGCGATGCTCCAGTATTGTGCAGCAAAGCTTTAAGCAGGTCTAGCTTGTGGGCAGGGAACCCACTTTGTTGCAATTGTCTTGTCAATCTGGATAGCTGGTTATTTGGATGTGATTCATATCTCAGGGCATAGATTGCCAGTAACTTCAATTTGAGGTCTTCGTTCAGAGGAGCCATAGGCACGCCATCTTGTACTTTGCGATCGAAAAGCAACTGCTCAAGCTCTTCCAGATCGTTACTACTGTTGTCGTTGGTAGCCAAAGACTGTTGCAATTCGCCGATCTCCCAGAGCCGTAACTCGCTAATCTTTTTGTCAATTTCGGTCGATAATAGCATATGTTTGGACAGATTGAGGGACGTTTTCTTGAACTCTGGATAGTTCTCCAGGAAAAATTTCATATCTTTGATAGAGTTGATGCTGGAATTTGTCTTGGTCTTTGCCTTGTATGTTTCAATAAACTTCTTTAAGCTTTCCGAAAGATCACCAAAGTTCAGATACATGGACTCTTTATAAAATTGGTCTGTTTGCTCGTTAACCACGACTTCTTTCAATTCTTCGGACACACTAGCCACCGCAGACATGTCGACGGTATTCTTATGTATTCCCAATAGTTCATGAATCATTGATTGGTAGGTCCAAGGGAACAGAAGTGGAGTAAGCGGGTCGTTCTTCCGATCCAAGATCAAGAGACATGGCGGTAGGTCTCTGGCGGGTAATTGACTAAATAGCATCTGATTAGAGTTGATCTCCATGTTGATTGCATTGGCCAATTTCGAGCACATTTTCGAATTGTTCTCGAAGCGGATCACAGGTTTGTATTTCAGCGATAATAATAATGACATGACACTTTGCATTGACTGGTCAAAAGCGGCGGGGTCCCATGAATCGCGGACCAACGGTCCATAAGGTGACCCAAGCTCAGGAACAGTAAAGAAAGCGCGATTGATCACCAAATAATCTTGAAATACTTCCACCACTTTGGATATCATTTCCAGGTCGTCTGATTCTGCCAATCTTTCTAATTTGGAGTTGGACACCAGATTGTTGAAATAAATGTTATATTTTTGATAATTGGGGTTCATGATCTCTTTCGAAAGGTTGTTGATGGTCTCTTCACTGGGCTTGACAAAACAAATGCATGTCAAATTGCGCAAGTTGTCTCTTTGGAAGTTGTCCAGCTTGTCAATAAGAAACACGTCCTTCTTTAACAATTCAGATTGCGTGGTCACCAATGATATCACGGAAGATGTGGTTTTGTCCAACAACAAGACCCTAATGCTATCCTCGTGTTCATTCTCTAATAATCGGTCCAAATAATGTTGGGCAACAGTATAAAGATCCATTGGCAAATAAAATAAAGAAAATAAAATAAAATTATTTCATCATGTCTATCAACCTTCCCCGGGGGAAATCGTCAAATTCATTGAAGGACGAGCCACGGAAGAAGGCCGTCAAGAAGTTCACAGCGGGGAAAGTGAGCCGTAACTCTTCATATGGAGCACATTTGAATAAACTCACAAGAATTAAAAGCAACGACTCCAACACCCCCTCTTTGGCAGAAACAGAGCGACCCAACATCAACCGGTCCCGGTCGAGTGGTGATGTGCTGAAAAATAAGTCCGCCAACAAGCTGGCAGGGATACTTACTACAAACGGTAGAACCAAGAGTCTGACTAACTTGAAGGCATTGAATCCGAAGACACCAAGACCCAGAGTATTTGCCGATCTTAAATACGATGAGGATGAATCTGAAGACGAAGAAGAGGTCGAAACCTTTGATGATGATGCAAGGGTTGTTGATCAGGACTCTCCAATGTACAATAATCAGTTCCTTTTGTCACAATCTACAGGTCGAGAACGATCAATGAAACCAACGCAGGGAAATTCTGTCCCCTTCTCTCAAGATGATATCCAGTCGATAATGGAACCCAGCATACCCGAGACACTTAATCGCAGCCCCGTGGCTGTCGAGACTCGTACACAGCAGAAGCTTTGGCTTCAACGAGAAAATATCAATTCCTTAGTGGATATGGCCGGGTCTAACGGGGTCTTTGTCACAAACATGACAAGACTGGAATTCGAACAACTCTCGAGAGAGTTTCTTACAGTGCGAAGATACAGTAATCCAGTTGCTAAATCGCTGGCCAGAATCAATGATAATTCTCTTAGTGTAAAGAAAACTAGAGATTCGCAACAACCAGCAGAGTTTCCAGGAAACCTAGCCGATGTCAACGATTTGGTGTCAGAAATGTGGAAACGCAACTGTGCAGACTTTCAACAAGAACGCAAGCCGGCTATGGAGCCTGCTATGCAAAAGAAAACTGTCACCCCGCCACCTATCCGCCAATATGGATATCCTCCACCCACTACACGTGCCCAACAGCAGGCTAAACGATCATCTCTCAATATAGTCAGTCTTCAATAATACCTATTTATTACGTCGGAACCTTGAATCTCGAATACTGTCCTTCCAGATATATCCGTTGCAAAGTGTCTTCCAATTCACCTGATTGTTTCAACTCCAAGTATTTTCTGTAAAGTCTGAGAGCAGATTGGGCGTCTTCAATAGAATCATGATTACCCGTTTGCACTTTGTCGTTGAACATCTGGTACATTAGGAACTTGAGTCCCAATTTCCGTTTCTCCCGTTTCAAGTAAAACAGTTCAGCTGTGTCCCGAACTTGCTGGGGTGGAACTTGGATATTGATTGTTCGAAAATCTCCGCTAAGAGAATGTCCAACAAAGATACATCCCAAGTTCAATAGAAGCCAAATTTTGCGGTAAGCGGTCTGCAAGGTAGCCACGCTTTTATTGGATTTTCCAGGAGTTAGATCGCCAGCCTCGATTCCAGAGAAAGATGTGATATAGTCGTTGATCTTCGACTCATCCATATGAATATAGTCGTCAATAAAACACACCCCTTCCTTTTCTCCTTGACCCCGAATAATGGAAACTCTGGCAAGTGCCACCTTCTTAGGCCGCACAAGGGATTTGGTCCCATTTGCATTAAAGGTATATTCTTCTGGAGCCATCTGGACAAATTCAGCATCGATGGCCACCAAAGTGCCTTGTTTTGGAGCCTCCGACCGAGTGAGTAGTTCATATTCAATTCTCTTACCCTCTCTGGTTCCTTCTGCAAAATGGTCTCTGTACAAAATGGAATCATCTATCACCGACTTCCAGTCTTGATAATCGAAATCAACACCATCTTGTCTCCGATATACAACAAGAACTGGTCTTTTCCACCAGTATGTAAGTTTCAGAGCCTCTTCTTGAGAGATACTAGTCACCAAAAAGTCATTTAGCAAGTACCACTCACAAGCAGGAGTTTTTGCCAAAGAGACCAGGTAATTGGAACCGTCTTTCGAAGTGATTTGAGCCACATAGCCAACAATCTCGTACTTCTGACTTTCGCTGGCTCCAGCCACCACATTGGTACGTAAAACAGGCCGTCCTGTTGAAGAGGTCGCAAAATAAAATTCGGGAACAAGCCAGTTGGGGAAATGGCGGATCTCATTCATTTGCTCATTAGATAAGTCAATATTCAAACTGAGCACTTGAGGAAGCTCGTTGATTCCAAGACTTGCTTCAATATTGTGTTGTTCATGACAGGTATCGCATCGGATGCCGTATTGCAACGTTTTGTTCATCGAAGCTTCCAAATAGTTGAGAATAGTGAACTCCGTAGGGACCAGTGGTGGAGGAGGAAGAACATTCAAATCTAAGGAATAGATCGTAGTGGTTGTCGTATGTTGCAATGAACAGTAGAAGGAACGAATTGCCGTCTTAGCTGTGATTCCATATATCTTATTGATATGGTCTGGAGAATCTTCGTGATACAGTGCCAACTCGTCTTTGGCTAAACGCTCCACCAAAAACTTGTTGAACAATTGCACCAATTTCCGCTGTCCTTGGTCGTCTCGACAGCGACCATCGGCACTAATCAGACCCATTTCCCTAGCCTCTCGCAGAGTGTTGAACATTTTCTGGAAATTTGCAGGCACAACATTCTTTCCGTTTGCTTTCACCAACATGTCCATCAAATATCCAAGTTCTGCAAGCACACAATCGTCGTATTGAACGTCTTCTGCCAATGTACGAACCACAAAGTTGAAAACCGGAGGAGTGAATCTGTACAATTGAAGCATCGCATTGGTGTATGAGTTATCCACGTGTGATTCAAGTCCAGCATATTGTGTAGTGTTATAGAATGTAAAGTCAAAATCATCAACACCAAACTTGCTGTAAAGAATATCAGGCTTTTTGAAAGCATTCGGAACATCACCATTGGTCGGTGTGTAGATGAATGCATCTGACATCATCTGCTGTTTGAGCCGCACTTTCTCCTCGTTTTCATCGTCGTCATCCTCACGCTCGCTGATGAATTTAGGGAACTTTGTGTCTTGATCTTTTTTCTTCGTGAGAACATGATAGCTATGGTAAAGGTTGCGTGGTCCGTATTTATCCTTGTCGTATCTTGCAATTGTAAACCCATCAACTGTTTTCGAGCTGCGCAAGAGTTCTGGTTCAATTGTAGTAGGCAGTTTCCCCAAGTCAAACTTCATATCTGTTGGCCAAGAAGAAAGTAACATTGAGTCGTATCTGGGCAATTTAACGAGATTGAATGGAGCCTCAGTATCAAATGATAAAGTGTTTTCTATTGGCACGAGCTCAACGTCCAGCGAGGCTCGAACAGGCTCCTGTGTCAAAACTGCAAATTTCGGAGGATGCATTATTTGGTCTGACCAAAGATGGATGGTCTGCATGGCATCAACAAACACCAAGCATTCACCAGATGTGGAAATATCAGACATCGTAAGGAAAGAAGAGATGTTTGCTTGATAGAGGTTGATTCGCGAGGGGTCGAAAATGTCGATGAAATTGATCTGGCCCATACTGGACACTATGATAGCCACATTTGGTAGCTTTGGATGAAGATGAGCTTGCAATGCACCTGCTGGAAACGCCACAGGAGCACATGGACCCATTTTTCGTAGGTCAAACACGTTCACGAGCGGGTCCAAGATATATTGGTCTTTTCGAATCGAGTATCCCGACGTGACCAGCACGTTGTCTCGAAGCGAGATGGAGGACAATGAAGCGGAATGAGCTTTATACGAGTACACCAATTGACCCGATCTGGAGTCTAGAATCTCGACGATTCCATCCACACGTCCTAGAATCACATATTGCAAATTCGATTGCATATATTGTACCGAATTCGAGTAATTGAGCTGTCCAGAAACACGGCCTGCTGTGAGATCTATTTTCAGCAAATCGGCATTGGTCCCCACAATTAATTCAGTTTGAGTATTGGATGTATAAGCCATACAAGCGAAATGAAGGTTTTCTGGAGCTTTGACTGAATATTTGGTCAATCCTTGTCTTGTTCCAAATCTCACGCCATCGGTAGATAAAGACACAATACCCTTCTTATGATTCAATATTTGTAAAACCGGTCCATTGTGAGCCTTGAAGGAACTATAAAGCTCAAGTTTGACGCCCTCATATGAATAGATATACCCTTCAGAGTCTCCTAGCCAAATAAACTCATGAGAGTCATCAAAAACTAGTGCTGTGATAATCTTGTTGCTGTGGTCCTGTAACACATAAGGTAGTGTCTTCGGAACGCGAACTCCGGGAGCATAATTGAGCTAAAGTTAGAATTGAAATCTCGGTAAACTTACCTCTCGCCAGCCGTCCATAATAATGTTTATAAAATAGTACACCTCAAGCCTAAAAAATTTATCAACGAAAATTATGCTTGCAAAACTGGGTCTCAAGTTCGGCGGAGTGCAGCCGTTTTTCACCAATGTGGCCGGCCTCATTAGAACGTATAAGGTGAGAACCTCTGTCAAGAAGTTCTGTTCGGAATGTTACATGGCCAGAAGAAAGGGCAGACTTTATGTCCTTTGTAAGGCCAATCCTAAGCACAAGCAAAGACAGCCTTGAACAACTTGGCCCCTCGCATCCTGTTTATAATGAAAATACAACGTCGTTACTCTATTAATGTCTAAACACTTCCAATCCGGCTCCCCCCACCATAATCAGATCCTCGGCTACAGCCACACAACCTGTGTCGGCAACAGTTGTATAATGTTTATTCTCCAACTCGAGTTCGGGGACTTTCCAAACTCTAACCACCTGATCCACAGAGGTGACTACCACGCGGTCTTTACCGCAGAATTGCACACCCGTAATCGTCGAAGAGGCAGCATCAGGGGTAAAAGTGCTGCTTATGGTTGCTGAAGTTAACTCGACCAAAGAAACAGCAATACCATTGTCATCACCACCAGTGACAACTACAGCCCGTGCACCATCCATCTGGAGATCAAAGGACTTGATCGAAGATTGATGCACCGGCTGGTCTATCAACAACTTGGTCAGGCCGAGAGGTCGGTCACGTGACACATCTGCTGCCAGCGCCAGGTTCTGATTATCTAAGCCAAACCATTTGGTCAATTCGTCGACTTTGTAGACGATCAAATGGCCATTTGTAGCTCCCATGATGAGGTAAACTTGGTCTAGAACGACCATTCGCACGTCCAGTAAGCAGTAGCTGGCGTATGTATGTTCGATCAGCAATATGAATGTGTTTTCTTGGTAGTCATAATACCAGAGTCTAATACTGGAATCCGAATAGACGGTAGCCAAAACGAATCCAACTATGGACCCATTTGTTTTCACCTCGACAGCGTCGAAATCCATCACTCTTGTATCTGGATTATTGCTTTGAGGTTTGATGGTTCTATGCAAGCGCAGATATTTCTGCTCGGAGATCTTCCACAGATACACTTCTTCTCTGGCTGAAGAACTAACAAAGTATTCTTCATTAATGAAACGGACTGATTGAAGTCCCGAACCATGTTGTCTTTCACACCATAATGGCTGGATGCTGCCATTTGGAGACAGTTTAGAAAGACGAATAGTGGTATCTTCCGACCCTGTGACAAGAAGATGGCCCGAGTCAGTCTTACAAACTGCCATGGATCTGATCTCACGCCCATGTAGCCCGGATGCAAGGGTACTAGGCCATTTTCCAACGTCAATGTGACGGAAATGGATGTGGGAGCTGCGAGTGTAAAAGAGACGTAATTGATCGTTAGCATGGCGGAAACTCCATTGTCGATGTGGTCCGCCACAGACTTCTCGGAGTATCTCAAACTGTTTGGTTTCATTCCAAACAAAAAAGGTGTCGGACTTGAAACCATAGAGAATGAGATCTTCGTCTTGGAAATAGGCACCTTCCAAGAATCCACGCTGGAGACGATTTGTTTGCAAGAATTCCAGTTCACCGATACATTTCACAATCGCGTACTCGCGGTCTTTCATGGTAACCAAAACCTTTAGGGACGAATTATCCAGAATTGTGACACTAGAAACAGTGTCTCCCTTCAAGAAATTGCGCCAAACACGGACATTGTCACTTTCAAAGACTGCCAAAGTGGCAAATCGCGAACCAATAACAAGATTTCCAGTAGTTGGGTCTAGATCAAATGCACTAATAGCAAATTTATCAGACGGCTTTTCATATTTCTTAGTGGCCACCAAATCCAAATCTGAATCCAGTTCCAATAGGATTAAAGGCTCTGCCAAAACGCTCTCTGCAAGAATAAAAAGTCGGCCATCTTTGCTACGTGTCAAAACATTGTTTAACACTCCCACCTCGATCTGATACTCTTTTTTTTGTCCATCACCAAATAAAAGCAGATTTCCATGCTTATTGGCAACAACCACAAACCCTTCTTCAAATCCTCTAACAAGAGAGAACTTGGCAAACCTCTCGTCAGTCTCGATCAACTGCCATGAACCATTTTCAAACCTGATAATCTTTCCTCCACTGGTAGCTGCAAATAAACCATTCTGATAATCGTAATATTCCTTTATAATCTCGTCAGACTCCAGGTCCACAGCAACGTCTTTGGATATATCAGCCAGACTCCAACTTTGTCGATTGAACTCATTCAAATCGCTGACAGTAACAGCACCGTCTGCACCGCCACTGAATCCCAGCCTCAAATGATCACTGACTGCGCCACTCCAGACATTCCGACCAGTATGCGTTTCGAACACTTCCAATTGCTCCAATTCTGCAACTCCAAGCTCAAATTGCCAGGTACGACAGGTGCAGTCCTCTGAACCGCTGAAGATCTTGAATTTTTGGTTCTTCTCGGCGAAAATCCTTAGCCACCAAATTCTTGAGCCATGTCCCCATCCAGTGGCCACCAACTCACCAGAATACAAATTCCACACCTTAATCGACCTATCGTCCGAGCAACTGACTAGCCATTGTCCATCTGTGCTGGCAGTGAGTCCGAAAATCGAGCCCATATGGCCGTGCAACCGATGCACAACCTGGCGATCATGGTAGCTCCATATTAAGATTCCATCCATCACTGTTCCCGAGCAAATGAGAACTCTGTCAAGTAAGACTTTGATTGTGCCTGAATAAAGAATACTTTTTTCCCCGCAATCAACAGTCTCGATGAGCTGCCGTTGAGCAATATCGATGGAAACCACAACATTATGGGAATGAAGACAATACAGAATAGACCCGTCCAATGAAAACTGAGCATCCTTGATCCAGTCACCAATGGCATAGTGAGGAATATATGCATCTCTAAACTGGGATAAAGTGAATATGGCTAAGGACGTGCCTCCCCAGACGCAAATTAAGGCAGTGTCAAGGTCATTGCCAAAAACACTAATTCCATGGATCTTGTTTCTGTCAAAGATCTGATTTTTAGCAACGATCAGTCCTGATTCGACCTCATAGATCGTCAAATTCGGACCTTCGCCACTGAACAAAAACTTGTCGCGGAAAACTGTCAGATAACAAACAGGCCCCACTTGATTTAAACTCTCCATACACGCTATTGACAATTGAAATTTTTTTTCCGTGCAGCGACACAGCCTGAAAAAAAAAGCCTGGAGTTTGGCAGAACGGCTTGGGATCTTTTTTCCCAATTTGGAACAGGTTCTTATCAGCTTACCAATAGAAACCCTGTCAACTGCGAGTGCGGCCCAGATTTCGTCAACTTATGTTGAGTTCTCCTGCAGCGGTGTCTGTTCCTATTCCCTCCAACATGGACAAGACCAAGCGGTCCAAGTCGAGAAACGGATGTCTCACGTGTAAGAAGAAGCGGCTTAAGTGCGGCGAAGAGAAGCCAGCGTGTTTGAATTGTACCCGCAAAAAAATCGTTTGTGGAGGTTACCAGACTAGATTCAAATGGAAGGGCTTTACACAAACCACAGCAAATGTTCCTAGGAGTTCATCTCCTGTGGATGTTCCTGGTGGAATCCAAAAGGCCCTGGAGGCAGCAACTTTATCTGTGACGGGTAAATCCGCACAAGAAATCGCCATAGCTAATTCCTTGATGGCCAATGGAAGAAACCCAGATCTAGCATCTTCCATCGCATCTACTCTGACAGACATTGCATCCAAAACTCCTCCCTCAATATCTCCACAGAATTCCGAGCCATCTCCGAGAATCAAAAAAGAGTCCGATCAGGTTGATCTCGCATCCATCTTGCCACCTGTCGATACTCCAGCATCAACTGCAGAGATGTCTCCGTTTCATATGCCTTCGCCCCAATTACAGGGCTCGAATTCTTCGCCATTGAACTTATTCAAGGATCATACGCCCAAGTCACCTGCTCCGTTTGGTCCGGGAAATATACTATACGAGATCTTCAATAACTCTACTACTGTAGACGGGAAACTTGATTCGCCCCGTCTCATCTACCAACTGGAACGCAATCCTTCGGCAATGGAACAATATCAGATGCTTGTGGCCAGTCCAGTATATAGTTCGTTCCTGCGCACAGGTACAAGTCCAAACAACGTACCAATCTCTCCATTACCGACTACAGAGTCTGCCGAAGGTGGTATTTCCTCCCCATCGTTTTCCAGCATTATCCAGGCGTTTACCAACTTTGAAAGCCCTGAAAATCCAAGCCCAGGGAGCTTCAGTCTTGTGCGACAAAATCCAATCACCATGCCACATACGTTGTTGGAATCCAGTCCAATGACTCCAGGAGAGTCCTCGATTTTGGGCCCTGTGCCGAAATTCCTTACTCCGAATGATCCTGCTTTGAAAATGCTCAGCGCGTTCGATAGATATACCTGTGGAATCATGTCCATCAAGAACGGCCCTACAGAAAACCCATGGCGTACATTATTTTTGCCATTATCGAAAGAATATCCTGTCGTGCTTAATGCAGTTAGTGCCATGGCCTGTTTCCATGTCGCCCGCGGGGACTCACAGCTACGGTCCCAGGGAATGAAATTCATGAAAAATGCCATTGTAGACCTCGTCCACGGTCTTAGCAAGAAGGCTATTCCGCCAGACGTCGCCCTTGCAGCCTGTCTTGCATTGGCTATGGGTGAGGCATGGGACCGACACGTTACCACTGGAATTGGACATTTGCGTGGAGCAAGAACCATGATTCTGCGAGTTTTGAGTAATTTGAACACCAATCAGAGAGGAAATTACATTACTGAGGCAAATAACGATGATGACTCGACCAAATACACATTAGGCCGTTCGGATTCGGTGTCCAGTATGGGCTCCAATATGGTGAGTGAGCGTGGAGTGCCTAGAGATCTGCAGTTTCTATTCAACACATGGGTTTATTTCGATGTTCTAGCTAGAATGACAAGTGATGGAGACGAAGATGATGAACAATCGACTCTGTCATTAGATACAGAAATTGAGGAAGACACAGGAAAGACGCGCAAAAAGCGTAAAGTGAGCGACCCAAGCTCCATTGTGGACAAAATCCAAACTTCCTATATGAACAGTACTGAAGATATCGATCCGCTCCTGGGAGTTGGACAAACTTTATTCCCAATCATTGGCAAGGTGGCCACCTTGATTTCGAAAGTTCGCAAAGAGTCAAAAAATTCATTGAGTACCATTACACAAGCCGTGAATCTTAAAACAGAGCTGGAAACCTGGAAACCCCCAATGTTGCGCAATTTGCAAATTGAGGATCCCCTCTTTGATCTGGCTTCTGCTGTGGCTACAGCGGAAGCGTACCGATACTCCACTCTCGTGTATCTTCATCAGGCTGTCCCTGAAGTTCCGTCAAAGTCGTCGCATAAGCTGGCCGAGAAGGTTCTGATGCTGCTTGCATCTATTCCGACCTCATCCCGCACGTGTGTCACACACATCTTCCCACTTCTGGTGGCATCGTGTGAAGCACGGCCAGGAGAGGAGCGCGAATGGGTCAAGCAGAGATGGGAGCTGCTGAGCTCAAAAATGTGGCTTGGAAGCATTGAGCGCTCTTTAGAAGTGGTGAAGGAGGTTTGGTCTCGCAAAGACTTGATGCGTCGCAAAAAGAGTCAAGAAACTCATAAAGATAGTCCTAGTGACGAGGATGAAGACGACTCGTTTGTCAGCTTGAGTAAGAAGATCAACGAGGCAGTCAATGGCGACGAAAGCAACGAAGACGACGACAGGCTCCGGAGCTGGACTCATTGGACCACCGTCATGAAGGAATGGGGGTGGGAAGTCCTGTTGGCGTGAGAACTTCGTAACAAATTCTGATATTATTCAATCGTCTTGAAAATTGCATTTATCATAAAAGGATTCCCATAATTCGATAAGCTCTTTCTGGCTTTCGATCAGGCCCTCCCAGTAGATCTCTATCGTGCTTTTAAATTCTTCGATCTTTTCGAATTCGAACTTATTCAGTTCCCTTCTGAAATTCTTGTTGAATTCCATTTTGAACTCCTCCTGCTTCGCAATGGAGTTCTCCATGTTGGTCAGGTTAGCTTCGTATTTCTTAATCTTCTCAATCTGATTATGATTCTTCGACTTGAATTTGATGAGGTTTTTCTGTTTTTTTGAATGTTGGCTCTGCAAGTTGATGATATTGTTGCAAAGCTTGAACCTCATTTCAAAACAGTTTCTAATTGAACCAATCGTTCGAATATACTCGTCTATGGTGGACCCCAGAACAAGAATTTGTTGCATATTGGTTCTTTCCAAAAGTTCTTTCACTTTACTCTGTAGTTCTTCATAGTTGGCAAATAAACTGCTCAACTCTGCATTGATCTCCAAATCTGTCAATTGTTGAACAATAATGATCATCTCGTTCATGGAGAGAATCACATCCTCCCGCTTTTCAAGAATCGAGTCTAGAATCTTGGACAGAGACCGTAATTGCAGGTCCAAGTTCTCAATGTACGCTTGCTTCTCCAAAATAAATTGGTCGTTCTCCACATATTTTGGAGTGTTCAAACTAATCAAAGAGCTCAAAAAGCCTCCCGTAGAACCGGAACCCGTTGAATTGACAATAGAAGAGGCCGAATAATCATTTATTCCATCCTCTCCCTGCATTATCGACTGGTCGTCGCCAGTAGAGCCATGGAAATGAATGAATTCGCGTTCTTTTGCCTCAGCGACAAATCGCTCGCTCTGTAAAAATACAATAAAGTCATAATCCCTTTGTAACACGCCCACTTTCGAGATCTTGATCAGCATCTTTTCCAGAGCCAGTCTGCGGTTCTCGATAAATTTCTCGTCAAAGCGTCCATACGCCTGTTTTTCAGGGGGTGGAGGAATGATATATCCTGGATGGTTGTTCATCAGTTGATTATATAGCCACAAAAAGTCTTTGTATCTTCTCGTGACATTAGTAACCTCGTTCTTCAACAAAGAAGATTTGGATTTCGTCGTGATGGTGTAGACAATATGAGCATTTGTGAGCTCTCCTACCTTGACTGGGTCACCAATAATGATCTCAAACTCGTCCAGGGGTTGCTCATCTTCAGGAGGAGGGAGCAGAGTCTTCACAGGCTTGGCTGAAGATTTGATATCAAATAATGGCTTGTCAACTGCTGCTATGAGGGACTCTTTCTTGGATTCAGGGACAGTTTTGGAGACCTCCTCTTCTGTCAATGACAATGGGTCGAGTGGACTGGTGGTCTCCGTGGTCTTTGGTTTTCCTCTACGTGGTCTGAGCACTCTTGTCTTTTTGTTTGGAGATGTAATGGAATCATGTTTAGCTCGATCGTCGCTGCTGATACGGGGAGGCGAGGAAGGAGCATTGAAATCCAGCACTGCATCCAATGGACCATCATTACCTGCGGTGAACAATTTCTCGTCCTCTTTTGGTGTATCGGTAAGAATCGACTGCGACAAAACTGGAATCTTCTCATCGTTAGCCACTAGAGACGACAATAGCTGTTTATTCTTTTGTTTGGCCTCTTCAACAGCGAATTCGTCTTCAGGTTGTTCCGTTGGTTGATCTTCAGAGGCATGTTCTGATATTTCGTGATTTTCTGGTTCATTGTCTTCATCTTCTTGGATGTGGATCGATTGCATCGTATCGGTCAATTCGCTGTATATTTTAGAGTCCGAACGGAAATCCACCTCCTCAAGATCTGGTTGAGCCGCAGGGTCGGCATAAGGATTTTCATCGGGGTTGAACAATACACTGACCCCCACATTGGCAGGAGTCGTTATGTCATCGTCCCAAACATTCTGGTCTTCTTCGAAATGGTTCATAATTAAAGAAAAACAGTTTGCCTCTTTTGGAGCAAGGTGTGCCAAATATTATTGGCATGTTTGACCATACACCTTTTTTCCAGAAATGTGTGAGCATTTATGAACAGGAGTTGGGAGACCGCGATTTCGGTACTGAGAAACCTGCAAAGCCTGTGCAGAGCAAATTGACAGCCAATAACAGTTTTTTGAAGGATTCAATACAATTGAATACCATGATCAATCAATTGGGTACATTTATTGCTGAGATCCAGACAGATTATCTATTGAGCAACTCAAAACATCTGTCGGAATTGGACAAAGACCAGATAGATTCCAATTTCAAAATCCAGTTGGGAACTCTTAACAACAAGCTCGAAAAACTCAGATCATATGCCGCTGTTTTGGACAAACAATTGGAATCGTCCAACAGTGTCGAGGAATTAGGGAAAAACTTGTTCACTATGGGAGAATATGGTCAACAGGTGATGATAGAGAATAATACGGTCAAAGAGATCCGATCAAATATTTTGAAATCGTTGGGTCTCCGACTCACCAAGATATCCACGAATTTCATCAAAATTAATAGCACTAGAATGGAGAGGAAAAAGGAACTCAATAAATCGAGTCTCAACACAAGCAAATATCTGCAACGAACGAATGTGATGCAAGATACAGTACAGAAGTCGGTTTCTACTGATTATGCGGAACTTACAGAAAACCTAGATCAACAACAATTGCTTCAATTATCCAAGGAAAACGAGTCCATCTTGGTGGAATTGAAATCGGCCCAACTGGACTCAGTCGCCCAAATAGAAGAGTCTCTGGTCGACATTTCGTCAGTGATTAACGAGATTAACCTTCAACTTCATCTCCAGAATGATTCCATCGCGGTTCTCACCTCTCAACAGGATGACACAATAGCCAACCTAAAAATGGGTAATACCCAGCTTGTCAAGGCGAACGAGCGCGCAAAACGTTCTGGCAAGAACCTCAGTTATCTTATTCTCGTTCTTAGTTTTCTACTACTCACTGTGGATTTCATCTTATGAATTATGCTAAGAGCTCTAATATAATACCGGCTCCAATACTGAGTCCATCTTTACGTAACACCAATCTGCCAAGCTTATGATCCTGATCGAAGGTGACCAATGGCAGATCGCGTTCCAAAAGTTCCACTGTCACAATTGCTTTGTTATTCGAGCTCAAATGCTTCCGTTTCTTTGTCTTTCCGTCCTTGGTGGTAATGGATTCAATTTCGCTCAATCTCGAAGGAACAGAAATACCATTTTTAAACAGAACAAACGGAGTACCAACAAGTAGAGGACGTTCAATGTTGAACAAACGAACCTCGCATCGGAACTTTGTCACAGGTTTCAAAATGTTGTCGGAAAGCGTAGCAACGTCTCCAACTTTGATATTCTCCACAGCAGCGATCTTTTTGAGTTTGAGCTCGACAAACTCTCCCGCCTGAGCAAGTTTTTGTAGATGTTGCTTCACCAATGATGAGCCCACCATAGAAGAACTGATTGCAATCGAATCCACCATGGCAGTTTCATTGCTGGGTGAAATGCTAATGCTTTGACCTGGCTGGATAATTCCAGAATTAATACGACCACTGACTAACAACTCGTCGTCTTTGCTGGTCTCTTGGATATCGCTCAAAACCATAATGAAAGGTGCCTTTATGTCAACATAATGAGACATCAAGTGGCTTTCTCGTTCCAACAGCTCCATCAAAGTAGGACCTTTATACCATGGAATATTTGTGCTTTTCTTCACCACTTGGTCACCCAAAAAGCCCGATGTCGGAATAAATACCAAATTTGAAGTCTTATATGCAAGCTCATCAACCAAATACTGTTGGATCTGCTCGCTGATCGCTTCAAAGGCTGTCTGTGACCATTGTATCACATCCATCTTGTTGATGGCTATAATACATTTCTCAATTCCTAGACTCTTTGCAATTGTCAGATGCTCTTTGGTTTGTCCCTGGTTACTGAAGCCACCTTCAAATGAGTTTGCGTCGATAATCATCACCGCAATGTCAGCCTGACTGACTCCATTAATCATTTGAGGAACGTAATCTTTATGGCCCGGAGAATCAATAATTGCAAACTTGGACTTATCAGTTTCAATCTGGGTTTGACAAATATCCACAGTGACACCCCTAGTTCTTTCTTCTTGTGTCTGATCCATAATCCAGGCCAAAGAAAAGGATGACTTTCCAATAGCCTCACTCTCCTTTGTCAGCTTGTGTAGCGTTCTGGAATCAACAATCTGTAAATCATACAACATACGACCAATCATGGTCGACTTTCCAGAGTCAACATGGCCAATCACCACAAACGAGAGGCTTGGCTTGGAGTTTCTCTTGGCAAGCTCTGCATCTATATCAATTTTTTGTTTTGGCTTCGAAACAGACACCTTTGGCTCCTTGATCTTCATCTCTGCCACCTTTTCGGTGACTTTTGTGAGCCTACGGTCATCGGGGCTCGGTTTGACAAAGTTGGCAGCAGCTTTTTTTGCTAATGGGTTAGTATCAAAGTTAATTTCGGGCTGTGTAACAGTTGGAGTAGCCTTGGTGAATAACGAGGTAATAAGATTGGTGGAATTAGTTGTCAGTATCCTGAAGGATGTCGAGGATGGGAGGGCTGCTAAAAGTGATATTTTGAATGGAGCAGGCATTTTTGGCGATGGTGGCTGAATTGGTTTGGCTTCAACTTTTTCGACAGGTTCTATTCGTGATTCCTTGGGTCTTGTTGGGGTTTCCTTATTTCGTTTCAACAATGCTGAAAGACCGCCCTTGTCGCTCTGTTTCGCTCCTAATCCTCGCAAGCCCATCCTTTGCCCGCCTCGTTTCTCTGCAAGCAACTCCAGCTTGGTCTTTATCGCTCGTTCTGCTACTGTTAGAAAGTCTCAACCCGCACACATACGCATATACTCACGCTTGTAGTTTTGTTTGACTTCTGCGAACGAGTCGTCCACATTGAAGTAATTGTTCCAGAGAATCTCTTTCAACGCCTTGTCATCGACCTGATAGCTTTTCGCCAAGGACTTGAGTTTTGGCAGAGCATCATACAACTGATCGTATTCTTCGTCATTCAGTGTATCTTCGTCAAAGCCCAAGTCCTCGTTCTCATAGTCCCGGTACTCGTCGTCGTCGAAATCCCCCATTAAATTGAATATTAAATAAATATATATTGTTCGTGCACGCTGCCAAATATTATATCACACAATCTGTTTGTTCACCAGATCACTTAGACGGGCCTTTATACAGTAAGGACACATCATATGACTGCAACGAACACAATCAAAGCGACTGATTGCCTGTTCAAGACGTAAGTCCACAGATTTGTCCCAAAATGATTCATCTAGAACAGGGTGGTCTGGCTCCACCATAAAAAGGTCAAGATCACCATAGCTTTTGCCGCATTGACAGCAATACCATTGAACAATCTTCATCTTGTCGAGTTCTTTGCGTTTATGGGATGACACATAATTGAGCATGTTCAGTTTACCATCTTCTGATGCAGAAAAAGGATATCGTTCTTGAAAAAGATGTTTGACCTGATCTCGCGTGAAACTGTATTCGTCGGGTGCCATGCCAGTGACAGGCGTTAAGGGCTGTGTTTGCGGATTATTATGGAACTCTTCGGAGTTGAATTTGTGATTTAAAGCGGAATGTTGAAACCAGATGCTGGCGACGTTGACAGAACGATGACGGTCATCAGGAACAAAGTTGAGAGACTCATCATCTAACGGCGTCTTGAGAGGTGAGTCCGCTGTTGATAATGAAGCCTCAGAAGGAGATAACAAATAAGAATCCCCAACTGGTTCTATTGAGTGATTTAAATCTGAATCAAGCTGGACTGGTGACAGTTGTAGGTTTGGCAGCTTGAATCGTTTATGTTCAGGCATGACAGCAAACCGTCTGGATTGCAAATCCGGTGGTTTTCGGTGCTCCTTGTGAGTGTTCATTTGAAAGATAAGGAATGAATATGGAAAAACAAAACCTAATTCAAAGGGTATCCGGTTGCTTATTCTTATACTTTCCGAAGCCGGTGCTTTGCAACGAAATTATAAGTCTCTTTTTTCACCCTTTGACAGGAACTCTAGAAACAACAAGTTTTCCGAGAGCAGAGGTTGCGGGATCGATGTGCTGGATCGGGAAAATTAGTATATAAATGCAAGCAACTTTTGCAAAGTTGGCTTATGTCTGGTCTAGAACGTGCGGCATAGAGGCGTAAGTGGAGAGAAAGACGAAGAATAAAATTGTGACACATCCGTGCACCATAAAGAGAACCGCGGGACAGGATTCAAACACTTACGACAAACAATCAGAGCTCAAAGCAAATACAAACGGATGATAAATAATGTAAACCAGGACCAATTATGGGCGGTTTTAGTAGTTCTTGGATTTGCGCTTCCATGATAAATCCCCATTTTTCTTCTTCTCCAAACGTCTTTCTCTCCTAAGTCTTCCTTGCATCAGGTAGTAACTAGCCCTTCTGATGACAATGGCCAGGGTTTCTTTCGAGTATCCGTATTGATACTTCATTTCCACTAGACGCCATAATTTGTCGATAAGCACCTGTCTTTCCTCCGCAGGCGTGTCGCGGATCCACGTTTTTTCTCCAAGCGGGAAATTTAGGTCCTTGCGGAAAATGCTCAGAATTTGCTTCTCACGTCTGGCGGTTTCCTGGATGTCGTTTGGTAATTGTAGAACGTGGGACAATTGCGACAGTGATAATCTGGAATCACTTATTTTTTTATATTTGTCCTTCTTGCGATCCTCGTAATCGAGTAGCATATTCTTTGGTGAGTCGGCTGGCAAATCTCCAAAGTCCATGAGTTCCTCGTCTTTTTGAGACTTGAGTATTGGCGATGGAACCACATGCTCCTGAGTGGCGAAGGGTTTGGTCAGTTCTACAGTGTTGATGGTCCGGACGTTGTCAAACTCATTGTTGGTGGTATGGAAGACATGCTTGATGTCTGTGGTTCTGGGTTCGTCCAGACTGATGGACTTGTATTCGGCCAATGGGGGGAGAGAAAAGTCTGTGAAGCTATGGACGTCAAATAGGGATGATGAAGACGAGGATAAGGGTGACTCGGTCGTCAGCTGTGGCTCGCGGTGTTCAGGCACAAATTCCGACTGAGCAACCCTAGTGCCGGAGACCTGCTCTGGCATGAGCTCATATTGGAGTTGGTCTATGTAATCTGGATTGTACGAGAACAGAGGATCCAAAGGGCGAAAGTCCATGTTGTCTTGACGATAGTCTTGCTCAGGGCGATAATCGTAGATATTTGCCATTGATAGAGGAGAGTCCATATGGTTCATGAAAGAGATTTTTGAATAGAAGGCTTATCGGCTTGTTGATATAATGTCACCACAAGATAATTCAAATAACCGAATTAGAACAATAACTACGAAAAGATACATGAAAATAATTGGACAACAGGACAATGAAAAATCTATTGTCTCGGCTCGAACTTTTCTAACTATTATTATACTGCAAACAATCGACGATTTCTTTGGCATTTTTTATTGTGCTTATCTGTAACTCGTAACTTTCCGTGAAAGCACTACCTTCCAACTTCCTTATTAGGAAATAACTTCATCCCTTACATCGATATTCGATTTCCATGAACACTCTTATCTGATAGTAGATACGCTTTCGAGCATAAACTTTATTCATACCTCCCAACGACGATCCATGTGATAAATCTTAATAAACTCCGATAATAGAGGTACAATGTTGAAAAGATTGTGCACTTTTGAGGGGAACTCGATCAATTTGGAGTTCAGAATGCATATCTTGCCCAGATGGGGAGAGAACAATGTATTACTCCAATCAAGCGTGCAGTTCGTAAGGCATAAATTCTCTAAATGATTTGGTAACCCGTTTGTTAGTAATTTAGAAGCAATGACGGAAAACGTGCAGTTGGAAAACGTTAATGTTTTCAAATTCGTCAACCCACAGAATCCAGTACCATCGTATGCCAGTAGAACTCCACTTATTGTTAAATTGGTCAAAGAAGTGCTTTCAAGTCCAAGAACATAATCACACTGCTGCAACTTGTCACCCACTACCTTTATTGTCAAGCTTCTCAGGCTGTGCATCTTTCTGATCCAGCCCAAATCAGAATGGGTAGCATCTATTTCCTCTTTCAGCGACAAATCTAGTTCGTAAATGTTATTCAATCCAATAGTTTGCACCGCGGATGAAATACTTTTGAATATCGTATCTTGATGGTTGTTATTGTTCATCCCCATCAAAGAACAATCCTTCATATTTATACTAATCTGCTTTTTAATTTTCATCTGACTTACAGTTTGCAAATAAGATGGCAAGGGAGTTGAAATCAATGTGTCAATTCGAAGCTTCACTGTCTCGATGTTCGGGTTGATCTTTATGATTTTCTCTAAAATCCGCTCGTACTCCCTAGAATGATACATGGTGGAGCTAGTACACACGTCTATTTCCGACAATTGAGTCAATCGTGACAGAATCTCCTTGTTGGTATTGAGCTTCGATAGCCCAAAACATAGAATCAATCCTTTCAATGATCGAACTTTGTCGAGATATTTTCCATCATGATAAAAATATAGCTCTTCCAAGTATGAGCATCCGATCTTGATCCCTTCAACATTGTCTAACATAAAGCTAATTTTCTCAAAGTCCAGCTTCCAGTATATTTCTAGAAACATGAGTCGTTTCCCAGTTTGCTTAAGATACTTCCTGATCTTCCAGTATCCTTCCGATCCGCAAACAATGGACCGATCAACTCTATTTGTATCAGATCGCTTAATTTCCTGGGGTATTAAAACAATTCCCTTGCGCAGAACTTGAAACGCTGGAGCATGTAGATGAGGGTTTGTCAAAAGATGAGCAAGCGTATTACACCCAACAAACTCTAAAATTTCCTGCTGGATCTCGAACGGTAGTTGAAGAACAAGACTAGACATGAGGACAAAGAATCTGGCGCGGAGATTTTTGGAGGCTATCCAAGAAGGAGGATGAATTTATCGAAGATCGCTTCATATTTATGAACAATCAACTGGTATCAAAGTTTAGAATAGTTACAGTATGTTGATTGTTGGCTCATGTAGTAATGCGTGACATGCCTTTTTACTATCAGCTCCACCTGTCAACCCACTTTCTGCCCCGGTGTACGGATGTCCTAGGTGTAAATTTGTGATAGCTCATTAAAAAGTTGGCAACATGTCCTTACAAACAATTGTTGCGTCAATGATTGACGATGCTCCTCCGGGGAGCAATGTCAATCTTGTGAATGATATTAAGGTTCTGCTCAATAAGGAGGACTCTAGAAAGATAATTGCAGAGAATTTGCAACAGTATCATATCAACAAGTCATTCAAGCTAGTGAAGATCAATGATGACAAATTTGCTCTTGTTTCCAAGTTCAACCAAAAGGGTATCAAGTTCTACGACCCAAGCTTGAAACTCAAGTTTGATTATGATTTTGATGCTTTGAAAGTGATAGATATTGAATCCGGTGAGCTGGAAGTCTCTCAACAAGTTCGCGAATACAACGAGCAATTGGCCGAGTATTGTAGCCAGTATTTCCCAAGCTTCTACAAATCGATGGTGGTGGTCAGTGAGACCGATGCTGATGTTTACTACTTTGTCATTGTGGACGAGAATTTGAATGACGGCAACTTCTACAATGGTAGATGGCAATCTTTCTACGAATACAACGCAGCTACTAAGCAATTGAAGGGCGAGATCGACGTGAAAATCCATTATTATGAAGAAGGTAATGTTGTTTTGAAATCGGGCACGAAAATTAGCGAGACAATTGGTTCGTCCGTGGTGGACACCATTGCCAAGGCCGAGACCAAATTCGAGACTGCAATGCTGACCAAATTCGCCAACTTGAATGAGGAGCTATTCAAGAACCTTAGAAGACAACTCCCAATCAACAGATCAAAGATCAGATGGGGTGACGCAATCGGAAATTATAAGCTTGGCCAAGACGTGGTTGGCGGAAGACACTGAGTGCATTCATATAAATTTCAATAACGAATAGATGATAAAGAAACCAGCCACTCCGAAGAGGACCATCCGTGATGTGCGTGGGTTGCTGGACATGACCCTGGTCAATTTAGAAGCTGTGGTTTTGACATTGTCTAAAAGCGCGTTCATCGTATCAGAAACATTAGAAAGCATAGTCGAGTCTTCCTGTGCATAGTTGTTGATATCGTTCGCAACATTCTTGAATGTAGAGATCTTACTGGCTAGCAGATTGAACTGAGAATCGTTCTCCAATTCGGTTCCAGCACCACGAGACATATTGCTAGTTGAGAAAAAGAGAGTGCTTAGCTAAGCCTTGTTTTTACATAGATCTAAAAGTCAGTACATCAGATGGAAATTAGTCGCATAATATATAGGGTCCCTTTAAGGAACTAGGCGTGTTCCGGGACGTCTATTTCTAGAACGCAAATTATACATCATCATGGTGTACTTACCGTCAAACCGAACAAGTCTGAAAAAGTGCCTTCAACCACCGCTATAAAAATGGTGGGGTCACTATCATGTGACTATGTAGAGGGCACAACTCCTCGCACCGTCAAATTGAAATTTATATGCCTAGTAATTTTTTGATCGCAGTCCCACCGCACACCTGGCTCTGCAAAGTTTTTGAAAAATTTGAACACATTTAATCTCATTTTAGTTAACGATGTCTAGTGAAACCAGCGTCAAAGCTTCCAACTGGAGACTCGTCCAAGTCGGCAGAGTCGTTCTTGTGAACAACAAACTCGCCACCATCGTGGAAGTCATCGACCAAAAGAGAGTCCTCATTGACGGTCCAACTATCCAAAGACAATCCATCTCCCTCGGAAAGACCGTTTTGACCCCATTGCTCTTGGAGTCCCTCCCAAGAGGTTCTAGAACCGCCACTGTTACTAAGAAGTGGGCTGCTGCCGACATCGATGCCAAATGGGCTAAGACCTCGTGGGCTAAGAAGATCGCTCAAAGAGAAAGAAGATCGCAACTCACAGACTTTGAAAGATTCCAGGTCATGGTGTTGAAGAAGCAGAGAAACTATGCTGTCAAGAAGGCTATTGCCAAGGCTTAAGACAGCGGATTCGAATAGAAACAAGACCGGCCTTGAACAGCGAGAAGGCTCTGATGTACAACGGTTTCATTAATTAAATACTGAAGCAATTGATTGATTACAGGTAGTTTACAGAGTAGATCCTTATCCAGCCAGACTGCTTAGGATCTGGTCTAGATTTGTAGTTTGGTTCGCATTTGGGCTCAGGTCCTTTTTCGCCACAAATATGGCAAAGAGTCGTTCTCTCGTTCCATATAGACTTGTCATGTTGAAGTGGTTGAAGTATCGTGGTAAGCCTTCTTGCTGTGTTTTGACCGTGTCGATTGCAACCAGGTAACTGTCTTTGATGTAGGCCGGTTTGGCGGCTATGACTCCATACTTGTTGCGCGAGTTGAAGTATTCCCAAAGTTTATGAAACTCTGCGATTGTTTCTGGATCGTCGTCCAAAGGAACGAGTTCCACGAGATACAAATCTCTCGACTGAATGATTTCACAAAGATAGCCGACAGCCTTGTTAGCGTCGAGTCGACCTTCGATGTCTAGTCGGCCGAATCGTGAAGCAAAGTCTGTCACAATCCGCCGTGCCTTGGCAACATTATTCTCCGTGCTGTCTCTACACGAGGTAGCATGGAACTTGGTGATGGTCTGCACGTCTGTCACAGGAGCAAAGCTTAAAACACCGGTCCACAACGTCTCTTCAGCATCGAAACTGCGTGCCGGATCGTAATCGTCTTCTGGCTCTTCCAACGCGACAGCTTGCGACTCAGGAGGAGTAGGAACAGGACCTTTAGCTCCGTTCAGGATCTTGTCGAAATCATCGTCGTTTTCAAATGTCTGCTCCTCTGGTTGTTCCGTCTCTCCTTCGTCAAAGTCGTTTGTAATGGCGGTCATCAAATTGGCGTTCAAGTTGGCTGTTGGTGGTGGAGATTTAGAGTTATCTTCGTTGTCTTCCTCTTCTTGCTGTCGTTTCTCATCCTGAAGTTTCTCGATCTCGTTCAATCTCGATTCATCAGCAGTTCTTGACTGGATATCATCGAACTGATAGTCTTCTTCAACAATTTCTTCTCCCTTGTGAGTCCGTTTAATCTTCACCTTGTCCATAGTGTTGGTAATCACTGTCTGATTGATACTTTGCTTTCTCACCGCGTCAGCAAATTCCTTGTAGTCGTCTCGCATCATTTCCTCAGGAGTTAGGTGCACGATCTGGTCGTACGTAAACTGATCCGACAAGATCTTTTCACTCAAGTTGGACTTGTCGAGATTGAAAAGCAAGGTACGCGATTTACTGAGGTAATCTGGAGACATAGACTCAGCTCTTCTATTGCTTGGAGGAAATGCTTCGAAAAGAGCAGACTCCAATCCATTAGCAACTTCCTCAGCTGCACTTTGAACATCCATCTCTTGAAGAAGTCCATAGTCATCAGGAATCTTGTCCACCAACTTCTTTGCAAATTGCTTGATCACACTCTCTCGAGTCTTATTCTTGTCCGACTTTGTCTTGGTCTTTTTAACACCAGGCTTTTTGGCTTTGCGAACAGGCTTAACAATTTCCTCTTCAATATCCTCTTCCTCCTCTTCTTCCATGCCTTCTTCTTCCATGCCTTCTTCTTCCTCCTCCTCTTCCTCCTCCTCTTCTTCCTTCACGTGACCATCGAAATCGTCATCACTATCATCAACAGCTCCCGCGTCCTCAACATCTTCCTCCTCGATCTCTTCTTCCGATGCTTCTTGCTCATCAGGAAACCGCACCTTACGGTAGTCCTCATAGCTTAACGAAAGCTCCAGATCTTGATATTTCGCATTATCGGGATCACAAACATTACAAAAATAGTGTTTAGGTATCACCTTTTGGCTCTCTGTACCAAACATGCACTTGGCATGCTGCCAAGTCGAACAACGCTCGCATTCAATCATAACACCTAGTTCGTCCTCATCCTCGTCGTAATTCAAATCGTGGGCCCCGCAGACCAGACACCGAACTTCTTCATTATCCCGTCGTTTAACAATCTTCTTACGTTGTTTCTTCTTGGGCCCAGCAGGCTCTGCACTACGCTTCACCGGGCGAGCCGCCTGTTCCTCGAAGTTGGCAAGCTCTGCTAGACGTGAATTGACTCCTTTCGTCGTGCGCGAGGAGCGCCGAATCTCGTTTGACATGACTCCAATCTTGTTGTATATGTCGCCTTTAAAAGTTTTTATGTTCTTGTGGCGCAGGAGGCGGTGAAAAATATCCCTTCTTCATATTATTTACATGTCTTTCAACGAGTTGGCCCCGTTACACGAGCTGGATGCTCCAAACTATCTCTCGATAGAGTATCCATTAAAGGTTAAGAATATTGATAAGGCCATTGATATGATTGGCGGGAGAGAGCGCGTTGCCCGTTGTTTCATCGAGCCAGAAATGCGATTAGAGCTCAAACTTCGACCAGACGACGTGTATTCCCATCCAGTGAGCTCTGAACCCTGCGATTCTGTCCAAAATGTGCTTGTTGGGATTAAGATACCTAAACGGATTTTGATCAAACATAATTACAACATTCAGGAAGCATTGAAAGACTGTGAAGAAAACGATATCCCCTACAAACCAACAATACAGGGAGTTTTGAACAAAACTTACAAGTTCCGTCAGCTTGCAGATTTCCAAATCATTCATAAACACTCAGAATTCACAAACAGGTTTCTCAATTCTGTCGGGAAGGCCAACTTGGACCAAATCAAAGATTTCGCAGAGTATATTGAGACACAGCATCAACAACAATCCAAGTTCGAGAATGAGGATTTAGACATCCCACCTTTGGTGAGATATGCGCGCGTTGATATTCCTTACAATTACAAATACGTGGGGAATCTACTGATTGACGAGAATGGAGAGCTCACCAGAGATAGCGTTAAATTACACACTATATTTGTGGATTGGGGTCAAAAGCCTCCTTCAACTTTCGATCCTGCTCTTCAAAAGGAACTTGATCGTTGTGAACAGGAGGTGGCAAGTCTTCAGGAACGGGGATTGGAACGTATCATAAAAGACTCACCAGCTTTCAGTTTACTGCGTTGCATAAAGATTCTGAATAAACTATTCAGTATGAAACCGATCTGGCTTCGAAGACACATCAGTTGGATGCTCCCCGTGCGATTGCGGCCTCAACTGAGATTCGCCTTGCCTTACGTGGCTTACACTACTAAAAAGGGACCATGGAGACAGTCATACATCAAACTGGGGTACGACCCAGCAGCAGATCCCAGAGCTGTCGAATATCAGGTCGAGGCATTCCGTATGAGCGTGCGATCTCTCAAGGATGCAGATCTGGAGAAAATGGTTCAATCGGGAGAAGAGGCAGTTGTTATCCCACAAACACTAGCCAATTACATTGACGAATTCAACGATCCAGATTCGCAGCTAAATTTATTGGAGATTGGAAAAATCCCACGCCAACTTTTTTACGATGGGGTGAATTCTACTTGTGCAGTTTCCTTCCAAATCGGCGACATGGTCGACGCAGACATCAGGACGATCCTCAAAGACGCGCAGATCAAAGATCAATGTTTTGAGGCGACCGGATGGCTCGATTGGGTCACTGTTTGTCGGATCCGGGGTGTCATCAAATACAAGCTAGATTGTATCGATAAGGGGATTCAGATCGATTCAGATAAGGTGAATTCCATCATGAGCAAAACTACATTCCCCTTTAATGACTACAAAGGTCTTGTTCCTCGCGAGGATGACGATGGAGAAGAGGAACAGAGCCAAATAGAAGCTGTCGATACCAATATCGCTAGAGATGACTTGATAACACGGTTGAAAGTGTTCAATTCGCAAAATAGTCACGTTCTAGACGAATTGGACGGCATGCTCAAACAAGAGAGCTTCATGAAGTGATAATGCTATCGTTAATCATTGGAATCTGTATAAATCAGGCTTTAATCTGAGCCAATTGAGTCTGGACCTCAGACGGCGTGTCTGGAGTACCGTTCACAATATAATGTAGCGTTTGTAAATTCGTATCTCCCAGGGATCTCCGCCAGTTGTAAATGCGTATAATTTGAGAGCCTGCAACTCCTCCAAGGAAGAAATTCACAGAAGCGAGTAGCAAATTTCGAGGGCGAATAACAAAAGACCATCTGGTCCAGATAACACCCGTAGCCAATAAGGCCAATTGTTGCGTACCGGAGACCTTCTCCACAGGTCTAATTAGATCACTAGCACCAGCCACCACTAAACTCCACTATCAAATGTTAGTATTCTTCGCAATTATATTTGCGAACTCGCCAAATTATTCTCACTCACTTTCATTACTGGCGCCTACGGACAAACGGAAGTGTTAGTATAAACCCACATGCGACAATAGCTGTCAAACTTACCCAAAAATGGACCGTTCTAGGACCTGTTGGACTATTCAAGAACCTCGAAAATAGAGACGACATGGTTTTCTATTAAAAAAGTGCAGCTTTGCTAGTTTTAACCTTCCCCTCTTTATGCTGTGCAGGCGCGGGATGCAAAATTTTCGGAATCCTGACCTCCAGGCATGACATACTGGTGTAAGGGCGTACGTACCGGCGCGACTTTTTTTTTGTTCCTTAATTTTTGGCGTTCGCCTTAACTTTTTCAATCTCTAGCTCCAATTCTTCTATAATGGTTAGCGTGGATTCCAATTCAGACTTCTTCTGTTTTAATTGATAATCCAATTTCATTATGCCTTCATTTAGACTCAATGCTGTGCGATTTGCGCTTTTGAGTTTTCGCCGCAACTCTTCAAGCTCGTTCCCTTCTCGTCGACTTTCTAGTTCTTTGATGTATTCTCTCATTCGGTAGATCTCGTCCTCTTTTGTTCTAAGCTCTGGTTCAGGCTCTTCTGAATCGCTCATTTCAATCACCAGTTTGCTTATCCATTTATCGTCATAGAACGATCTCGTAGTGCGGCGTTCATTAAGGGGAATCTTCATTGTACGAAACAATCCTTCCAAGAACGCTTTCTCGCAGCCGGCCTGTTCCAGAATCTCATGGAACCCATACCCGAGTCTCTGTAATTCAGTCACAGCCTCGAAAACAGCGTGCCCGCGCTGATTCTCAAATAGTTCCCCCTCATACTCACCTTCTGGTATTACTATATCCATAGAAAAATAATATTTTTTTATATCTTTTCTAATGACACAAGATTCGGTGATCCCATTGGAGTCCAACCCCGAGATTTTTACTCAATTTGGCCGCAAATTGGGTATGTCGCCACTTGTGGCCTTCTTTGACATTTATTCTATTACGGATCCTGATTTGGTCGCTTTTCTTTCGAGACCCATCTATTCTCTGATCCTCTTGTTTCCCGTGACTGAAGAGTATGAACAATTGAAAAACACCGAAGAAGCAAACAGAGACGTTGAGAAAGACGACCAATTTGAACACGTTGTTTGGTTCAAGCAGCTACTTAGAAATGGATGTGGATTATACGGTTTGCTTCATACTCTATGTAATTTACCTCCAGGACTTCTTGCTGCCAACTCACAAATTGCGAATTTTGTCAAAGATATCAAGTCATTGCCACACGTGACAAACTCAAACAACCATAAGGAAAAAAGCCAAATGGTCAAGGACCTTTCACTCTCATTATACGAAACATTTAGTAAACAAGGCCAGACAGCTGCTCCCAGTGCAGAAGAAGAAGTGAATTTGCATTTTATTTGTTTTACTAAGGGCACGAACGGGCATTTCTACGAGTTAGATGGCCGCCGCAATGGGCCTGTCGATTTGGGAGCCGCGGACCCAGATTCAGACCCAGTTAGTTGTCCTGAAGTGATACAACGAGTGCAACAATATATGAGTCTTGCGGACGACGAAAACAGTCTCAATTTCGCTATGATCGGTCTTGGGCCAGATCTTGGTTAGATTTGACCCTTAATGTCTATCTTTCTATTCTGGTTCTTGAGATTCTCCACCGTGGAACGACAATGAACACAATCCAGCATTCCTTGGTCCACAAATGAAGTCAGCTGATACGTTTGCAAATACTCATCTAGTTGCTGGTCGCGCAAGTCCAGCAACTCTTGTAAAGCGGTCAAAGATAACTTGCGGTACGATTTGCTGATGGTTGCGAGACACATTATTCGCATTTTGGACACAATTGGTTGCAATAGTTGCAAAAAGAAAAACCATTGTGTTTGGTTCAGTTTCAGGGCATCCTTGTTTGTTAGTACGTTGGTCTTTAAAACGGGACTGATCGTTTTCAGTTCCTCTTGGTGGTTTTGCCCAACTTTCTTCACCAGCTCGAAGAACTGATAATAATCGTTTAGCATAGTGTATTGCAAGATATTGTATGCCGTGACCAAATATTCATCAAAAGACAGACCTTTTTCCAGAATCTGTGACTTTAAATCGAAAGCCTCGTTGAAGTTGTTGGTAATCACGTAATACAACACTCGGTACGAGTAAAACTCGGAAGATGCACAGTCGAGCTGATTATACAATAATTTCAGCTGAGACTGACATTGGTTAAACTCTCCCAAGTCTTGGAATTGGATTGCCAGTTTGGTATGAAATTCGTACACCTTCACTGTGAAGGCATTTCGGATGTGTTGGACAGTCAAGTCTTGTCGCATCGATTTGAATTGGTCGCATAGATAGTTGTATGATGCGTTGGCATAGTATTTATCAATGAGTAGTTGTAACGTTTTCTTTAGCACGGGAAGAGGACGCACAGTGGCAGGGTTTGGCTGCGATGTCAATCTCAAGTACCTTTTTTCAAGCTCTTTGCAGGTTCCAATCAATGGGGCGTCCGAGTTCGAGTTAACGGGCTGAACATCAGGAGGTGGTGTGCTCAAGTCCCGTTCAAAGCGCTGACTGCGTAGTAATTTGCGTTTTTCTGAGCTGATAATGTCTTCTTTCTGTTTCTTACGTTGTGGTGGGACAGGAACTGTATCGAACACATTTGTAGGCTTGACGATTGTGGGTTTGGCGATTGTTGGTTCTTTTATCTTTCTCTTGCGCGACTCATCTACTATATTCACAAACAACTCAAGTTTGTCACCACCCAACGATGGTAATGTCTGTTTCTCCCACTGATTTGTCTCGATCTTCCCCTGATCAATAGCCAAATTGATCAGCTCTTTCAATTCCGTTTGAAACCGCTTTTTCTTCTCAACATCCAACTTCAGCTCCCCAGCTTTCTTGAACGAGGCCGAGATAAATCCATGAAGCGATTTCGGCCAATTTGCAGGGTCCTTGTAGTTTTTTTTAAGCGAGGTTCGCGGCGCTACTTCGTTGTAGGGCATACTTACTGAATTTTTAACAAAGAAAAATTGATTATATAATATCTATTCTGTTTGGGCAATAAATGGCCCAATTATTTGACTTTGATGAGGAACATCTCGCCGTTAAAACTGCCGAATTAGACTTACATGATGATCTGGAACCAAAAGCTCTTGTTGAAGACCAGTTAGATGTCTCAAGTGAGCTGGATAATAGATTGGGGAAATCATATGAAGTACCCATTAATATACCCTTCCGCACAGGGAAACGCAAGACAGTGGCCGATTTCCAGCCTATCAAGGTCTTGGGAAAAGGAAGCTACGGTAAGGTGATTCTAGTCAAGGACAAAATCTCGGGAAAACTGTATGCTCAGAAACAGCTAAAAAAGGCTTCCATGATTGTCAATGCGAAAAATTATGAACGGACCCTCACAGAGCGTACAATTCTGGAACGTGTCAAGCATCCAAACATCGTCAAGTTGTTTTACGCCCTTCAGGATTTCGACAAGTTGTATTTAATTTTGGAATATCTCGAAGGAGGAGAATTATTCCACCATCTTGCTCAGGAACGGATTCTCTCTGAAAAAGTGGCCTGTTTCTATGTTGCAGAGATAGTCTTAGCACTGAGACATCTCCATATACACGCAGGAGTCATCTACCGCGACCTTAAACCGGAAAATTGCATGCTCAATCGCAGAGGACATTTGGTTCTCACGGATTTCGGACTCAGCAAAGTGTCCACAGAAAGTAACTCGCTTTTTGGCACTGCTCAATACATTGCTCCAGAAGTGATCCAGGGCAACTTATATGATGGCCAATGTGATTGGTGGTCGTTGGGTGCAGTGCTGTTTGACTTCCTAACAGGCTCCCCACCCTTCACCGGCAACAATAATAAAAAAATCATGGATAAGATACTGACTCAGAAAGTCAAATATCCTTTCTATCTGTCACAGGATGCTAAAGATTTGCTCATCAAACTGCTCAACAAAAACCCGCAAAAACGACTGAATTGCGACGTCAACTTCGACAAGCTTAGGTCACATCGCTTTTTTAGATACATCAATTGGCAGCATATAATCGACCAAAATGATGAGCTTCAACCTCCTCCAATCATTCCCGTGGTCACCAACCCAGAAAGCGCAGAGAATTTCGACATGGAATTCACAAGTATGAAAATCACACCGCCAAGCTCGCCAATCGCACATTCTGTATTCGAAAGAATCGAGGAAGAATCCAGATCCAATAGCACTTCATCCTTCATTGCCATTAAGAAACCCATTGCTGATAACCAATTCGAGGAGTCTGTTTATTTCAGTAACTTCTCCTATACTCATGAGGATCATATGAAGGATTGATCATCTTCGTCTTCCTTTCGGCTTGGTAACGATCTTGCCTTGTTTCACTTCTTCCGGTGCATCTCTGAATTTTTCCTGTGATTCCAAATAGAACATAAGATCGTTAACCTGTTCTTGTAAATCTGTATTTTGTGCTTTGATTTCTTCATTTTCCTTGGAGAGAAACTCGATTTTCTCGGATAGTGCTTCATTCAAAGACAATTCCTCTTTGTACTTTTTCTCCAGCTCAGGGTCTTTTTTGGTCTGTTTCGATTGTTGCACCTTAGTGAGCTCAATTCTTAGCTCTTCGATCTGACTCTTCATCGATTGCAAATTCTCGTTTGCCAAAACAACTTTATTGGTAGCCTCTTCGAATTTCATCTCATAATATTCTCGTTGAGACTCCAATTGGGTAATGAGAATCTTGGAATACTCAAATCCAACCTTCTCGATTTTCTCCTCGTTGTTGGATCCGCTACTTGTTCCTTTATCACCTCTTATGGGAAGTTCCACCAGCTTACCATCGGCTTCGTTCTGAACCAATCGATGAACATAATTGTCTCCAGCATAATCCCAAACACGTTGTGAAGTAGCATCCATGGCGAAACAATGGCTTGTCTCGTTAAAATGGTCGATAGCATGTCCCAAGTCGTATCGACCGCAACCTATATGACCACAGATAAGACAGATCCATAAATTGTCAGTGGCTTCACAAATCTGGCATTTCTCCTCATGTTGAGGCTCTTTGTTACGAACGTCAAACTTTGCTGAATAGCGACACACGGGACACGAATCATCCTTCCATTTTGATAAACATTGACAATGGAATGTATGTTGACAAGGAATAGTCAATAATCCCGTCACTGTTGAATCCAGACGCTCTAGACACACAGGACAGGATGCCAGTTCAATGAGTTGCGAGCTGGAATTCAAAACCGAGCTGGTTGCAGTGAACGGGTCATCCAACAAATATGGTATAGTACTCAAAGTATCAGGATCGTGTTTGTTCGGTCGGAACAGAATCTCCTTCACAAACACAACGTGACAGGTTTCTGGCTCCATCGAGTTGAACGGCCGGCCATTGTAGTTATCAATGAATTGGGTTGCGTGTTTTGGATTCTTGAATTTCATTAAAACCATAAATCGATTTGGAGTTTGAGTGCGAACCAAACGGAAATGCGACACCTGATCTCGAACATTTGGATCGAAAAATCCTAACAACAAGTCACTAGCGGAAAAGTAAAAAGGAACTCCTAAAAGAGCCACAGTCGTCTCATTTCCACTTATATGAGATTCTTCGGTATCATTTTGGACCTCATCACGGTCTCGGTACAAACGAATTACACCAAAACCTAACAATTTGGCCTTCAATGGCTCGTTTGAAGTATTCATATCAATAACTTCGACTTCTACCCTAGTAAATCGATAATCAATATTATTTGCCTCTCTTAATGTAAGCTCTTTGATCTTGCGCTCAATTAAACTTTCTGTAGGTGTTAGATTCGATAACGCGCTAACTGGATCACCAGAGGTAGTGGACTTCTTGGGTAAGTCTGTAAAGATGTTCTTATTAGAAAACACGAGATTGGTCCAAGGGTCTGGGAATAAATCCTTGGTGAAATTAACTAGATGCTTCTTGTCTAAAGCTCCTAAATACTCTGTGGCAATGACGTTTTCTTGTCCGCGTAAAAACGCTTCTCCTATCAATTGATCCGGCTTAAATAAATCAAAAACAATTGTATATGATGAATAGATACCGCCATCCATCACTTGCTAGATGTCATCACAAAATCAATGCTATAATTGAAAGCTAACTTGAAATTATACGTGAGTAAAAAAATAAGACAAACATCCGTGCACCAGTCATGTCATGAGCTGCAGTTCTTGTTGCAATTTGCGAGACGAGACCCATCCTCTGTTGGGGACAAAGATTCGACGGAAAGGTTTGCCTGTATCATCGGTCAACTTCAAACTTTTCAAGTCGACAGAGGCCGAGACTGATTGGTCGATGATCTCGTTTTCTGGTTCGAGTACCGGTTTTTTATTGATACTTTGATGCACAAAAGCTTTCCATTCATCCAATCCTTCTTTGGTGGCTATATTGAAGATTTTGTTCCCAATTTTAATTGATTGTTTGGCGGTTTGATTGGCAGGGACACAATCTTGAGGAAAGCTGGGATCTGTCTCCAATGTAGGTTTAGCAGTTTCTTGAAACGCTTTCAATACCAGTTCTAATTTCGAAGTTAGGTTTTTCTCCGTTCCAGTATAATTGTTTGCCAATAGTTCCAGGTTGCAGATAGCCTTTTCTAGTCCAAAGACCTTTTCCTTCAAGACGGTCACATCATTGAGTTTGAATTCCAAATTCTTCATCACAATCTTGTTATCTTGTTTGGAATCTGTTTTGTGACTTGATATCCTGGCCAATCCAGCTAGTAATAGGATAAATATTATGATATCTCTAAAAAAATGGGTATTAGAGCTGGGAAGCTGGGTCTCAAAAGCAGAATTCAGCTTATCTGCTCTATGCAAACATGATTGAGTGCCCATTATGATGCCAATGTCGGAGTCACTAGATTGAAGGCCAGATAAACATAATTTTAACTCGGAATGAACAGCAGGCACAAGAACACCACTAAATTCATGGAGAATGTCATTCTGGTATAGTTTAAGACATTGACCACTCTTGTAGGAAGCACAACAGTTCAAAAAGGAACTCAATTGCTGAGAAGATGCCAATTGGCCCACCATTTGGTTTGGAGTTCCTGCCTCTCTAACGCTAGCGCTTATTACCAAAAATGCAACAATGGCCAATCCAAGTGCCCAAATGGGATTCCATTGATGCTTTGGCTTCTCGAGCGCTGGATATGAATACATTGATGTGTTGGGGTAAGGATATCGACAATTGTTAGAATAAGATCTATTGCCGCGTATTATTTTTTTAAGGATATCTCCTTGCCCTTTTTTTAAAAATACTTGTAATTAAAAGTGTAATTGTCTATTTTCATTGACTGCCAAGTTTTTCAGCTAACTCCACAGCTTTGGCTTTGACATAATCACAAGCCTTCTCATCCTCCTGTTTTTCTTCATACTCAAGCCACTTACCAAAGAAGAATTTGGCTTGTTTACGGCTCAACTTGCGAACAACCACCCGTTCAAACAGAGCCTCCACCTTCTTTCTGTCTCCAAACTTCATCTCCAAATCAATATACACGTTCCAGAGATCGATTCTCTTTGGAACATCAGATAGCAAACCTTCAAAGAGCGAACGTCCATGTTCTGGGTCACCTTTATTGAACTCCAATTGAGCAAACTTTTTCACCACTTCGACATGATCTCTCTTAGGAAGAACCTGCAAAGCCTTTGCAAGAATCTGGCGAGCACGGTCTCCTTGTTGTTGTTGTAACAAGAACGAACCAAATGCAACCCAAACAGAAACCTGCTGGGATCCAAACTTCTTGCACATTTCAGTGTACAGCTCGTCAACACTGTCGTATTTCTCCGAAGCAAGGTAAATAGCCGCCAATTTCTGGTACATCACATATGGATCCATATATTGACACGAACGCTTGAAGGTGGCCTCCAAAGATTCTTCTGATCCAAACATGCTTTCCAAGTTCAAAAGTGCGATCCAAATGTTGAGCTTTTCTTGCTCTTCTCTATAATTGATGGTTTTCAAAGCGCGCTCTCCAATTTCGCGGGCTTTTTCAATCTCGCTCAATTGGATTTGGAAGGACATGTAGTTCATCCACAAGACAGATGAGTCTGGATTTCCAACAATCATTCTCTCGAAGTCGGAGACAGATTGAGGAGCGCGAGTGTTCAAGTCACCAGTCTGGTCCTCAACAGCAACACGCCGCTTCTTTCTCTTTGGCTTTTCCATATCATCGTCATCAGATTGTTCCTCAGTTGCCTGTTCCAAAATCGAGGCTGTCCAGTCGAATCCAGTGGAAAGACCTTCGGAAACTGCCACTTCAGAATCGGAATAATCAGACTCCTTTTCGTTGGTAGAATCAGCAGGGAATGCAGTCTCGATGAAACTGTCTTCCGACATAATCTCGTCTTCATCTTCATCATCCACAGATGGAACTTCATCTTGAGTGGAGAAATAAGAGGCCTTCATTCCCAAAGAAAGCTGCTTCTTTTCCAAATCCACAGCCAAGATCTTCACCTTAACGCGGTCTCCTTCGTTGAAGAGAGATTCAACATTGGTGATTGGATTGTCTGCAATTTGCGAGTGATGGCAAAGACCAGTCACATTCAAAGTTCCGTCCAATTTCACAAACACACCGAAATCGGTCGCTCTTCTAACGGTTCCTTCATAGATCTCATCTTTTTGAATGTCCTCAATGCGTTTCAACAGATTCAACTCACCATTCACTTCACTGTCTTTCAAAGTCATCAAGATCTGGTTTTCTCCCTCGGCCTTGATGATTTTACCCATCACCATTTGATGAACCTTGTAGAATTGCTTCCACTCTTTCAAATAAGAATCAGAAAGATCGGTCACACGCACCAAAGCATGAACATTTCTTCCCAATGCAACGTAAAGTCCATTATTGGCAACATTCTTAACAAATCCACGAACAACTGCTCCTTTCTCAAGGTCAGAATAATCTCCAATTCTCTTGTCTTTCGGGTTGTTGGTGCGAAGAGAAACATAAACCTTTTGATTTGGATGGTCAACTTCCAAAACTGTAGCTGCACAAATATCATTAGTGGAGAAAATATCATCCAGCTTATCGGTATAATCGTTCAGAGCATCAGTAATGAAAGAGATGGCAGAAACTTGTTTTCCAAGTTCAACAACAACATAGCTCTCTCTGGTCTTCATAACCCTCACAGGAATCACACTACCAACTTTAACATCGTTCAAGCTTGTGATGGAATCCTTTCTGGAACTCAGACTCAAAAGATTATGCTCAGTATCCAAATCAGTCACCTTCACAGACAAGGCACAACCAACAGGGTATTCTTTCTCGATATTCTCAAATTTGGAAGCATCTTGAGACAGATCCATTAAAGAGATACGTCCTCTCAAATTAGGAGAAATGCTGACCCAAAGGAAACCTCTGGCAAAATTGTTGATATATCCGATACATTTGTCACCCAAATGAAGATCTCCGATTGAAATAGGAATGGTAGTTTTGTTAGATTTCAAAGCACTCTTTTTGGCAGTTAATTCCAAAACAGTTTGATTGGTTCTCTTGTGACTGATTGGAAGGAAACGATGGTTTCTAGAATCATGGAATCCGATAATTTTCACATCCAAAACCTGGCCAGGCTGGAATTGTGCCAAAGGACGTTGCAAAGCCTCAATCTCGCTCAAATCATCAAACAACTCACTCACATCAATCCGTCCTTGTAAGTTGTCAGCCAATTGAACGTTCAACTGGGTGCTCTTTATAGACTTGATTTGAGCCTTGGTTATCTTTCCAACCACGAATTGGTCCAAAGTCTCAATACTAGTATCAACAGGATTCAATGCAGTCTCAACTTGTTTAGGCTCTTCTTTTCTGAGCGACAAAAGGAACCGCTTGTTAGCGTCGTCAATACGGATCACGTGACACGAGACGGATTGGTTGGTGAAGAAACTCTTTTGCAGATCGTCCACTGGATTTTCCAGAGCGTATCTTGGAAGAACGAGACCAGTAAGTCCATTTGCAAAACTAACAAAGACTCCGTTAGCAGTCACCGACTTAACGTATCCATGTAGTGATTTGTTGCTGACTTGGATGTCTTTGTATTGAATTGGTAGCATCTCACCACGAGCATCTTTCAAAAGGGACTCTTTCATTGTCAACTTCACAACCCGAGAACGCACGTCTTTCTCAAGCACCAAAGTCTCCAATTTAGCTCCAATTTCAAGTCTTTTGAGCTGAGCACGCGATTGTTCGTAGTTGAGGTCTCCAAGGTGTCCTGCGTAGATAATTCCACGCAATCCAGAGTCAGATAGCTCGACAATGACAGAATCTTTTTCTTTCTCCACCACTTGAGACTCAACAATAGATCTTCCAGGAGTAAGAGTTGTCAAAGTTTTCTTTTGAGAATCTGAAAGAGCTTGGGAAACTCTACAACTCACTCTGACACGTCTTTTATCCTTCTCGACATTCAAGACACGAACTCTGACAGTTTGACCCAATTTAACATGATCCTCGGGACGTTTGACGAAAGTCTCACTGATCTCAGCATTTGGCAAGAAAGCCTTGACAAATCCAAAGAAACTCACCACACATCCAGCTGGGAGCATTTTATCAATGGTAGCCACCGACTTTTGACCAACTTCAACAGTGTTGATGTCAGAAATAACGTCTTCATCCTCAATATTCACCAGAGACTTCTTCAAAGTCACATATATGCGAGCTTTTCCTCCGTGCGAAACAACACGCAGAATTCGTCCTCTAATTTTGGATCCGATCTTGAATTTTCTTTCTGGATAAATCAACTTGACGTCACTCATGTAGATTGGTGGAACGATTCCTTCGAATTCGTCCTCAAGCTTCACCATAATGCCCTTTTCGGCATCGACCGAGCGGATCTCGCAAGTGACCAACTCTCCTGCAGGAAGGTCCTCGACTCGCAAGTATTTGCGCTCTATTTGCTGCTTGTCGAGTGTCAAAATGTACATGTTGTCGGCTGCGGAATATCCGAGAACTCTTGCGCGATGAGTTGACCCGATCTTGAAATCCATATCCATGTCCTTGTTACTAGCGACTCGGGAGTTGTGCACTTGTCCAAGAGCATAACTGCTTCCAACGTCCACATACATGTATTGGGAATCTTTTCCCTTGATGGTGACAGATTCAATGACATGTCCAATAGGGAACGCTTCCAGAGCAGACGAGTCTTGGAAATCAGTGGTGCCAAGCGCTTTGATGTGAGGAAGCAAAGAGATCATCAACCTTTTGTCTCCAGCCTTCATATATGAAGCCACCACTCTTGCTTTGATTTTGCTACCCAGAGCATAATTGTGCTTGATTTCTGAATACTCAAACACTCCCAAATGCGAAAGAGGAATAGTGGCATCGGCCACACCAAATAGCTTGCAAACAAGTCCTTCTTTAGAAATCTCATGAACAAGAGCTTCCACAGGCATACCTGGAAGAATGGCATCAACAGAACTGATGGTGGTCACGACGTTGAATTTGCCGGATGGAGCACATATCAGAGTTCTACCATCTTTTTTCGTCACGTTGATCAGAATAACGGAACCGATCTCAACAGAAGCCTGGAAAGTCTTCTTAGAAACAAATCCACTCATTTTTTCTATTCCAACGTTCAAAATTAATCCGTGGTCCTCGATGGACTTCACAGAAGCCTGGATAGCTGTATTGACAACCAAGTCTTCTTTATCCATCAATTCGTTCACTTTGCTTGGCTCGATGCTCAACTCTATGCGCCTTTTCTTAGTCTTCGAGTTCTCAACAACAATTGCTCTTAACCATTGTCCGACATGGAATCTTTCTTTTAATTGAGGAAGCTCTTTCTTCGAAGGTAGAATTCCATTGGTTATGGTTTCTTCATCTTCTCCAACAACTGGCTCGTCATCAGATTCATCATCTTCATATTCTTGGAGTTGAGCAGTCAATTCTTCACTGATATTGGTGATTGGAACATATCCATCCAAGTTGTCTGCCAAGGAAAGAACAAGTTCCATACGATTAACCTGTTTAATCTGTCCCAAAACCAAACTTCCTGGAATCAAGGATTTGAGAGCAAGATGTTCAACAGGAATAGATTCTCCAGAAGCAATCTCCAACTGTTGTTTCTTCGACTTCTTGCTACTCTTTGTCTGTTTCGATTCTGCTAAAGCATCTCTGACAGCTTCATTAGCAACTTCTTTCACCTCTAGAGGAGTCAACACGGACCCTCCACCTCTAGGAAACGAGATCTCGGCAGTTCTGGAAAGCATGGACTGCTTGTCCTCACCTTCCTCCTCTGTTTCGGTTCTCTTTCTCTTTTGTCTTTCAACCATTGGTAAGACAATAAGATCTAAAATTTTTCGAATTTTTTTTTGGAAAATTTTGAAATATTTTTTTTTCTAAGGCTGTGTTATTACTAGTTTTTCCAACCTTTAATCTTCAAGTTGTTTAAACGCAGATCATCCAGAAGTCGAATGCGATTTCAGCTATTAGTCGCGAATCATCCCACAGTGGATATTTTAAGACCATCGATTTTTATCACGGATTCCATCTCCGGGAAAAGACATGTGGTTGGTCAGTTTCCTGAAGGTTTCCAAAGACAATGCCAGGAAATGGCACTCCGGACTTCCAAAACCGATACGCTGTTTCTTACGGGAATTGCCGAATGGCCGTCTTTAAGTGGACTACCTGGTTACACTCTCACAGTTGGAGATCAAGGTGTTAAAGCTCTTAATGTCTATCACAGTGGAAATAAGGTTCTGGAATATATTGTGGCTTCCTGGCGATATTTCGTGTTTAGATTTGGTCTCAAAATGACGTTCGAAGACATTGATGTCAAGAAGATGGATGCATACGAAATGAAGGCTGTCAATATCAAACCGTCTAATTTTGAAGAAAAAAAGCAGAGCACTTCATATAATAAGGTTAAAGAGTTGGTTCAATATGTATTCATGGTTCGAGAAGGATATGGGACCAACGGACGAGCACTAATGAATATCTCTTTGCCATCTGATGTCCAGAATCCAAAAATCGCTGCAAACTACATTATGACTGGATCTCCTGTTAGAGGTCGATTTATGGTACAAAAAGCCATAGAATTGGGGTGTCCTAAGAAGCAATTTAGCCAGCTGTGCAATTATAAGACTGTCACATTGGAAAATGGTGTTGAGATTAAGCCTGAACAGGTTCTAGAACCAACAAAATTGTACGATAGCGTTCTATTTCTCGACATCCCTGGTCCCGAATATCTTGAGAATACCATTAATTACAACTGGATCAAAGAATCAAGTCGCGGAAAATATACTGTTGTTTATCATTTCATCGGTGAGTCAATTTCAAACGTTCTTGATCGCCAAGATTATCAAGACTTCATCAACTCTTTTGGACCAGATACTTTGCATTTTGTTTCTCATAAGCAATATTTGCCAGATACTCTCAATTCTGTTTCATCCTATGTTGTTTCGTTGAAATGGCATACGTTATTACCAGACCTTTTCCCGCTGTTTAGATGGAGCAACGAGCCAGAACTACGAATCCCCGCCAATCTTCAAAACGTGAGACCAATGCTCTGTGGTCAAGCTGTAGGACTAGCTCCCGAAGAAGATGCTACTTTAATATCCGAGACGACTACAAGTAAGGAGAACGTGATTGAACATTTGAAGGATGTTTACAAAGAACAGGTTGCACCACTCGAATTAGAAGAATTCCCTTCGGAAGAAGCATTTGTACAAACTGCTACCAAACCTGCTACCCAAAATTTAAAGCAACATCCTGATCCATCAAAGCCATTGAAGGACCAGGTGGAACTTCTGGTATTGGGAACAGGTTCAGCACTTCCTTCGAAGCTTAGAAATGTGATCTCGAATGCTGTGCGTATACCAACACCTCAAGGTTATCAAACTACCTTTTTCGATGCTGGAGAAAACACCATGGGAAGTATATGCAAACTGTATTCTCCTGAAGACATCAATATGTTGTTCAAGGAACTTAAAATGGTTTATTTGTCACATCTACATGCAGATCATCACATTGGAATTGTTGCATTGTTACGGAAATGGGTCGAGGTCAGAAATGACCATGACAAATTATATGTCGTGGGTCCTTGGCAGTACGAGAAATTTCTAGCCGAGCTGGAACAGGTCGACCCTGGTTTAGGATTGTCAAACATAGTCTATTTGAGCTGCGAAGAGTTCAATAGCGGTCGGATTTTCCCCGAATTTGACCAGATTCCTGTACAAGACGTCGATTCGGACAAGATGCTAAAGGTTTCTACACGTGCTATGGAGCCGGTTAAGCATAAAGAATTGCAAGAGCAGTTCTTCCAAGATGTTGGACTCACAGAAATGAGAACCTGTTATGCTGTTCATTGCGAGTATGCATACTGTTGTGCCGTGACATTCAAAATTGGCCAAGAAACGTTCAAAGTTGCATATTCTGGAGATACCAGACCAAAGGGATTTTTCTCCACTATTGGAAAGAAATGCGACCTTTTGATTCATGAATCCACTTTGGAGGACGATAAGTACACGGATGCGTTGGAAAAACGCCATTGCACTACCTCGGAAGCGGTGCAAGTGGGAATTTTGATGGAAGCCAAAAATATCCTTTTGACACATTTTAGTCAACGATACCGGTATTTCTCAAGTTCACAAGACGTTTACGAACGATTACAAAACCCTGGTAACCGTGGAACAGAGGTGGAAACCAATTCTGTGATTTTCAAACTGCCCCTGACTGCTGAGGCGGTGCGGAATGCGCCGCAAATCCAGACAATTTTTGCTTTTGACAACATGCATATCGAGATGGGCAAGTTCCATCTACAGAAACCGGTTTTCGAAAGACTTGGTGACAAGCTAGAGAAGCTGTTTTCGAGAGACGACGAAAAAGACGAGCAACTTGAAAATCCACCTCGGACCACGAAAAAACGCAGAGCTACTTAGTTGCTCGATTTTTCCCTATATAAAAAGGGCTGTGCCACTATATTGTGTCTCCACAGGAAATTGACGTCATATTTGGTTCCAGTCATATATATTTATCAGCCTGGAACAAGAAACGCTGTTCATCATGGGAAGAAAAGAAAACTTGGCGAAAGTAAACTCGTTCTCGTTTATCGAGAACATTCAAGATCATGCCATCTCATCGTCTTCTGAGACTTCTGTATTGTCATCATGTCTTTCGAGTTCTGAATCTAGCGACCGGCCAAACCTCTCTAGAGATTCCGAACGCACAGTATCGGCAATGTTTTTCTCAGACGACATTAACGATCAACGTATTGAAGAAGAATACAATGGTGTTCCATTAGCAAATACTTCTAGCGCTTCCTCAAATGCAGAAAGCTTTACTGAGGGGAATCTGGCAAACGATCTTGAATATCTCAATATATCCACTGCCAGTCTTGTCAATGAACCCAGCAAAGAATACACTACAGAAATCCCAGATTTCTACCTTCCAGAACGCATCAATTATCCTTATAAATCGCCATATGACTTCTCGGATGCAGAATTCGAGAAAATGAACCACTTTGATTTCCTTCATACTTTGGACTTCAAGGAACCGCCTTTATTACCACCCTATCTTAACTCCAACTTACTCAATGATTCTGTGTCTCACAATTATCGCACATATCCTTACCAGTACCAATACTCAAACCATATCTATATCAATGATGAATGCCGCTACAATATCAACGATCTCAATCTAATGGACAAATACTCGCGCCAACCACGCTCGAAATCCATTCGTCAAACCCTCAAGAAACGTGCTAGTGACCAGGGAGTCCCGACTGTTTCTCAACTCCGCCATGCAGACTACGTTGAGAACGTGGACCACCAGGATATCCCCAACCACGTGATGCTCAACCATCTTATCACTTGCAACTCGAAAATGGACAACGTGCTAACTGGATCGTGTATCCATAGGTATTCTGGTAAGTTTATCACACAGATTGTCTATTTTCCTATTGCCTAGGTCGGATTGGCGATGCATCGCTTACTGTGCTATCACTGTCCAGTTGTTCCGTCTTGTTGAAGAAGGCATTTTTCTGGAATGGTCTCGAGTTTTCGTTTGCTTGAAAAAGTCCACCATAATCGTTGGCTGAAGGTCCATACAACAGCAATAAATTATAATTGTTGGGGGTCAATAGACTGAGCGGATTTCTTTGGCTTTCATTTTGGAATGGCTCGCCCAAATTCATCTCTGGAGTCGATGTTGAGCGCAGTCCGAGCATTGTTGTGTTTGAAGGAGAAGGTGTCCTTAATTGAACAGGCTTGGGGCCTATGTTCTCTTGGTCCATCTCCAATTTTCGTTGGATCACTTTTTTGGTGTACACCTTGCTAGAATATTTCTTTCCTGGCTTGCTAACTTTAATAGGCCCCGAACCGGGCACACTGTTCAACACTTTGAACATTTCGAGCAAAATGTCCAACTTGCGTCTGCTGAGACGACCCATTTTGGTTGGTTCTCCTTGGAGAATGTTGAAATCACCAACGGACTCTGCTGCAGCAACCAGCTCCTTCGCTTGGAATTTAAACGTTTTGACAATGCAAACTAGCAGATCTATGCGCTCTTCTTTTCTTAAATGGTCGGGTTCCTTATGGCGGCATGTTTCGGGCCACCACAGAGGTTTGGTTCGATCTCCAAGTTTATAAGGGTATCTACTTTGTTTCTTGGGCTCAATCAGTCTGATCCATGCTTTGGCTAACAATTTGCAAGGGATCTGTTGGAATTCGTCAAAGCATTGAACTAGATAGTCGTTGACGGCCTCAGAGTCTTGGGGATCGATCTCAATGGCTTTGAATGTTGATTCGATAATAGAGGTTTCTTCGAAAGAAGAATTGCCAGATTCGACGTTGGAAACATTATGCATCTCATCAGACTGCAACACGTTGCTGGGATCCGATATAGTGTATTCACATCTGACACCGAAATCTTTATAGATGGAATCTGTCAGCTCCCGGAGCTGTCTTAGTCTTTCTTGTAATTGTGACATTTATTTGATGAGTCTGCTAGGATGGATCATCATAATATATAATATGAGCTATGGATCTAGTTCGGTGTACGATTTGTCTCATCATACCCTCCAAAATGATCAAGAGACATGTTTGAAACAAGTCTCAGGTAATTGGTGATTACATAAGCAGGACATAAATGCTGCCCGAAAACATTGTGGTATTATGTCAGCTATTTATCATGGATGAATCTTTGGAGGAATCGTTGAGAGATCTGACGCTGAAGTCGATCGAGCAGCATCCGACGAAGTCCAAGGAGGAGATTGCTCTAGAATTCTTTGAGCTTGGAAGTAAGAAGGAGGTGGATGGTTCTTTGAGCGAGGCAGTTGAATATTATAGAAAGGCGTACAAGTTGGATGAAAAGGTTGATTTACGGTACCGGGAAAAGCTGATCAGCAATCTCCCAGAGCCGGAGAAGCGTAAGGATGGATCTAGCTATGATGGAATGAAGAAGCTCGATCTTAGCAAGATCAAAGTTCAGCCTTTATTGGAATCTTTCCATGATAGTGTCTTCCATCCTATAGACGAGGAGAAGCCAATTCTTCTGGAAACCTTACCGGATGAGGTTATTACTAATATATTGGACATTCTGATTTGCAGTGACACTCCTTCATGGTTCAATTTCTCCATGACTTGCAAGAAGTTGTCCTGGCTTGGATTTGTTCAAGCTGCAGGATGGAGACGATTAGCCACTATTATTTATCCACAACAGAACTACAATGATTCGGAACGGGTGTTGAATGGTGTTACTAAGGATCAATGGGAGATGGTGCAGCTTTGGGATCATAACTGGCGGAAAATGCTATCGGAACGGCCGTTTGTGAAATTCAACGGTCTTTATATCAGTGCTGTGAATTACCAACGAGAAGGAGGCAGAGCAGAGTTGTCAAGTCAATGGAATTTGCCATTTAGGATGATCACATATTACAGATACTATCGTTTTTTCCCTGATGGAACTTGTCAGAAACTTCTTACCATCATGTCTCCACAGCAAGTGGTTCCTTTATTCCATAAGAATTGGCGAGACCGATTTGGAACCAGTGAATGGGAACGAGTTTACGAGGGGACTTGGACCATGACAGTGGATGGATATGTCAAATGTCTCACTTCAGGTCCTGTGTCAACATATCTTTTTGAAGATGAATACAAGATTGTCAATGGTGGTCGGTTCGCTCGTCATCATAAATTAGATTGGGTGCGAATGGGATTTATTAATAAAGAAACTGGTGAGGGTGGAGTTCTAGATACCAGCAATGAACGAAGCTTTGCCTTCAGCCGAGTTAAGTCATATACGGAACCAGAAGAAACATATATAGATGAACAATAAGAAAGCTCCGGTTCCCCAGGTTTTCTTCGGGTCTCCGGAGAACCCCGAGCCCGGAATTTTTTTTTGAGGTTGCGGCTTGCAGAGTGGGATGTAGGACCAATGGAATGGGATGACCAAGAAAATATAAATACTCGTCCGTTGCTCATTGACAACTACGAAAATGGCTCAACTATACACCACATCGCTTGATTCTGTGAAAATCGTTGGCGAGGTCTCAGACCAGCCCCTTTTATCCGAATCCACTCCAAGAGATATTCTCACCAAAGAGGCCTTGAAATTCGTTGTTTTACTTCACAGAAGTTTCAATGCCACTCGTAAGCAATTGCTTGAAAACAGACAACAAGTGCAGAAGAAACTGGATGCTGGTGAGAAATTGCATTTCCTCCCAGAAACGAAATACATCAGAGATGATCCAAATTGGAAATGTCTTCCTTCCCATCCAAAATTGCAATGTCGTAAGATCGAAATTACAGGTCCTCCAGACGCTAAGATGATTGTCAATGCTTTTAATACAGACGTCTTTACTTATATGACTGATTTCGAGGATTCGTGTTCCCCTACTTGGAGCAACATGATTTATGGACAAGTCAATTTACACGATGCTTTGAGAGACAAGATCGACTTTACTAATGAAAAGACAGGAAAACGCTACAAAATCAACAAGGAAGGAAGAAGAGTCCCTGTTTTGATTGTCAGACCAAGAGGATGGCATATGGTTGATAAGCACATTCTTGTTGATGGTGAACCAATTTCTGCCTCTTTGATGGATTTCGGTCTCTTTTTCTTCCATAATGCCAAATATCTCTTGTCACAAGGTCTTGCTCCATTCTTCTATCTTCCAAAAATGGAACATTATAAGGAAGCACAATTATGGAACGATGTGTTCTGTGTTGCCCAAGATTGTTTGGAGATTCCAAGAGGAACCATCAAAGCCACCGTTTTGATCGAAACTTTGCCAATCTCTTATCAATTGGATGAAGTTTTGTATGCCCTAAGAGAACATTCTGCTGGATTGAATTGCGGTAGATGGGATTACATGTTCTCCACCATCAAAAGACTCAGAAACCAAAAAGAACACATTCTTCCAGACAGACATCAAGTCACCATGAAAGTCTCTTTCATGACTAATTATGTCAAACAACTCATCAAGATTTGTCACAAGAGAGGAGTTCATGCCATGGGAGGAATGGCTGCCACAATTCCAATCAAGGATGATCCTGAAAAGAATGCAGTTGCCATGGAGGCCGTCAGACAGGACAAGCTAAGAGAAGTGCTTGCAGGTCACGATGGTACCTGGATTGCTCATCCTGGTTTATTGTCCACTGCTCTACCTGTTTTCGAAGAACACATGCCAACTCCTAACCAACTTCATGTCCAGAAAACTGATGAAATCAGTGAGGCAGATTTGATCGATACCAATATTCCTGGAGGCCAGATCACCATGAAAGGTGTCAGCGCAAACATCTACATTGGACTTAACTATATGGAAAGCTGGCTCAGAGGATTAGGTTGCGTTCCTATCAACAATTTAATGGAAGATGCTGCTACCGCAGAGGTCTCAAGATTGCAACTGTATTCCTGGTGTAAACATGGCGTCAAGATGGACGACACAGGAAAGATCATTACTCCAGAATTCATCTGTCAGCTTATTGATGAGGAAGTTGAGAAATGTGCTTCCAGACCAGGAAATAAGTTCAAGACTGCAGCTGACTGTCTTAAGAAAGAAATTAGCGGAGAAAAGGAAGTGGCAGAGTTCCTGACCACTCTTTTGTACGATGATATCGTCACTGTGGGCGATGAGGTCGATATCAACTCATTGAAATAATGAGATTATATTTTAATTGCATTTATAGCTTGTGATATTGATTGTCCATCTGTTGCTCCACCAAATTATCCACGGAATCCAGCATGGCTTGTAGACAATGTTTAAGTCGCTTGGTGGTTTTGGGCCTGAATTCGTTCAAATTGTTGCCGATCAAGAGCCTCGAATTCATCGGCTCTTCGTTATAAAGTATCAGGTGCAAGTTTTGCGCAAATTGCTCGTAATAATCGAAAGAACGTCTTAGAAATTGGAAGTAAGGGCGAAGATTTTGGTAGCGGATTCCGAAAAGATCTAAAAGGTTCTTAATATTGTTGGACAACTCCACAAACGTCAGGGAGTTGATCTCGTCTAGATGAAGAATGTCAAAATTGGGAAGGTGTTCTTTTGTCAACAGGGTGGAAACATCTCCGTATTTGTTGCTTTGTGTTTCGTTCTCCAATTTGAGTGTCTCAATCAGACATTCATATTCGTTGAGTTTGTTTGTTAGTTCTGTCTTCTCCTGTTCAAGCTTGGCAGCTTCGATTTCAGATCCGGCCATTCTGTCAGCCGTCTCCTTTATTTCTTTTCCCATCTGTGTTTGGAAGCACTCAAAGAGCGTCTCTGCTTTTAGTTTGGAAGCCTCAGAACATGCGAGGTCTTTCTCAACCGTTTCCAACTTGTTCTTCAACTCAATTATATCCTCTTCCATGGATTTATTTGCTTCGGTTGCCGTTGCTAGTTGCTCTTCAATACCAGTGACTTTGTCTAAATTCGATTTCAACTCCGCGACAGCTTCGAGGTGTTGGTTTAGTTGTGTCTCAATTTCAGTGATATGGTTGGCCTTCTCAGTCAGTAATTCCTCTTGTTCTGAACATTGGGTTTCGAGCTTGGAAATCGTTTCTTTCATCAAAGCTTCTGTATCCTTGTAGCTTTCCACCTCAATGCGCAATTGATGATTTTCTTCGGTCAATTGGGCAAACTCTTCAGCGTGTGATCTGGCAAGTGCTTCTGCAGACTGTAATCTTTCCGGATCTTGCAACTGCCGCACTAAATCTTCATTTTCTTGTTGTAGATCACCAACCTGAGTTGATAGCTTCTTATTCTCTGCTTCCAAGAGTCTCAAATCCTCTTTCAATTGGTCGACATCAAGCTGATCAAAATGACTAATCATATCCTTAACAGCTTTGGGAGGAACATCTTTACGATTATGATCTGCAAGGTACCTTGATCCTAACACTTTACCGCTCTGGCGCGAGTCCACATTAGGTGTGGACGAGGCAAAAGTATCGCCCGAAAATGGAGAATCATTATACTCATTTTCCTTAGCATCGTCTGCTCTTCTCAGTATCAGTTTGTCAAACTTTGGCGTGTGCTTAGTGGTAGGATTGAACTTAAGCATACCAAGATATTCGTTCTCATCAATCGAATGGTCAATGATTTTATCGTCGTATGTGAGATTTAGATCAGAACTTTCTGCTAGATGGTCAAGATCCACCGATATTGCGGAAAATGAACGGCGGTGCATGTTGGTCAGCGGTTGTCGTTAAATCAAAGCGCCCGATCTAAATGGTAAACAAATAAATTAAAGGTAAATATTTTTTAGTGTAGTAGACGCGCCGATCGACGCAAAACGTTGTGTCTCCGTAGCTAGTTCATTAATCGTTATCTCATCTCTATCCCAGTAACTCTTTGAGTCTGTTGTTGTTGTTCTCTAAGCGTTTGATCTCTTCAATAGCCTGGACCATGACGTTATATTTAGACATGCTTTTGCGTTTGCTTTTGCTTCCAGTTCTTTTCATATGATATTGGTGCGTAGGTGAATCCATAACAATCGCACAAAGCTCTTCGAACGACCTCTTGATGGTGGCGCGTCGTTTTTGTTCGGAAGAGGTATGGTTAAGCTTTTTCTCTTCAAGAGTGAGCAATCGTTTCGAGATGGAGGCACTACGCTCTCTCCTCTCAAGTTCAGCACTAGCAAGGTCTTCAGAAGGCGATTCTTGTTTAATTTCCGGCTTTTTCGATATAGGATCGATGGAATGCCAGTGTTTCGACAGATTCGTTAAAGTCTGGTCGTTAGCAATGGAATCGAGGAAATTTTCCAGAGCAGATGTTTCAGACACAGAAAGCAGCTCCGACGAATGTTGTCGAGATAGGCCTAGGATGTTTGCTGAATAGTTGAGATTGTTGAATGTGGTGAGCAAATTCCGGGTGTTTGGAGATATAGGCGAGCTCTCTGGTGCTGGAACAAACGACTTTGTATTGTCAGGGGTTTGTGGTCTTGAAAGTTGTTCATTCACCATGCGCGGCGATCTGTAGAAAGGAGATAGACCTGTAGACATTGACAAATTCATTGGAGGAGTCTGGGGAACATTCGTCGATGTCAACGTTGAATTGGAACTTGGTGAAATGCCTTGGGATGTTGATTCATCTTTGGATGCTGGTGACGAGTTAGGCACCGAATCCAGCTCATTCGTCATCAACATATATGCGGTATCAAAATCGAGGTCTGTGGAGAAATAATCCAGGGGTTCTTGTTCGGGGTTGGCCCATGTGGTTGAAGCGGCGGCGGGGTGGTAATTTTCCTGAGTAGGAAGCGCTGAAAAGATGGGCGTGAGCAATCCCGGTGTCGGGCTCTTGGTGTTGGACGGCAACTTCTTTACAGACATACTTGGTTTGAATTCGTCTAATAGATATCAACCTCAAATTTACAGTGTTTGATCCTTTTTAGCTTTTTGGAGAATCACATGCGAGCCCCGATGATTTTATATAATAACGGGGCCGTTCCCCAAAATGACAGATATTATCGAAATATATATAGCCGTCACTGCAGAACACCGGCTTGGAGTCTTTGCAGGATAAGGTCATCGGATTCTGTAGATTCCTTTTGAATGACTCCTGCGGTCTTGAGGACCGATTTAGTACCGAGGATGTCTTTTTCGAAATCAATGTACCCCACATTATCGGAGAACTTGACTCCTTTTTGCCATTCCTTTGCGTCTTCTAAGGAGTAGTCAAGATTAGCAGCAATGAACTCGGCAGCTTCTTGTTGGTGTTCCTTATAGTAGGCGATTCCCTGTTGCACTGCTGCAAGAAATTTAGAAACTGCATCTTTCTCCACAGATTTTTCGCTAACAATAACCCAGGAAGACCATGGAGTGTAGATTTCGCCAATCTTTTTGATTTCCTCGTTATCGTAGTACTTCTTACTTGTGAAGTATTCCCACATGAAGGCGTCCGAAGGCTCCAGACCTTGTTTCAAATTCACAGAGTCTCTCAAGTTTTTGAAATTATCCAGAACTTCAAACTTGCTGAAAAACGGGGAAGAAAAGCCACGCTGCAGCCCGAGAACAAATGACATCACATAAGAACCGGATCCAATACGGCTCACTCCGATGGTCTTGCCCTGCAACTGAGTTTCGGAGTTCAACTCGGATCTTCCAAATCCCGTCGAAATGGCCCAACAAAGTGGCGATTGCACATAAGTACCTGCAATTTGGTAATGTTCATCATCTCCATCACAGATTCCTCTAACAAATGCCTCAGTCAATCCAACAGCAATATCAATTTGCTTACTCTTCAACGATTGGATCAGGTGTCCAGATCCAGAAGGATATTCAATCAATTCGACCTCAATTCCCTGTTGAGTAAAGAACCTTTTGGCATTGGCAAATTGCAATGGGGTTGAGAAATGTTCAGGAATAAATCCAACTTTAAGAGCCATGATAGTATATTATTCGATGAATATTTTTTCTTCCTCTATTAACGTCTCTTATAAATACAAGGTTTGAGTAACCATTCACCTTCGGGCTGTTTTTCGCGTTTTTGCAGCAACATTTCGCTCTGGTCCTCCGTCTCGATAAACTTGCGTTTTCTCTCGTCCTTGGCGCGGCGTTCTGCCAGAATGTCTGGTGGTGGCTTGAAAAATTCAAATCTGGTGAACATCTTGTTACTATCGTCAGTAGACTTGTGGAAGAATCCGAGATTTTTCAATATGTTAATAAACTCGTCTCCCTTATCATCAGTGAACCGCGACTTGATCTCGGCAATCCATAACTCTCCTCTAGGAGCAAGTAATCTGTATGCTTCTTGAATAAAGTCCAAGAAATTCGTACCCATCAAAGCCAAACAAAACACCACAATAGTACAAGACCCATCAGCAAGCGGCACGTTCTTGATATCTGCGACTGTGACACGATCATTTGCCTTTTTCAAATCGTACGAGAGAACTTCAATATTGATCTTCTTTGGCTTCTTCTGAGACATGAATTTGGCCACGTCATGTGAAAGCTGCGCTTCACCACATCCAAGATCTGCAATCACAACCTTCTTGTCTGCAAGACCTGGAAGTCCACCTGGAGCATTGACATATCTGGTGGTAGCTCTAGTTTTAATCTGTTTGACAAAGACATCGACCGGATTTTCTGGCCACGATTGCACTTGCGATCTAAAACCTTCATGATACTCTTCAAAAAGCTCTGGCTGATCCTGGATCATTTTCAAGGCTTCTTCAGAACGGATGGTGTAAAGTTGTTCATTGATCCATCTAAATCTTGATCCAGTAAGCTTAGCTCTCATTTTACGTTGGAGAGGGGTGAGCAATGTGGACGATCCAAATGATGGCATGGGAGGTTGATATTTTGAAGGTGTATCATCAGATTTCTGTGGCCTTTGTTCTGGCTCCTCTTTTTCTTGTCTATTTCCCTGTTTCCTCTCTCTGCCCTCATATTTCTGCCGTTTTGGCTTGTCGTTCCTTTCATATTTCTCTTGCTTTTCCTCTGGCTTCCTCTCTGGTCTGACCTTCTTCTTTGGCTTGGTCTCGACAACCTTCTTGCCTTCCAAGCCCCAACCTTCAACTGCAAATAAAGACATGATAATTTTTTTCCCTAATTAAATTTTCACTCAATAGTAATACAAAATATAAGTGGAGTTATAGAATCTGGAATCTAAAGTTAAAAGTAAAAGGTCAAACGGAATCCTTCTTGGACGTTTGGTCAGAAATTTCTGTTGAAGATGAATTGGACCCTTGGAAAGGAAATCCGTAGCTGGAGCCCGCTCCTGCAGAAGCAGAAGAGCCTTGAGAGATAGAGCCTGACACCGCCGATTGTGAAGGCTGTGAAGGCTGACGAGTGACCTGAGCAGGTTGCCCATAGCCTGAGTAAGCATTAGAGTAACCCGCCTGTGGCTGTGTCTTGTAGCCATAATAATATTCGGACTTGACCTTGGCCTTTTCAGGGGTCCCCGTGCCCGGCAGTTTTTTCTCCTCGGACTGTTCAGAGGCAGGAACCTGTTGAGGCATGTAGTACGAATATGGAGGGACAGACTGCACTTTGCTCATCTGGGTGGTTGGAGTGCCTTGTTGTATCACCTTTTTGATGTCTTTAACAAACAATGGGTACAACAAGTCCACAATTCCCTCTCTTTGAGCCATGGCCAAACCACGTTCAAAAGGAATCCAGACACCCTTGAGATGCATTGAGCCTATTTTGACGACATGACGCACTTTTTCAGCTTTCAAAATTCCATCTCTCCGGCCTCTAGTCATCTTGGCCACATTGAGCAGTTTAGTGCCATTGATCATATCATTGTCCGCTCTACGAACCACAGCAACCCCATTTGCCTCCACCTGGTAACACAAGGTCTTTTCGTCTTCCCACATAGTTGTTGTGATTTTTGGCCGCAGACCGGCGGTCTGCACGGGACTGTCGTAAGAACTGGCATTTCCCTGAGCATTGTAATGGTACTGGGGCTGGCCCTTGTACGATTGCGTGTAGTTTGGGTACTGGCCATATCGAGCATAGTATGTACCGGGAAGAGGTTGTGGATAATAATAGGCCATTTGTTGTGGCTGTTGAGATTGGGACGGTGGCTGCTGGGGAGGGTAGGAGTATTGAGAATAGTGAGACTGAGACGTTGGATAGTATTGATATGATTGCGGGTCACTAGCTGCAGGAACCACTGCTGCGGGCTGCGAGGATGTTGCAGTGGATGCGTCTACGTTAGGACCTGCGCCCTGATACGGCTGATAAGTATAATTCTGGGCCACCGGGCCAGACGGCACCATTCCCTGTTGGTATGTCTGGTATGTCTGATAGGGCTGATAGGGTTGTTGGTACTGCGAGTACTGTTGTGACATTAGCGAAAGGATCTGTGCTGCATTAATTGTTGACTTTGTTTATTCAGCTGCCAATCAAAGAAAAACTTTCAATGCATACATAACAATCCTAAAAAAGTGGGAACTCCACTACTGTGGGTTTTTTCTTTGCAACAAAGTTTTTTGTTGTACCACAATACATTTTTAACTATGATTGGAGTTCGGTCGATCTGGCGTGTTCCAGCTTCCAAAAAACCCACTTTTAGGCTCAATGTGGTCGGCCGTCGTTATGCAGGCGTTAAAACTGACAATATTGATTGGGATCCCATGAAAACCACTAAACAACTCACTAAAGGCAGAGAACTTGAAGCCAAGACTAGTAGACGAATATTCTTCGGCTTGTTATGTTTGACACCCGTTGTCACCTTCTTATTGGGCTGTTGGCAATTCCAGCGTTTGAAGTGGAAAAATAAGCTGGTTGCTGACTGTGAAGACAGATTGACTTATAAACCACTTCCTTTGCCTAAGTCATTCTCTCCTGACCAATTGGCCGACTTTGAGTACCGTCGGGTGCTGATCACGGGAAAGTTTGATTATTCCCGTGAAATCTATGTTGGTCCTCGTCTTGAAAATGGAGTTAAAGGCTATTTGGTTATGTGTCCGCTGATTCAATCCAATGGTGCCGGAGAGGTTCTTGTGAACCGGGGATGGGTTAGAGAGGATCGTGTCATTCCAGAATCGAGAAGATTACAACATCTTTCCTGTCCGCAGGGAGAAGTTACAGTTGAATGTCTATTGAGAGTTCCTCCTTCTAAAGGAAAATTCCATATGGATCATGAAAGGGGTTCGAAGCTTTTCACTTATGTCGATATAGATGCCATTGCAGATGAACTGAATACAAGACCAATCTATGCAGTTGCTCTAGAAAACTTCAAGGATAGGTGGCAACCAGAAAGATCGACAGAATCGCCACCATGGTGGAAAGTCTGGGCAAAGAAACAGGAGCCACAACCATTGCAACTCTCGGAGGAAGAATTCAGTCCTCTACAATTCATGAATGCGGGAGTTCCTCTTGGCAAAGCACCTTCTTTGGACTATAAAAACAATCATATGCAATATTTGGTCACCTGGTGGGGTTTGAGTTTAGCTTCAGCAATCCTTCTGCGTACTGTCATCAAGAAGGGTAAGATCATCAATCCAAAGGCAGAGAAACTGCAACATGCCAACAAATACCTAGGCTAATATGTATATAGACACATATGTACACATCTGTACACCAACATACATACAAAACGCGTACTGCAAAAAATAACAAAATATATATACATATTGCAAGATCATGAAGCCTTTTGATCACGAGGGCACGAATTCGCGTCTTCCGGTTGTGCGGCCTACCACACCAAACCAGCATCGACGCAGTATGCGGTCGTCCAACTTGATCGGTACCTCAACCTCGCCTGCGTCCAAACAACAACATTATCCTCTTTCTTCGCCATATCATTCGCAAAATCAACCGCCAATTATGTCCACGCCCGGTTCCTTGGCACGGGGAGACTCTGCTGAAGGTGGGCAAGAAAGTGGTCTAGTTACAGGTGAATCTGAGCTACCATTCTTTGATAAGGCTCGTCAGTTTGAATTTATCGATCATCTGGATAGTATACACATGAAATTGCTTAAACTCAACGAAACACATGAATCGCTAACCAACTTTAACGAATCGTTTGGGTCGTTTTTGTTTGGTTTGAACATCAACGCTTGGTGTGTGAATTTCGAAGAAGCCCCAACTCCTAAGACGTGGAGTCAAAAACAGCAAGCAGATGACTTACAAGCCAAGATCGAGGCATTGGAAAAGGAGATCGAAAAGATGGAGAGGGTCCAAAAAGATCGCACAACAATGCCGCCACCAACACAGCCCGAGGTGGCATCTGTGCGAAAGACATATCTACGCGGTACGAGCCGTGCTACTAGACGCCAATCGTCGATACCCAAGTTGGTGAAGCCGAACTCATCGAGACTGAACTTGTCTTCTGCTAGAAAGACCAGTACGCGACCCGGTAGTGCTGAAGAGGAGGAAAGATGGCAAGTTAAAGGGAGAAAGCCGTTTAGATAGATACATATATCATAACTTTGGAATTTTGAGTGTCTTACTGATCATGACGCAGCCTTGCAGCACGAAACAGCCACTGAATGGATGCCACTCGTAGAACTTACCCTCCCATAACAACGAAAATGGAAGATCAGCACCATACCATTGTTTATGGACAAGGAAAGACATCAAAAACACAAGCCATAGAGAACTTGGGATTGGTAGCCCTTCGAAATATTTGGACTTGCCGGTTTGGTCCTTAGGGATGTTGGCGACAGTAACATTGAATCTGGCAAGTCTTCCAAGACCACACAGCACACAGAAGGCAAAACAAAGAGCATCGACAGTTGTTTGCATTCCGAGGCAAAAAGCAATGGATGCTGGAGCCACTCCGAAAGAAATCAAGTCTGCCAACGAGTCAAGCTCTTGGCCAATCAAGGAAGCCTTGTTTCTGAGTCTGGCGACCTTTCCATCGAAAAAGTCGAAAAAGAGACCCAACATGATGAAGAAAACTGCGCGTTGAATGTAATGTGCCTGACCTGTAAGAGAATATCTGAGACAAGAAATGACAGAATAGAAGCCACTAAATCCGTTCAACATGGTGATGAAGTCAGCCATATGAAGGTTCCTGATGAAGGAGAAGTGTCTATTATCGGAGGTGAATGCGATGATGTCGGTCTCATTTGGCGGTGGCAAAGGCTCATCAGTAAAAGAGAAGATCGAAGACATTGAAGAAGAGCGTCTTTTCTTGAGAACGTCTGCTGGGGAGATCTCTGAGTCCGAAACATCGGAGACCGCTGATTCCGGTGGGGGAATTGACTTCTTGCTCATGGAACGAGTTGCTCTCTGGGACATTTACTTATAATTGCAGAAGAAGCAAACTAAACAGATGACAATGTTTTTTTTCTAATTGAGACTCATTTATTGTTGGATCGGGGGAATTACATAAGCCGCAGTAGACTTTTGAGCATATGATTTAGGAGTTTCTAACCACTTCGTCGATACATTGTGCCACGTGCTTGACGTTTGACTCGTTCAATCCAGCAATACTTGCACGTCCCGAGCTGACCAGGTAGACACCATGTTTTTCCTCCAATCTTGCCACCTGTGCGGCGCTAAGTCCTGTAAAAGAAAACATACCCTGTTGTTCCACGATATGGGTCCAGGTACCAGGAGTTTTCAGGTTTTGCAATTCCTGAGTCAAAGTAGCACGCATCTGAGAGATTCTTGAACTCATAGTGATCAGATCCTCTTCCCATTGTTTCATTAGTTCTGGAGTGTTGAGAATCAATGAGACAATCTTGGCTCCATAAGATGGAGGATTCGAGATTTCGGAACGAATGATCTTGGAGAGTTGCGAAAGAATGGCCTTATTTAGTGCAACATCGTGGTTTGGTAGAATCACATGCACAGCACCAACTCTTTCACCATACATTCCCACGTTCTTGGCAAACGACTGGCACACGAGTATTGGAAAGTTGTAATTGTTGTTGACAGCCTCGCGCACAGCCCATGCGTCTTTGTCAAGCGATCCAGACGAGAATCCTTGGTATGCCGAGTCAAACAAAGGTAAATGTTTGCCTTTCTCGATGGCTTTAAGAATCTTGACCCATTGATCTGGTTTAGGATCTAATCCAGTCGGATTATGGGCTGTAGAATGGAGAAGAAAAACCGATCCCTCTGGAGCAGCATCAATTGCCTTGAGGAATCCATCCAGATCTAACGACTTCGAACTGTCATCCCAATACGGGTAAAAGGCCGTCTTGAGTCCAAGATAATCAAAAATCTGGACATGGTTAGCCCAAGTTGGTTTAGAGAGGTAGATCAAAGGTGCCTCGCTAGTTTTCTCCGAGATGTAGAAGTCCTTCAGGAACTTTCCAGCAACATGTAAGGCTCCGGTTCCTGAAAGAGATTGGATCGAGACCAATCTGTCTTCGGCAATGGCTTTTGAGTCATTACCCAAAATGACTCTTGCTGCAGCATCAGTGAACGATTTGTATCCCGAAATTGGCAAATACTCATGGTTATAGTCCTTGGAGTTTTGTAACAGATTCTCTGCCAGTCTGACTGAAGGAAGAATCCATGGCTTCCCGCTATTGTCTCTATAAGCACCGATACCAAGGTCGACTTTGTTGGACCGGGGATCTTCCGAATATCTGGCCTTCAGACCAAACAGTGGATCTGGAGGTAATTGAGGGATGTTGGCAACACTAAAAGATCTTGACATGGCCAATAGGAGGAACAAGAAATAATACAATTAGTATTTAAGTACTTTCCGTAGCCTATGCATGGGAAACTAGTCTGGGTAAGCGGAGAAATTGATTACCCGGACGAGAAAGCACATGAAAGAGAGCTACAAGCTGAGAAAGCAAACTGGATGAGGATTGAAGCATTGTAGTTACGTGTTTGCTTATGTAAAAGAGTATGTTAGTCGACATTCGTGTTTGCTGTTGTTGATGTAGTTTGAATGTGTTGCCAGTAATATGCAAATATTTCAATATTTGTAATAATTATTTCTATGGATCTTTTAGGTGACATCGTGGAACACGATAAGATTTCAGCTCCGGAGGCGCCATCAATGCGCTTACCGGATGGAGGGTTTCCAAAAGTTTCGAAAAGGCGGCCGATCCGTGCAACTACTCGTGTGAAACCTGATTTGTCTCAGCAATCAGACAAAAGTCTATCGGAAAGGGAACAGATTCATATGGAAAACATTGAAAGACTTGCGAAAATGAGTCCTGATGAGCGTCAAGAGGCCAAAGAAGAGCTTATCAATACAATGGATCCCAAGATTCTGGAAATGCTCTTGAAGAGAGCAAATTCAGAGACTCCTCGCAGCACAGGTAGTGACACCGAATCAGGCACATCGAGTCCCAATTTGAAAACTGCTCTACGCAAAGATAGCATTTCTTCCACCTCTTCGGACAAAAAAGTGCGATTCAATAACGAAGCGACAGTGAAATACATGAAACCTAACTCGCCTTTGACAATGGCTAAATCTTCTTCAGTGGAGGAGGAAGATTGGGAAGATATCGAATATTTGGATGATTCAGGTCCATCTTATGAAGAAGCTCAACGTTTGAAACAAGCAGCAGTGCATTTCCCAAAACCGTCTCATGAAGATAATCTCGATAGGTTGGATATTAATGATCCAGATTTTAATGACAAGTTACACGAGAAGTTCTTTCCTGATTTGCCCAAAGACCCCAAATCGCTTGAGTGGATGAAACCAGCTCCTCAGACTCCAAAGGATGTTGTTTACTCTACAGTGGCAGATTTGCGATTTGATTTAAATGGTGATCTTATTACTTCCGAGAATGTGCAACAATTAGCCAACTCGCGCGAACTTCTCCATCACTCGGCCAACCCAGAACTTCCAGGCTACACTCTCGCCGAATTAGCACATTACCTTCGCTCTTCCTTCCCAGGACAACGATGCATTGCTTTACGGACCTTGGGCAGACTCTTATACAAGCTTGGTCAGTCCGAGTTCAAGGTTTTTGACGAGGAGGAGCAAGAACAAGAATTGGAAGATTTCCAACGCAAATGTTGGGGATTGGTCATTGATTTAAAGATTATGGATATCATCAACGAATGTTCTTCCGAAAAGCAAAGAAATATGAGTATTAGAAATTATGCCATTGAAGCGTTGTATCTATGGAAACAGGGCGGTGGTGATGTCAGAATGAAGAAACTTATGGACGAACGGTTGAATGCAAGTGGAAGATGAACAACTTCAATCATCCAATTGACTAATTCTGACCCTGTTGATAGTTGAATTGAGACGTTCGTTTCGAATGATCTTATAATAATGATCTGTGAAATCTATGGCATTCATGGCTCTGAGGAACTTCTCGTCGTGCGTGATAACGATAAGCTGAAAGTTCTTTTGTGTCGCACGTTCTTCAATGATATTGCTCAAAGCTTTGGCCAGAGATTCAATATTCTCGTCGTCAAGATTCGTTGTTGGCTCGTCCAAGGCAATCATACCAAAATTTAATCCAAAGCATTCTGCAAGAGCCAGTCTGATGATGATAGATGCCAGAACTCGCTGACCAGCAGAACAACGGCCCCTCATATCCAATTCTGTTCCATTCTTCACCATCACCACTCGATAATTATACGACCTCATGGTAGACGAAGTGGCAGATTTGATTGGATCAGCACGCACCATGATAGTATCCACATCATTTCCCATATAGGTTTTCTTCCAAAGCTCGTCGATGATGCGATTGATCTCCTTCATTTTGACCTGATGGAATTCCATCACTGCATTATCAATAGCTTTATAATATGTCAAAAGATCGGTCACCATCGAGAGCTTGGTTTGTAAGTTTGCATACTCTTTAATGTACTTCTGGTCAATGTTGTTATAGTCACGTTTGAGTTCAAGTTTCACCGATTGGATCTGTTTTGACAGTTGTGTCATCTCTCCAAGCTTGGACGAATATTTGTTCTGGAGTTCTGTCTGTTTGCTATGTAGACTCTGACTTCTAGCCACAAACTCCTGGCGCTTGGATTCTGCTTGTTGTTGGGACAATTCATTGATAGTTGCACTGATCTCGGAGTATTCTGATTCCAAAGATATGAGATCGAGATTATATCGCAAGTTACGTTCCTCGTTATCGGCATCTTTCAATTGGTTTTCAAGATCTCGTTGAACTTTCGCAGTTTGTTGGATTTCTGTTTCTTGTGTTTCGATCTGCCTTTTCAAGTCGGCAGAACGGTCTTGGAAATTGGTGTTGGAATATTTGTTTCCAAATTCCTCGATTTGGGAACAAAGAGTAGTGTATTTAGCCTCAGAAGACCGTAAAGCTTCAATTTGAGGCATCAATTTGTTCAGCTCCAATTCCCCAGTTTCCTTGGTCTCGTTATATTTGAATTGTTGCTCTGCTAAACTCTTCTTTAGTTGTTCGATCAACACCAGCTTCTGCTCCAAAGAAGTCTCCAACTTTTCAATCTCTTTGGTAATATCTTTAAGCATATTGCGCACATTCACATTGTCGATGTCCGACTTCTCTAATTGAATTATTGCCAATTTCCGATCTTTGATCAAACTCTCCAAATTCATCATCCTTCGAGATTGTTTTTCCCGCTCATAGGTAATATCCTCTAAAGTCATTCTCAATCTTTTGATCTCACTTCCAAGTTCGGATCTGTTAGAGTCTAATTCATCCATCGTCTTCATTTCGCCTCCAAACATGGAAATCTCGTTCCGAAGACTCTCAAGTTGCATATTCAAAGAATCTTGCTCACTCTTTAATCTTGATGCTTCCTCAGCAGCAGGAAGAAGCGAATCCAGTCTATTCTTCAGTCCCTTCAGATCTTCAAGTACCTTGAAATTTGTATCAACCACTTTATTCTGCCCCTCAACTTGCGCTTCCTGCAAATCGAGACTCTTTTGAACTTGTTCCTCCTCTTCCTTTAATTTGACATAGCGTTCGACCTTCGAGGAAATCTCTTTCAAACGATCCAACTTTTCCTTGGCAGCCTTTAGCGCTTCCTCGGCAGCATTGCTACTCTCCAAAACACTTGTTTGGTTAGAAAGTAGAGTCAACACTTGGCTTTTCTCATCAGCAGGTCCAAACTCACGATGACAGAGCAAACATGCATTTTTATGATTGATTAGATCAATAGCACGTTTGTTAAAGGTGATACAATACTCACGCACTTTGACACCTCCATCACAATCACTGACTTCATATTCAGCCTCTTCAAGAAGGTCGTTATATTGAGAAATAGGCGTAGTCCCCAAAACTTTGGCAATTTCTTTCTGCAACTGCTCAGTCTCTGCCAGAGAGCTTGAAACATGTTCCTTCCTTGTCTTCAGACTATAAAGCATACTGTTCAACTCTTCTTGTGAAGATTTCAGAAACTGCTCCTTTTCTGTATACTCTTCCACCACTTGTGAGTGCTTCTGTAGGAACTCTGCCACATTATTTGTTTCCAATCTGCTGAACACAGACTCCAACTTCTGTTCATTTTCTTGCACGGATTGCTTGAGATAATGTAGCTTGGCCATTGTATCAGATTGTCTACTAGATTGACGCATCTTTCGAGACACTTCATCTTGCTCCACTTCCTTCTGGCGAATCAACGTTTCTGTCTCGTTGATTTTATTAATGATCGCTGGTAGTGGATTATTTTGCTTCAATTCTGCCAGCTCGTTTTCTTGCTCAATGAGTAGTCTCTGTTCTCTCTCTAGATTCTGCTGGTTCGAACTTGCCTGGCTTAGTATCTGCTCGAACCCAATTTTCTTCTTCTTTAAATTCGAGAGATCACTCTTCACATACTCCGAGTGTTGTAGTTCTTTAGACAATTCCTCCTTGATAGATGTAACTTCAAAGTCGGCGTCTTCCAAGATTGACTTAAGGTTCTTTTCGTTTCGTTGGTACTCGTCAGAAAGTTTGGTCAAAGTGTCGAAATCCAATTGCTGTTCGATCTCCTGTTTTTCTCGTTTATTCTTCTCATGCTGCTCAAATAATCCCTGATACCGACCCGCCTCCATGACACTGGAATTATATTCCTCTCTCAGACTTGCTAAAACGTGCTTCCGCTCTTCAACTTCGCTTTTTAGCTTTTCTGCTTCCGTTCGTTTCTCCACCATTATATTTGCAAAGTTGTCAAGCTGCTGTTGGATCTCATCTGCTGGAAGACTCACCAACTTGGTTGTGGTACGAATGATATTAATTTGTTGTTCAATTCCCACCTTCTGCTGCTTCAGATACTCAATCCGATTGATTGTCTTTTCATAGTCTTGATTTGAGGTAAACAGCTGTTCTGCTTCTTTGCTCACCATTTCAATCTCTTTAGCCAGTTCTTCACTCTGCAAATTCAGATCATCCACTTGCTTGTTCAACTCTTCGATCTGAGACTGTTTATAATGCGCCCGATGGCGGTCATTCCTTAAATGCTCCACTGTGTTGTTAATCAACTTGATATCGGCATTCATCTCCTTCTGAATCGCCTTGAACGTCTCCAAAACCTTTATAAACTTGACTGAATCAAAGATCTCATCGAACTTCTTCTTCAAATTGGCTGAATCACTAATAGGCCAGAGACTCTCATCCTGGTGGCAGAATATCACATAATTCAAAATAGCAGGAGACACTCCAAGTTGAAGAGGCACAGTGGTTTCAATATCAGCCATCTTTGATGTGACTGTTTGTTTCTCGCCGTTATGAATGGCCACAAGCTGGTTTTCTCGCGTTTTAAAAGACGTGTTCTTGGTTCTGGAGTTCTTGAACGCAGCCAATGACTTGGTTAGAATCATATTTGTCCGATTCACGTTCTGGAATGCCAATTTGACCTGAGCCTTTGTTTCGGTCGCACCCGTCATGCTGGGGTCGTTCACAAACGCGCCGTTTTTGGAATTGGGAGGGAGATCACCAGTAGTGGCGTACCGTAGAGCCTCAATTATGGTGGTTTTCCCTGAACCATTGGCACCAACAATCAATGTCAATGGTCTCTCGAACTGTATGGTCTCATGAGTGTCGCCACTGAACGACCTAATGCCGGAAATCGAGAGTTTATAAATGCTAGCCATGATCTCCTTACATAAGCGGGCGTGAAGAGAAAAAATAAAAATTTGTTGATGAAAATTTGGACAAGAACGAAGTTTAATCCATATCAAAGATTTCATTCATCCAGAGTGTTCATGACGACTTGGATCCAACCAGAAAAGCAAGTGGAGACTCCCCTTGTACTTTACAACTCTCTTACGCGGACGAAAGTGCCGTTTGTGCCGAGCTCTAATGATGAGGTCACCTGGTACAGCTGTGGTCCTACGGTCTACAATTCGAGTCATATGGGCCATGCAAGAAACTACGTGACAATCGATATTAATAGACGTATTCTCCAGGACTATTTTGGCTACAATGTCAAATTTGTGCAGAATGTTACTGATATTGATGATAAAATCATTGTGAAGGCTAGACAAGAGCATTTATTTGCAGAGTTCAAAAAGAAGTATGAATCTGTGACTGATGAATTGAAACAGGTGGTTCTCAAAGAACTGAATAGTTACATCTCGAAAAATTTGCCAGAATATGATGGAAGTGTGAAATTCAGTGATTGGGCAAAGACTCTTGATTTGGCAGCGCTCGGTCTAGAAAAACCAAAATTGCCAATGCATGTGAAGGCATGTGTTCTTGCTGAGTCGGCGCTTGAAAATGAAGTTGATTTGGAGTCATTTTTCTCTAAAGTTCAGGATATTGTTGTTCCAGGACTGGATAAAGAGCTTGGATCTACTGTCACCGATCCCGAAATTTTCAAAGCATGCTCTTCGTATTGGGAACAGAAATTTGACGAGGATATGGCAGCATTGAACGTTTTGCCTCCAACTGTGGTCACCAGAGTTTCGGAATATGTTCCTGAAATTGTCGAGTTTGTGGAGAAGATTGTTGAGAAAGGTTATGCATACTCGACTTCCGATGGATCTGTGTATTTCAATGTTGCCAAATTTGACAAAGATCAATCCCATGAGTATGCTAAATTGCAACCGTGGTCTAAGGGAAACATGGAGTTGATTGAGGATGGAGAAGGATCGCTTTCTGCTGCCAATGGAAAGCAAAATCCATCTGATTTCGCTCTATGGAAGGCTTCCAAAGCAGGTGAGCCTTCATGGCCATCTCCATGGGGTGAAGGTCGTCCAGGATGGCATATTGAGTGTTCAGTGATGGCCTCTGACTTTGTAGGTGACAAGATGGACATCCATTCGGGAGGTATTGATCTTGCATTTCCTCATCACGACAACGAGCTTGCGCAATCGGAAGCGCATTTCGATTGTCGTCAATGGGTCAATTACTTCCTTCACACCGGACATTTACATATTGAAGGACAGAAAATGTCGAAATCGTTGAAAAACTTCATCACTATCGAAGAAGCTCTAGAAAGATACTCTGCAAGACAGTTGCGATTATGTTTTGCGCTAGTGCAATGGAACAATCCATTGGATTTCAAGGAGAGTCTTTTGAATGAGGTCCGATCCATGGAGTCTTCGCTGAACAATCTGTTCAAGAACGTTAGAGCATTGAAATCGGATATCGATCATCGTCGTGCTTCTGGTGAAGTTCTTTCGAAAAAATATGGTCCTTTAGAGAAGAAGTTGTTGCAAGAGATGGGAGAATGCAAGAAGAGTGTTCATGCTGCTTTTTGTGATAATCTGGCTACTCCTATTGCATTGCGTGCATTGTTAGATCTGGTTAACGGTTGTAACACATACATCAGTTCTGTTGGAGCTGATATCAAAGTGGATGTGTTAGTTCAAAGTGTTGTCTATATCACGCGGATTTTATCTGTTGTTGGATTTGACACCAGAAAAGACAAACTTGGCTGGGAAGACGAATCGTCTGGTACAGGAACTGGTAATTTGCAAGATGCATTGCTTCCATATTTGAAAGTTCTGTCTACATTTAGAGATCTTGTTCGGAGCTCTGCGATTGCCAAGGCCGATTATAAAGTGTTCTTGGAGGCCACTGACACGTTGAGAGACCGTGATTTGTTGAACCTGAACGTTTCGCTGGATGATCGTTCTGGCCAGGGAGCTCTGGTGAAGTTTTTGACTGAAAGCGAGAAGCAGGAACTTTTAAAACAACAGGCTGAGAAGGAGGAACAACAGTTGGAGAAGGAAAGAAGAAAGCTTGAACAGATGCGTTTGAAAGAGGAAAAAGAAAAGGAAAGACTTGCCAAAGCGCGTATAGATCCGATGGAGATGTTCAAGAGCGACGAATACAGAAAGATTTACGAGGAATGGGACGAGACCGGATTGCCTACCAAACTTGTTGGTGGCGAGGAAGTGACCAAGAGTGCCAAAAAGAAGTTAACAAAGATGCAAGAACAACAACGCAAGCTGTTTGAAGCAAACAAATAGTGAAGTGGACCGATTTCCTAATTAGTGAATAAAATGAAAAATAATTTCAAATGATAGATGCGGGCTTTTCGGGGTAATCTATGACGTGAAGAGTGGAGATCCGTAGTTGAACAAGTGACAGCAACAGTGGAGCTTTAGATATGACCCCGCTGGAAACAATCACATGGAAAATCAGATGTTTTTTACACGGAGTTTTTAAATGACTACCCCCCAGATGACTCATGAATCATCGTGGCTAAAGTAGTCCGGTGACCACAAATGGGGTCACTCATGTCAATTCCGAGAAATTACCGGGAAGATACGTAGTAACCAGTACCGTCATGCGAGTAGATTAGGCTAAGAGGAAACCGGCATGGTATATGAAATTCGGAAGAAAGGTGGTACGAGGGGTTATTTAGCCAATGGAAATGTACATGACAGCCTACAAAATTACGGAGCCGTGAACTCCACAATAGCTGGTGGCCCTCTGAGATGCGTGCTGCACCCCTTGTTCCGTAAATTTACGGAACGTAAAAAATTAGCCTAAGAAAAAGATCAAGGCGATTGGACCGAGAGTGCGAACTGGAATACGGGGGTGGGTCACACACCTTCATGAGGCCTCTGTCCATGGTCACCATGTCCATGTTTACCTATCTCGTATGGTTTTAATGACTCCAAAACCCCTCCAATATGCCCCACGTAGTATTTCCCGGACTTACGGACATCGGAGTTCCCTCCCCCTCCCGGTGCACCCCATGAATAAGTCCCTCCGTGCTATTATTTGCATTTCCGTGGGGGAAATGCAGTTTACCCGACTACTTAAACCACGCATTTTCCTCCCACCGATTTTCGCAATCATGTCGATCCAGAACTACGTGAAATCTAGGGTCCCTATAACCGATCTATCCAACTACTCGCTCGCCCTTAATGATAACATCCCCACCTATAATGCCACGCTTCCTTCAATCTCTCTGCCAAAGCTCATGCTTCCAAGAACAGACCATTCCGCCAGACCACCGCTGTCCAAGTTTGACTTGCTAATCCAAACAGCAGCAATGCAAAGTGTTGAGAAATCTAATTACGTCCTGGCTCCGAAGGCCACTTCGGAGATCTCGCCCAAGTTGGAGATCTCCAATTTGGTCATCGAGACTACCCCGCGCGAGCACCGGTCGCCATCGCCGTTACCTCCTGCTTCTATTAAGTTAGCATCTCCCTCAGCTGCTACGAAACGCCAACGCTCGGGGCCTTCGTGTGACTGCTGTCGGGCGCGCAAAATCAAGTGTGACTCCGAAATTTTCGTGCTTGCACAGCTTCCTGTGCCACAACAGCAGCCTGTCACGCCATGCAGGCCATGTGAGATTGCAAACTGCAAGTTCCTTCACCAGGACGAGCAACACTACCAATACTTTGAGATCAATACCGACCAATACCAGCATCAACGGTTCCACAGCAAGCTGAGCCAGTTCCGGTTTTTGAAGTTCCGGCCGTGCTCGGCATGCAGCTCCAAAAACCTCTCGTGCAGCTTTTCCAAGGGCTTCACCAGAAACGATATCATCAAATTTAACAAAAGCGAACGCATGCACCAGACGCCTGAGAAGGACGAAGTGAAGGACGAGGCCGTTTTCCCGATCGTGCTTGGACCGAACTTCGGCAAGCATCCAAAGAAAACCTCATGCAATACATGCCGGTTCAAAAAAATCAAGTGCATAAAGCCCGATGACAGTACTTTAGGGGACTGTTTGAACTGCTCCAAAAAGCATTTGGAATGTGCATACATGTAGCGCGCTAATTACAGTATATACACTAAGAATCCTCGCTTTTTTTAGCAAGCTTGAACGTAGGCCCAAGAGAAGGAGGTGCTGGGGTGGGAAGAGTGCCTAAGGATGGAGGAGGGGCCATTCCTGGAGGACCCATCCCTGGTGGCGCCATTCCTGGAGGAGCCATTCCTGGCGGTGCCATACCCGGTGGGGCGCCCAATGGGGTCATTCCCAGCGGAGCAGCAATTGTAGGAATCTCGGGTCCGGACTTGTCCACAGGTAGTGCAGGCTCGATTTTTTGCCGTTTCACGTCTTCCTCGCCAGTGAGGTCACGCATCATCACGTCCAACTCCCGTTTATGTCTCTCCACTTCGGCCAGATCTGCACGGCAGTCTCTAGAAAGATGGCCCATGTTTCCGCATCGAGCACAAACCAATGATTGTGAATAATTTTGTTTGCCCAAGTTTGGACACTCGTACCGTTTGTGACCTGTCTCACCACAATTGAGGCACACTTTATCTTCTGAAACTCTCAAAGTTCCATTCAAGATTGCCAACTGTTTCAATTGGTCGCGTTTATGATCGTTCTGGCCCTCGGGTGCACTGATGGCACGATCGATGATCTCATTGCATAGTTTGATGGCCTTTTGGATCTTGTCCTCGGATTCTGCTGTGATGAGACAATGAAGTTCATCGTCCAGGTTATTTTGGTCGGCTCTAACTAATGCATTATTCCGCCCTTCTTTGACAGACCCTCGACCACGAATTTGGATCTTGGCCCCACTTTTCTCTTGCAACTGTCGCAACGTGATACCACGTGGACCTAACAACAGTCCAATGAAGTTGATTTCAGCATGCTCACGTGATGGAATGTACAATTTTTCGCTCGTTTTAGATGGCCGTCTATAATCAGGAGGAGGCCTATAATCAGGAATGTTCTTCAACGCAATCTCTATCAAACGACCACGTTCAGTCTCATACAGCTTCTTGTATCGTTGTTCACGCGTATTGATCCTTTTTCCACCTGCATCATACACAGGAGGAGGAGAAGGAGAACGGGGTCTTGTTGTAGGAACAAACGAATCAGCCATAATCATCTCGTTGATCTCCTCCAAACGTACCATAGTTTGCACAGCCTCCAGTTGTTCAGGAGTCAAGGCCGTTTTAATGGCCGTTGGGACCTGCAATCTATCGAATCTGGCAACTCTTATAGCATCACCAGAGAACATGATAAAATTAATTTTTTCCCACGTTATTTTTCTCCTCTTTTAATGGCCCCTCTTCAGCAAATCTCCAGTACTGGTGCCCCAACAAGGTGTTTTGGGTACTTTCAAAAAGCCGTTGAATGTATGACAAGTTCACAGACCTCTGACAGGGCAGATTGTGTCCCATTTAAAGAGGATTACATCGAATGTCGCAAACATAGAATCGAATCATACAAGACAATGATAGTGGAGAAGCATTTAGAGGAACAAAATAAGGAAGAAATAGGTGCGCCCTATTTGAAACGCAGAGACATGCTAACCTCGCGCGTGTTGGGACTCGAAAATGGAACCGATCAACCAATCATGGTATACAAGTTCTAGTCATAGCCAATCTATTTATTTGAATTTCTTATGTCCATCATTAAATATCTCCATCCGTCTCACTTTCGCCAATACTCTCGCTAAGTCCTGCCAAATTGTCCTCGTCATCCGAGTTCTCCTCGAGATTATTGTAATCGTAGTTCGTTTCCTGCGCTTTGGTGCCAATCACGTTGGCCTTGAATTTGATGTTATCATCACTGGTTTCAGAATCGCCTCTTTCGTAGAACTCGATCGTGAGCTCATGTATGATCTCAAAACATTCTGCTAGAAGCGCATTCAACGTACCTTGACCCTCAGGAATCTGTCCACGAATCATAAACTTGCCGTCTTCACGTTGATTGTCAACCGATGCAAGCTTCATTTGGTACGGATACAGTTCTCTGATCGAAGAAACCCCACCCATCCGCTTCAAATCAAGTAAACACTTGCGCACCGTTGTCAACTGATTATGTAGCGGCTGGAGACTCTCACTGACAGGTTCGGAACTTTCCAATAACTTATAGATGATGGCATAGCAACGCCGTAATAGATAGAGCAATATGGCCTGTCCTCGTAACTCTTTCTTACCGAAATATCCATGCACACGTAATGAGTCGATTTGGTTCAAATCCCGTTGGTAGTTGAAGATATCAGTTGTCCGCAACACCCATCTTCTGGTCACAAGAAGGTTTTCTAGAGTGCTTTTGAGACTGTTTAACTTCTGATATAATTCCGCAAGTTCGGGACTCACCATATCCTCACCAATTTGAAGATCTTTAATCAAGTTATGACAATCATCAATCAAACCTTTCAAAAGACCTTCACCCTTGGATTGATCCGGTTTGGAATATTCCAGCTCGCAGGCAAGTTGTATATCTTCGAGTTGTTTCGTGTACACGGCCACGTCTTTGCGATGGTCGGAATCATCTCCGGTGATTAGTCCTAATAATCGGTATTTGAGTGAAATCAGTTGGTCCATGATTCGTTGAACCGATTCCGGTAACTCTTTGATTTTGCTTTCCAAGAACGCATATTCCTTATTTGATTGTTCCATTTTGTTCCTCAACAATTTGAGCTCCTCCTCAGACGTGGTCTCGTCGGAACTCACTATCTTGGCAATCTCGTCCAATCTCTCTCTAATAGGTTTGAGGTCCTGATGAGTAAAAACCTCACTTTCATTCATATGTTCAAGCAGCCGTTGCACAGTCGACAAAGACGCATAAGTTGCAGGAGCAGTGTTTTTGAGTCCGCAAGTAACAAAACATAAACTCAATAGCTGGAAAATCTCGTCCACAAGAATATCCACCCTGTTAGGTAGCTCAACATCACCATCCACAACTTGTGGTCGGATCATCCGTAATTGCCTCACTTTGTCCAAAACTTCACTATATATTTCGCCAATCTCTTTGGAATTCATATAGGTTTTGTGATCCCGCTTTATAATAGAAAGCCGCTGACGGATCTCCGTCAGCTCTTGATATATTTGCTCCTCGTTAGCAGGAACTGTAGTATGCATAACAAGACAAAATTGCAACTTTTTCCAGCAAGGTCGATCGTCTTAGACAACCAAAAAAAAAGTAAGCGTCGATCGACGCTGCCGCGCTCACGTACCATTCCGACTCACCTCCTTTAGAAACTTTTCTCAAACAAGTGATCTCTTTTAACTAAAAACAGTCGGTCCGTTATAGTGCCTGCGTGGCCCTCTGCCTTTCTTTAAGCCATGAAAATACTCTTACTACTCGCTCTTCCATTTATACCCAGTGTTAAGGCTTCTACCAACCTTGGCTGTTTCGCCAGCATCCCTTCCAGTTTTGAGTCTCAAGGGGAGTACCAATTCCAGTCGAGTAGTGCGTGTGCTAGTACGTGTGCTTCGTTCGGCTACTTTGCTCTTACAGATGGCAACCAGTGTTACTGTGGAAATACAAAACCTTCCGATGAAGCCTCGTCGTCGGATTGTTCCGACACTTGTGTCGGTTATCCGTTGGAAAATTGTGGAGGCCCAAATGCGTTCACTGTTTTCTCTTTGGATGATGGTGTTGACGATGACGCGGATTCGAGTTCCGCAGGAGTTTCTGCTACTGAATCCGTTACCACAAGTACATCGTTGACCGCCTCGAACGGCCAAACAACCGCCACTCAACAAACGACTTCCGAGACCAGCACTTCTTCCACCACCGACTCGAATACCGGCACCTCATCCACAGATACCACAAGTGCAGAGGAAACGACCGGAACGTCCAGCACGACGTCTTCGCAAGATTCATCCACAGTGACACAAGAAGTCATTACTTCCACAGTGAGCGAGGAAGGGTCCAAACAAACAAGCGTGATTTACATCACACAAACGTCTGCCGTGTCTACTGCCTCAGCCTCGGCTAGTAGCTCGAGCTCGGGCTCGGGCTCGAAATCGTCCAATAAAGGAGCCATTATAGGAGGAGCTGTTGGCGGTGCTGTTGCGGCTATACTCATTATTGGCCTAGGAGTCTTCTTCCTAATAAGAAGACAAAGAAATAATGGCGATGAAACCGCAGTGGACGACCTTGCGTATGAAGAAGCTCTGAAGTCCAACCGTGACCCATTTGCCTCGCCAGAAGACGACGTTTACTCTTCAGACCACTCGAACTCTGGCTCGGGACGAATAATGCTCGGGCGCAGACGGTTGAGCGACGGGTCGCTCGCAGACGCTGCAGATTACTACAAAAAAGTGCTCAAGGTGGCCAATCCCGACGACGACAAGAACTAGTGAAAATAGACCCTCTTTTAAAATTACAGATATTTATATGGGTTCATGATCCCTTTAGGATCGAATTTGGCCTTGATTTGCTTCATCAGAGCAATTTCCACCTCTGTCTTGGAGTAACCAACATAATTTTTCTTCTGGAATCCCAATCCGTGTTCTGCGGAAATGGATCCCTTGTTGTCACTGACCCATTGATAGACATATGGCTCTAGACACTTTTCAACAGCCTTGTTGTATTCTCTAACAACAACGTTAACATGCAAGTTACCATCACCAATATGACCGTAACCAACAACCTCGACGACTGGCTTGGAAGAATCGGTAGCAGAAATCAAATCACTGTCGGCCAATCTCTGTCTCAAAGCCTCGATCAATTCATACATGACTGGTAATGGCAGAGAAACATCGTATTTGTAAACTCCTCCGTCGATTGTAGAAGCTTCACTAATTCCTTCTCTCCAAGCCCACAAGGTCTTGAGTTGACTCTCATCTTGAGAAACAACACCATCTGCAACAGTTCCGTCTTCCATCACGTTCTCCAAGAAAGCTTCAAGCTTAGCATCATCGTGTTCTTTACTAGATCCAGAAGTCTCGATCAAAACATAGAATGGATAATCTGGCACCTCAACATCTGGATCATCTTGAGCAAGTGGATGAGTGCTCTTGAGGAACCGCTTGTTTTGCAATTGTGATTGTCTGTCCATGAACTCAAATGCAGACAGAATTTCACAAAGCTCACCTTTGGCTTTCTTGAAAGTCTCTTGAACGGCCTCATATGACTCGAGTCCCAAGAAAGCAATATTAACAGCTTTAGGACGCGATGGACACAAGATAGAAACACCAGTTATAACTCCAAGAGTTCCCTCGGATCCAATAAATAATTGTTTCAGATCATAACCAGTATTATCTTTCCTCAAGGCATTCATGCTATCATAGATGGTTCCATCAGGAAGAACCACCTCCAATCCCAAAACGCTACCATGCAAGGAACCATATCTAAGTAATCTTAATCCTCCTGCATTGGCGGCAACATTACCTCCTATGTGACAAGAACCTTTTGCTCCCAAATCCAGAGGAAAAATGTATCCATTTTCAGCCAAAAAATTATCGGCATTCTCCAAAATAAGGCCTGCATCCGCTTTAAGAATACCCGAAGTCGAATCAAAAAATCTAATTTTGTTCATGCTGCTCAATGAAAGCACGATTTCGTCAAAAACCGGAACCGAACCTCCAACCAGTCCAGTGTTTCCACCTTGCGGAACCATCGCAAGCTTGTTCTCATTACAGTATTTGACGATTTGGGACACCTGTTCAGTAGTCTTTGGCTTCAAACAAACTGTCGATTGACCACGATACTTGCGCATCTGGTCTTCATTGTAAAACAACAGATCATCCTGGTCTGTAACCACAGCAGAATCACCAACCACCGACTTGAAAAACTCGATAGTCTGAGGTGTGATTTTGCCGTAATCAAGACGCTGGACCTGTGGATACGATTCCGAAGTCAGTCTAACTGTCGAGGACTGACGCAAAAACCGTCCAACCAGCCCAGTGGTTGGGATCTTGGCTAATCTTTGGAACATTATTATACAAGAGATTAATTTCTTATTTTCTGACCGGGGATATCTTGAAAACATATGCACAGCCTAAAAACACACCTCTGGCTTACCTAAGTCGGAGTTCAAGACAGTCCGCGTCCGTAGAAATACAAGACGCGAATATTCGCCGTTATCAGTTACAGACCCGCGAATATGCGTCGACTAGACGTGGCTGCAAAATTGTCTAGCTACCATTTCCCCGTGCTAATCATTCCTCATCGCTCCTTTTCTTTTCTATTTGACTCATCCGGGAAAATGGAGCACACATAGTGGCCATCAACAAAAGATACCAAACACACTCATTTGGGCCTCTAAAGAAGCACAAATCGCGCGCTCGACTTGCACCCGGGATTCTCCCCTACTATATATACGATATTCTGTTCTCCTCCCTAATTATTATTATTCTTCTTAACCCCACCCAAAATTCGTGACCCTTTCTTTTCGGAGTACATGAACAAAAAAATTTGGGGCAAGATCACTTAGGTTAGAAGAAAAGATATTCAAACCAGAATCTTTTTTTTGAACAAGTCATGATAGAAGGCGCAGATACCGCCACGGGCACTCATACGGCGGTCAGCTCGATTTCATCATCCAAGTTCAACTCGCCGCTGATGATGTCAAGGGTCCCTTCATCTTCAGCCCTTACCTCGGCAATCTCGATCCCGGGACAGACCTCAAGTCTTCATATAGTGAATAGTCATGACTCCAACTCGAGTCAGACTAACTTGATCTCTGCTAACATGGATAAGAGTAACGAGGCGTTGAAGTTGGCTATCATTTGTGTCGGGTTGCCCGCCACTGGCAAGTCATATATAACCAAAAAACTACAACGATATCTCAACTGGATGCAATACAACACCAAGATTTTCAACGTTGGTAACACTCGACGTCAAGACAACGCCAAACCCAGTGAATATCCTTTACAAGCTCCCATTTCAGACAAGACAAGTCACGATGCGCATTTCTTCGACCCGTCAAACTCTGACAATTTTTATAAACGTGAACAGTGGGCCAGAGAGACTTTGGAAGACATGCTCGAGTTCCTGTTTGAAGAGCATGGCAATGTGGGAATTTTCGACGCTACAAATACCACAAAGGCTAGAAGAACATGGATAATTAAGACCCTTAATGAACGCAGTTTGGGGTCTATCAAAATCTTGTTTCTAGAAAGTATATGCACTGACCAGGAACTCATTGAAAAGAACATCAGACTTAAGCTCAGTGGACCTGATTACAAAAATATGGATAGAACAATGGCTTTGGAAGACTTCCGTCATCGACTGAAAAATTACCGTAAGGTTTATGAGACAATAGACGAAGAAGAAGAAACGGAAAACGAAAAGTATGATATTCAATATGTCAAGATTGTGAACGCTGGAAAGAAAGTCATTTCCTATAATATTAGTGGCTATCTTTCATCGCAATGCGTTTTTTTCTTGCTGAACTTCAATCTTACAGACAGGCAAATTTGGCTCACAGCCAGTGGTGAGTCTGAGTTCAACGTAGAACAAAAGAAAGGAGGTGATTCGGGTCTCACAAAGAAAGGCGAGCAGTTTGCTAGAGCTCTACCCAAATTCATTTGCAAAAAACGACAGGAGTTCAAGCTTCGTCATCTTAATGAAGAATATGTCAAGGATGAGTTTACGTTCCATTCCAAGCCTCAAATAGAGCAAGAATTCAACATTTGGACTTCGAACCTGAAACGGTCAATGCAAACAGCTGCATTCTTCCCACAAGAAGAAGATGGAGGAGACTTCCAATTCAAGTCTTTCCGCATGTTGAACGACATTGGTTGCGGGGCGATGGACTCTGTTTTGGAAGACGATTTCAGGCTCAAATATGCCGAGGAATACAAGTCTCAAATGGCCGATAAATTGTCATACAGGTATCCGGGACTCGGTGGCGAGTCCTATTTGGATGTCATTTCAAGACTGCGGCCAATGATCATTGAGCTAGAGCGTCTTAGGGACCATGTCTTGATCGTTTCACATAGAGTAATCACGAGGGTGTTACTCTGCTACTTCATGAACTTGAACAAGGAGATGTTGACTGAACTGGATGTTCAGCACAACTTTGTTTACTGCGTGGAACCCAAGCCGTATGGATTAGATTTGAAAATTTGGCAGTACGATGAGATAACAGACGATTTCTATGAGGTGGACGAAATCGAGTTGATGAAGAGAAAGCGGAAGAGAATGTCGATCTCGATTGGTAGCAATTTTAGACCAATTTTGAAAAAACGGATCTCTCCGGACTCTTCTGTGAGCTCCTCAGACTACTCGAGTAGTTCTGAGGATGAAGATGAGGTGAAGACCCCAACGTTGTCCAAGACCAAACTGGAAGCGCGTCTTGCTCGATTGATACGCACAGATTCTCAGGCATACGAGTTTTCGAAAGTCGTGTCAGACACCTGTTCCGAAGATTCCAGCACGGTTATTATGGACGACAAAGTACAAGAAGACTCGCAAATGGATCTCCAGTTGGACGAACTACTGAAAAACAGAAAATTGGTGGAACTTTTAAGAGAAAAGTTAAAGACCATAGCTATATAGATTGATTAGGTAAGGAAAAGTTTATACATTTAAGTTTCTTGATTTCTTATGACGAATTTGGTTGATTTGGGCAGCATATTGATGCGATTGTCCAATGAGACTGGTACTAGCAAATCTGAAAAGACAGATATAGGTAGTATCGGAATTGGAGTGACTTCTCCTGAATTGGTGGATCGATTTTATAAGGAAGAATCTGATCCAGAGACGCTGTCGTCTGCTCCTTGGCGGGAATATCCTCAATATTTCCATACAGTGCACATCAGCACGCTTGCACTACTGAAAATGAGTTTGCATGCCCGATCTGGAGGATCGATTGAAATAATGGGGATGATGACAGGCAAAGTGTTTGATGGCAATTTGGTTGTATTAGATAGCTATCCATTACCCGTTCAAGGCACAGAGAGTCGAGTCAATCCTTTGAACGAAGCATACGAGTTTATGTTGCAATTTCTGGAGAATCAAAAGAAACAGAACAATCGCAGCGAGAATATTATTGGCTGGTACCATTCGCATCCTGGTTTTGGATGCTGGCTGTCGGGAATTGATGTCAAGACCCAGGAATTGAATCAAGGATTTCAAGATCCGTATGTGGCTATCGTCATTGATGCCGAAAAGTCACAGAAACAAGGATTTGTCGAGATTGGTGCGTTCCGCACGTATTATCCTGATCATCTATCAAAAGAGCCAAAGTTACAAAGACAGTTAGGAGAGGTTGGACTTTCGAGCACAAAGTTGAAAGACTTTGGACACCATGCCGATAAATACTACTCGTTGGATGTGCGAGTGTTTAAATCTAAACGAGATGAACAATTATTCCAAAACTTCAACTCCAAGTTCTGGTACAACGATTTGATACAGATCTCGGAGCAGGACCAGATTTTGGAAACACAGAGAATAAAAAACATCGTTAAAGAGCTCGCAAGTTTGAGACCTATGCTCAAACAATCACGGCTTTCTGTGGCATCTACAACAAGGTATTCCTCGGCCAAAGATACCAAGGCACAGGCCGATCGGGTAGCAAAGATGCTCAACTCGTTGGCAATGGATGAATACGAACGTCTGGTTAAAGAAGAAGTCATTTTTCGGTCTCCTGGTACTTGAGGATCTCTTCCTTGCTTGCTTGCGCAGCTTTGACAAGGTTATGGAATGTTGCTGCTAAAGTCTCACTCTTGACTTTGTCCGCTTCTTGATGCTTCTTGAGGTCCAATTTCTCGAAGTCCTCCATAAGTTGGGAGTCTGTCGAGTTTCCATGGAAGATAAAGTCCTCCTCGCCATCTTCAAAGCTCGAATCGGTTGCTTCGCGCATCTCGCGCAACTTCTTGAGCTTGTTTTGAATAATAACCAATCTGAACACTTTTCGGAGTTTATCCTGGGCATTGAATCCTTCGCGAATATTTCCGATGATATTGGCCTCATTTTCTGTTTTGTGCTCGGTCAGATGCATCTTGATCCAAGGATGGGCAAGAAGCTCTGAAGCTGTAGGTCTTCGACGATTATCAATGTCGAGACTCTTCAAAATGAAGTCCTTGGCCTCGTTAGAGATATGTTGCCAATATTTGTGATGGAACACCACAAAATTGTTGCTGCGAACTTCGTCCAAGAACTCTTGTGGTGTTTCGGCCCGAATTGGCGAATAACCACCAATCAAGATGAATGTAATGATACCCAAAGACCAAATATCGCAAGATTTCGTGTAACCTCCTTTTCCCAATCCATATAGTTCTCCATAACCTTCGGAAGCATAAACCTCCGGCGCAATATAACCATACGATCCCGCAACTCCGGTGATCTTCTCTGCACTTTGTGGATCAATCTGTTTCGAGACTCCGAAATCTGCCAGCACAACAGGAGAACGTTCGTCCTTGGTCAAATACAGCACGTTTTCTGGCTTCAGATCTCTATGCACAATTCCGGCACTGTGTAGGTATTCCACAGCGGTAAGCAATTGGTATATAATTTCACAGGCATCGAATTCAGTAAATGACGTCTTCTGAATCAGTCTATCGAACAATTCTCCACCAGTGGCCAATTGGGTCACAATATAAAAATTGTGTCTTGTCTCAAACCAATCCACCAGTTGAACCACATGTTCGTGATGAATGGTCTCGAGTAGTTCGATCTCACGTAGAACAACGGCTAGATGACCCTTTAGTCGAGATTTCAAAATGATCTTGACAGCGACGGATTCACCTGTTTTCTTGACAGTGGCTCTTCGCACAGTGCCAAATGAGCCCGCTCCAAGTGTCTCATGGAACTCGTACAGCTTCTTCTTGTCTGACGTCGGAAACTTCTCGAACAACTTATCCATTCCAAGATAAAGGATATATTTAGAATGGTCAAGTTATTTACCACATGGTAAATTTTAATCACCAGAACCTTCGCGGGCACTTCCCAAGCCTCTGCTGTAATGTATCAATGTCTCCCTTTTTAGCCGTAATTATCCAACTATGGGGCATGGTTGCTTGCGCCAACTGCTCCGCCACATTTTAATTCTCTGCGCCTCAAATTCCTAGCCACCAAAAATTAATCAAATCAAAGCCAATTCCTTAAATCTAGATGTCTATCACCGAATTCGTCTCCAAGTTCATATTTGAGCGCGTTTTGAACTCAGATTCTCAACTCAAGGTTCTTGCCTTGCTTGGATCGATTGATGACCAACCTGCGATCTTGCAATTGGAAAAATCGCATTTCGATACTAATAAATTACCAACATTGCCTGTTGATGAGATCCGCGAGATCGCATCTAATGATATTTACCATTGGGGAATGACCACATTAATTCAGTCTTTGGAACAGGATCCTGCTGCTAAAATCAACTTCATTTATCCAGCTACAGAAACACATATCAGAAAGTTCGAGAAACCAGCAATGCACGTCGTCTCGGAAACTCCAGAAGCTTACGAGACTGTGGTAGTGCCTTACATTTTAACCATGCGTGGAGATCGAATTAAATGGGTTCGAAACATTCTTTTCGACGGAGCAGAGGCAGATAGAGTGGTATTGAAAAATGACGATTTTATCCTCATCCCAGATATGAAATGGGATGGGGTCACTCCAGAATCGCTATATCTCTGTGGAATTGTGTTCCGTGATGATATAGCTTCCATTAGAGACTTGAACGAGTCACATATTACATATTTGGAGCGAATCTTGAAAACGTTGCGATCCGAAATCCCAAAAAAGTATGACATTCAGCCAGATGAGTTGCGAATCTTCGTTCATTATCAGCCATCCTACTACCATTTCCACATCCACGTCGTGAATATTCGATACAATGGTTTAGGAGAATCTATTCTGGCTGGAAAAGCAATCTTACTCGAAGACGTGATCGATAACTTGAGATTTTTGGGTCCAAAAGGTTACAAGTCACGTACATTGACTTACGTCTTGAACGAATCCCATAAACTCTGGGAATTGGGAATGAAACATCACGTTGTATAGAGATGGTGTACGGATGTCTTTTTATCGAAGTGGTATTTTTTACATGTGGCGTAAACATAGGCAGATAGAACATTGGCAGTTTGGCGGATATCGGTGATTTACTAGCTAGTTCATTCTTCAGACTCAAAATTGGTCGATATGGGTAAAAGAGGATATCAACAGCCGAGTGTAAGGTTTAATTAGACAAGTTTCATTACTAACTATCAACAGGAAATGTCCCAGGTCAACGACTTTGTTTTTGGATCTGATGGGTATAAAAGTCTCAATCAGCCCAGTTCTTTGTTGAGGACTTTGACAGGACTTAAAAGATC